>CM026211.1:19268834-19306804 GCA_014839995.1 Xenentodon cancila | reverse complement strand
GAGCACACTTGCTGAGTGGCAGCGTTTCATAATTACCATTCAGAGTTAGTGCCCACATTGTTTTACACCCCACAATAACTCAGGCATGTGCTAAGTGGATTGAGTCAACAGGGTGTAAATATACAATGTACGGCACTGTATGGTGATATAAAAGGGGTGTTGTGTGGAGCGATTTAGGTCCATAAAGTAGCATTTCACAAAGAGATTGTTTGTTTGTTTGTTTGTTTGTTTGTTTAATACAGTACTGCTGATCCACTGAAAATAACTGCCATATTACCAGTGTGTGTTTTTTTTTTTTTTTTTTTGTTGTGATTTGGTTTTAAGTACACCATATCAAACAATAATTTCAAAAATCTCCCAAAATCAGAAAAAACGCTGTGGAAATATTGTCAGGATTAAATAAATGGGGTTTTAGTTGGTCTCGGCTTCCCTGAAACTTTCTCTTTGCAACATCTGGTTTGTGTTTCACTCTGTTTGTCACTCAACCTTTTTATTCTCTTTCACCTGCTGGTTTGTGTTTTTGTTTTTTAAATATATTCTGCCTTGGTAGCAGTTTTTGTTAGAAACAACGAACTATACTACTATTATTCCTACCTCCCTAGTGTCCTGCATTTTGGGTCCATCTCTTGTAAATCTTGACGGGCATGAAACATCCAACAAATACTTTTGACTTAGAATTTTATTTCTTTGCAGACATATGAACTGAACATATTTCATCTGTTTTATTTTTATATACATCTGTTTTTGCACGTCAGGCATGCACCACATTTTCATTAAAAGTTGCTTTTAGTTAGTTAGTGTTAGGAAAAAAAAAACAGTAGCATCATTCATCAAGCGCTAATATAACCAACTGGGCAAGGGATTACTTTAAGAAAGCCTTTTCCAGCAGTACACTACAGAGGTACGTCAGTGTTTCTCATTTCTTAATGTAGCTCTGTACTGTTGTTGAGCCTGTGACTTATGTTAAATCCTCTTGCAGAGAAGTGGGGTCGACGTCTCCGGGCTCAGAGGCATCTGGGCATGTGTAAATGTGGTCAGACGGCTCTTTTTAGGAAGAAATGAGCGTTGCATGTGCAAGATCGTGAATGAAAAGGGTCATCTACACTGTTATAAGCATCAAGTCCAAAGGTCAGGCTCTGTGATGGCTTTTGGACTGGTGTCCAGCTAAAAAAAAAAAAAAAGACATCTTGCATTCAAATTCTCAAAGAAACACAAATCACTGGCATGGTCTATGCAGGATGTATACACGCACACATACAGCAATAACATACGCCGTGACTTTCAAGCGTAGCATTTGCAAGAACACATTGTTTCCAGTATGGCCTGTAGGCATATCAGAGGTCATAAAACCTGAGTGTCAGAAACGGAAAGTAAACTTTTTATCAAATGCATATCTAATGAAGCTGTAACGACTGATGGGCCCTATTTGGCTTTGTACATCTCTCCTTTTTCAGAAATACAATTAAGCTAAGTACATCAAATGAGGCCAAAAGTAGCTGTGTAAATTAGTTGTCATTGATTTAAGTTTTTAGATTTCCAGCACTCTTTCTGCCGTCTTTGAGGTGCGCTCTCGCTAACATTGTATTTTAGTGACATCTATCCCCAAGTTACACCTTAAATGACATCAGTTCATTACCTGACTTCCCTAATTAAGCTTAAATTCATTGCTGCAATATGTGTAAACGGTCAAAAAATAAATAAAAGTGCTAATCTCTTGTTGCACAGCAGCAGAAAAGGAGGATAACCTTGTTTATCTCCATTGTGCAGGGATTTGAATTACAAAATAAAAAACACAAGCATGCTTTGTGGCAGGTTGTTGACAAGTATTTCAGCTTCCGGATTCATCTGAGAAAAAATCAAACGGCACTAGTTCATAATATGAATGTTTTGTGAAACGCAGAGATGGAGCTTCCATGGAGGAGTGGAATATTATCTTTCCATGCTATCACTTCATCTTCAGTTGTGTTTTTATTACATTTCTTTAGACCAACACTCATTATAACTTTACCTTCCGGGATGATGGCAGCCAGAGACATTTATGTGAGTAATTACACCCACTTACAACTGCATCCTTGTTTTACCTCAAACTGATGGATGACATGTAGCTTTACCCCTGAAACGTGGGTGTGCTCCATCTGTTTTTGTGCCAGTAGTGTAAGACCGAGTGTTGAAATTAAGAAGGACAAAAAAAACATTCAGACTTTTATATGCTCACTTGCACGTTCACTCACACACACACACACACACACAAATGGTCCAATCATTCGCAACGCCAGACCTCAAAAGCACTGGATTTAATCAAGAGCAAGAAGCGGATATTCTAAATATTGTGTTTAATTTGATTTTGCATTTTCATGAGCGTGTGCGTCATCCTCAAATCACGTTAAGATGTTTAGAGTCATAGCAGCTCATCCACTGCTTACTGCTCACTCTCAAGTCGTTTGGGCCTCACTCTTAATGAATGCGGCTGATTTCCATAAAATATTCTTAAAGAGGTCCGTTATTATTACCATAACGTTTCATCTCCCACCATGGCTAAACTTCAATCAGTTTTGCATTTGAAATGCATTAAATGTTTCCATAAACTCTTCTAATCGCTACCAAGTCATTTTTCTTCCTTAACTAGTACGCATAGAAAGGGAAACTAATATTAAAGACATTAATTAAACCTTTTTTTTTTTTTTTTTTTCTCTGGTCTTTTTTTGCTTATATTTCTGATTGGAATTTCAGTCTCATCCAGCGTTTCTAAACAAGTGTCTAATTATGTTGTTTATCAGAGCGTATAGTTGTATTCCTCTTATGATGTTTAGGGTTAATTACTCCAAAGCCTTTGATGCTCATGCTCACTTGCAAACTGAAAAGCCCAGTATTCATTTTGCACTCCAACAAACTTGTCTTGCTGAACTGACGGCTTTGATTAGGGTTAGTGTTCATTGATGTGTAGTAAAACATCATAATTTAGTTTTTAGACTCATAGTACCGAAGTACAGTCATACCAAACCCAGAAATTTAGTACATTTTAATTTGATAAAAAAAAAAAAAACTCTAAATAGTTGTAAACTATTTCCCCTGAAACTGATGACATCTGTCTTAAGTTACCAGAGATGATGTTGATTGTGACAACTGCAGGGATGATAATAATGTTAATACTGATCATTTTTTAAGAGCCTGGTCATTAAGTTGACCTGTGACATGTTGACTGAGTCTGTGTTGTGCAGCTCCGTTGTGTAGGGAAATTTAGTTTACTTGCATTCAGTAGTCTCAGGTGTTTTATTTTTATTTACCACGAGGTGTCAGTCTTGTGCTGTGTTCGTTCAAGGCCAGATGCACAGCGGCTAAATAAAACCAGAGCTTTTTCAGCAAGTCTCACACTGAAGAATAAACAAAACTCATTTTATTGATATGAAAGATTTTATGGAGTGCTGGAATTAATTATTTGCAATGGTTTGACAGTTTTGGTTTTGAGGTCTTAAAAACAGAGGGGTGAGGAAGTAAAGGCACAACTAAGCTATAAAATTACATGAGAGAATGAAAACAAAAAGACTGAAGTCTTAAACAAAAACAAATTTATCAGTTTGGAACAAAAAAAATAAATAAAATTTCCCTTTCATTAAGTAATTACATCTAACAGTGCAATGGAGCAGTCTGTTTTTATTCCTAGGATTTATTCATTTATTGCTTTAAAGTCGCATCCAACTTTCTGTAAAGTCAGCTTAGCCCATTTTCTAATTTGAACTTTCTATTTCCAGACCCAGAATCAAAGGCCGATGACGGAAACACAGATAGAGAAACACCCCAAGACCAGAAAGCTGAAGAGGTACAAGCTTTTCAATACTGTGCATAACAGACTGTTGCAGGGTCAACACTCGTCATTGTATTGACATACTGAAGATGCAGCTTGTGTTTTATGTAACTGTAGTGTGGCCACAGGCTAATGACACTGTTAAGTATAGACGTGGCAGGAGCTGACTCTGCTCAACCCCAGTTGATCCAAAAATGGACAACTAGGCAAAACGAACAAGCCCGGTAACTGAATTGGGCTTCCACACCTAACCCCAGTCCCCACAAACTATTGATACCTCACAGACATTCTGATTCAATCGTAATTTTACCGATACGACTTCTGAAGCAAGTACCAAAACGAGGACTGCCAGACCTCCAATCGAGCTCCGAGGACAGGGATCCTTGAAGCTCGGCTGGAGATCTCTGGGTGAGGATGTCTGACTCACCGTTGGCTGTCGGTCCATTTAATCAATCGGGAAGTGTTCAGTCACACTTGGAAGTCGCTCTGGCCGCTGCCAGAGCTAGTGCCGGATGAGGCTAGATAAGCTAAGGAGCTAAAGTGGAAGCTACAGATAGATTTAGCTATGATCTAGATCTGTAAAGGCCAAACTCACTTGTCTCTGTGAGGCTCTAAATATGTTTATTTCTGCTGCAAAGTTGGACAGTTTAACACGGGAGTAAGCTTGTGGAGCCAGCACCCATGAACAGCAGTTTATACCTACTTCAGACTGGTGTCAGCCTTGACCGAACATTGACCCTTTTGATGCTGGCGCTGATGTTTCTTGATTTGTACGTGCTTCTGATTCTGTAGCACCTTTGAAGAAAGTGCCAGTCACTGCAAGAATCTTTGTGTATATAATCTCACCATATTGTCTGCTCAAATATTTCTAACTAAAAATTGCTTCTGTGGGATCACTGCTTTACAGAAACCTGATGATGATGATGAAGATGATGAAGATGCAAAAGCCACAGAGGAGAATGGTGAAAAGGCAGAGGAGGAAGTGGAATCTGCTTCCGAACATGCCTCAGAAGAAGATGCGTTGACAAGCAAAGGAGAAAATGAGGAAAATTATGAAAAAGAGGAAGAGGAGGGAAAGGACGATAATGAGCAAAATGATGAAGAAGGAGGAGCAACAGCTGTAAATGAGGAGCAAGCTGAGGAAGTTGAGGAAGTAAAGGAGGAGGTCACAGATGGGAGTAAAAGTGAGGTTGAAGGTGAGGAGCAGGGATCTGGCAGTGCTAACGCTGATGAGACCCTGGACAATAAGGAGAGAGCAGATGGAAGCCAGGCCTCCTCTGAGGTTGGGAAGAAGCAAGACAAAAATAGAAATGAAATCGAGCAAGAGGAGCACAGTGGTAACGGGGAGGAAAGCAGTAATGACCATGTGAATGATGTAGACGCCAGTGAGGAACAGACTGCGATACCAAACGGCTCAGACCAGGTTCAGTCACATAACAAGACGAAAGACGGTGAAACTGATTGAAGTAGCAGCAGCAACAGTAAGCAAGGAGAAGATGAGAGTAAATTAAAAGAGGACATTTCCAAAAGAGAGGAGAAGAAGGGAGCAAGGTGAACGGCAAAGTGAGTGAAGACGACGAGGAGGTGAAAAAGGAAGAGGAGCCAGGGGTGAAAAATTCAACCAAAGATGCCTCAGCAAATGAAGAAAAGGGGGATGATGTTGATGAAGAGAATGAAGACAAGAGCAGCAAAGACGAGGATTAGGAAAGTGGATAATGCATGAACTCTGTGCAATACACTTGACTGCAATAACAGTTATATTGATTTAATGTTATGTAGATTTTAGATTAAAAAGAGTTTCATAATGTTGATCAGTTAGTCATTTAATTAATGATAAATTAGTTTAAAAAAATCATATTTTAAGACACAGGCTTAATAAATGAAAGCTACTGTAATATATCTTTATTTTGAAATTATTTTTACATTTAAGGCAAACTGTCAACTTCCTGAGCTGCTTTTTTGTTTCTGTAGGCGCCGTCTGTGAAGCTGGGAAACGGTACATACCCCAGCCTGCTAAAAATATGACTTCGTATGGCATGTCTGGTGTTTCCAAAAGCAAATCATACAAATGACTTTTATAGGGAAGCATATTAATCAATATGTAATGATGTATCTGTCAGAATAATAAGCCAAAATACAGCAAAATACAAAATAAAAATAGTCTGAAAGTCATGTTGCATTAAATATTATACACTTTCAAGATGTAGTCCTGAAATGCATATCTGATTATTTCTGTCTGTTGCCCCAAAAAAAAAAAAAAAAACTAACTTATTTTGTGGGTGTTTATTTCTGTTGAATTTTAATCCCATTAAGATGTATCCAATTTTGGGCATTTTTTCTATAGTGTTTAAAAAGTTTATTTTATCTCGGCTTAGCTCATGGTAACCAGCTCTAATGTTGATGAAAACCGTCAATCCAGGTTTATTTCTGATGTTGCCACTAAAACCTGTGACATGAGTAATGTTGGGGTTAAAACAAGGACACGTGGAAGTCTGATGGAGCCGGACCGTCAACGAGCTGTGCAGCCCTGTTGGTGCTTCATCCCAGCTACCAAGAAGCTCCTTCAGTTGAGCCACAGCAGAGGAGCTGCAAAGCAGAGGTCCACACCTGTTTTTTTTTTTTTTGTTTTTTTCAAATGTTTGTGATGGCGGCGTTGGAAATGACGCAGTCTTGCAGTCCCTCTGTCCACCGAGACCCAAGTGTGACGATGCCAAAGTTAGTCAATCCGAAAGAATAGCCGAGCTGGAGGAGCAGGGAGCAGCCACGTTGAAAATAGTTAGTCATTACGGCTAAACTGTGGCTGTGCCAGCTTTCAATCAAAAGACTACTCCCCTAATTATGCATAAATGTGTTATTTTTTTCAAATGATTTTACATGATGCCTTTAACAGGAGCAGTGAAGGTCAAAATGAGTTCAGGAAGCTAAGAAAAGTTTCCAAGGCCACATTGATACTTGTCAAGTTGCACCTCCTAATTCTCTCACTGGCGTGCACTGACATTGCTTATTTCACGCTTCAGTACCAGTGCCGTTTGTGCATACGTCAAGCCATAGCCATTTTAAGCGACTGTTCACTCAAAACACACATGACCTCAGGGACACTACTGGCTTTATGAATTTTTTAACTGTTTTCAGGACAGATGCAGCCTTCTCACGTTTTTACACTTGTGGATGAAGCCCCTAAGTTTTTAATGATTGTCTGAAGGAATAGTTGTACATACACGATGTGCATACTTTGTGTAGACACTCGCATGCAGACAATGAAAGATTGTGAAATTACAGCTTTGCCCTTTTTCCTTTCTAATAGCTGAAGAACTGTAAAAGCTGAAGATCAAGATGTAGTTTAGTTGAAAATTAGAAACAAAACATTCCTTCACCAAAAAAAAAAAAAAAAAAGATAAATAAATAACCAGGGCCATCCTGTGATTTAACAGCAGTAACTGACAAAACAGTAATTTGCATTGCAAATAATATGAAGTGTGTGAGACTTTTTCTAAAGGATCCATGGCTGAACTGGTGTAGCAGATATCCTGCATTCAGACATCTAAATATGATCTGACATATTTCTAAATCCCTTCCCAAGGATAATACCAGTAATAATGGTGGAAAGCCTGTGTCTTTTATTCAATTTTTTTTTATTGGTTTTGTCATAAATACAGTTGCATGAAGTCACTATAAATTGCCTCTCCTCGTATCTCTGCAGCTTTAAATTCACACCGTGACAATGTCTGAGTCACCACCCATGAGACATGGAGAACATGGGTGATGGGGAGGGTGAGGGAGAAGAAAGAAAGCAAAGCGCAAGAGATGCACAGAAAAGCAGTCTGGGGCAGGAGCAGTGGTGAGTCATGAGGCCTGAATCATTGAGATGACGACGCTCCGGATGCTATTTCTGGAGTCAACATCAATTCCATTTTGTCCACAAGCCCCTCACTCTGAGTGTGTGTAGGTGTGTGTGGGAGCTGCAGAATAAGATCTTAATAAGGTGTTGAAACCCCCCTTACTGAGCATAAATATTGCAAATGATAATTACCGTTGGTGGAGACCACAGAAAGTTGGACATTCTCCTTTGATTACACCTGTCTTATAAATATATCAGTAATTTTCTTAGTTCTCCTGAATTATGTGGAAAAAAAAAAACCCCACTGTACCAACGGCACATCCTGCTCTAAATATTCTGTATATTTCAGAACCAAAATATCTTTTCTAGGTAATTAGTCATCCTTAAACTGATATCTGCAGATATAAAAGCTTTTTACATGGTAAGTGTCATTTGACACCATTTAAACCATAAAGCTGGTGATGGTACCGAAAAAAAACAAAAAACAAAACTTCAACCAAGAGACAACCAAGAGTAAACAAAATGAAGAATTTGACCTATGTGACAACTTGGCTTTCATTTCCAATGATAGAATTGTCTGTTGTACTAATTACAATTAACACAATATGCAAATATACCCTATGTTGTAAAGCTGAATATGTTTTTCTTTTTATTATTTACTACTGATAATTAAGCACATTAATTAAATAAAATTCTTATCTAATTTTAGTTTCTCTTCATCGGCTCTCTGGTAAATCCAGATGAGAACTTAAAACTGTTCTCTTCACGTCAGAGAATATTTGGCAGGACTCGAATATTCATGAGTATACTCATAAACTCGTGGCCTCAGTCGCTTTCAGTGGGACTGCAACCGTAACAACCCGTCAAGTCACCTGACTGATGGTTCCTGTGACCTTGGGACTGATCGTTGCTACAGCTCCAAAAGTAAGTCTAGCCCGCTGGTTCGTGTCACAGCGAAGCGCTGGATGTAAATTCTAGCCTAAGAACTTTTCTCAATCAAGCACTTCAGGCATGCTTGTGGTTCCCAGAACTTCATAAAGTAGAGCAAGACTCTCTTCTCTCGTGAGACCAGATCCTAGTTTGGTTTTAAAAGACAGAAACCCTCTCCACATTTTAAGATTAGGCTCTAAACTTTATTTTTGACAAAGCTTGTTATATATATTATATTTGGCTTCATCACTCTGAGGTCTTTTCCTGTGAAAAGGGATCTTTCCCAACAAAAATAAACACAGTTATTTCAGTTTTCTGTTGTCATTGTGTAAGCAAAACTAAAATGAGCTGAAATAAAATTACTAAGAAAAACAACACAATTTTTGTACTTATTTGAGCTGTGAATATGTCCTTTTTATTGTGTTATTTGAAAAATAGACATACTGTATATGGTCACTGATATACAGTATTTCTGCCTAATCCAACAATCGACTGGGAGAATTCACTGACACATCAGGATAAACTAAGATGAAGGGGGAAATGAGAATAAAAAGATTCAGAGCGGAAAAGATGTTCATTATGGCTATAAAACTGCAATGCATCATGGTTTAGCAGGAAATTATAAACCAGCAACAATGACTTTACTAAATTTCCCATCTCCCTGGAGCATTCGTACAGTGTTGCTTCTCTTCGCAGCTCGTTGGCTGAGTAAGTTCTTTGAAAACATTTTGTTCAATTCTTCCTTTAGTTTCTTTTTTTTTTTCTCTCACATGGGTCCAAATGGTTTAAAACGGCATCGCTTAATGATGCTTATTAAAAGTAGAAAGACAAGAAAATGAAGGTTGCAGGAACGATGTTAAAAGGTCAACTTACATGAATCTTTGCAGGCAGGACAGCAATTCGCCACCTGCAGCGTTAATTCTTTCATTTGATGATGAGACATATTCCAGGAAAACAAAAACCTGCGACATTTATGCAAACCAAGATGCATGCGGCTTGATCATACTTAAAAATGTCTATTATAAAATTGTTGTAACCAGGTACAGCGCACTGTTTTATGTTCCATTTCTGCAAAAATAATCCAATATATATAAACAAAAATAGAAAAAATCAACAATGAAAAATAAGCACAACTTAAAATGGCAGGATCACAGTTAGCAAATATATTTAAAGCATATGTGTAGACACGTCATTTAAAAAGCAGCAAAACATGACCACTAACACGTTATTGTGCTTGTAAGTTAGTTATTGTGAGCCGGCCTAACCTGAATGAAATAAAATACAACCTCCTTTGTCTAGAGAATTTTCTTAGATGCAGCACTGAGCAAATCCTGTCATAAATGCTTTGACTATGATATATTTTAATCACTTCACTTGTATTACATGCCATTCTATCCAGTGAGAGCAACTATGTCATATCACGTTCTGTGAGTGAGAGCAGGAAGGATGTCATTAAGCATCACTGAATCATGACAGAGCGACCGCTGGCGCCGTCAAAAACAGCTGTGCTGCTCATCAGAGAGCTGGGTGTGTTCTCATCAGCCGCCGTTTATGTAACCTGTCTGCCCTGACGTCTGTCTCTCCTGTTGCCTCCTTGTTCCTGCCTGCGTTTTCACAGTAGCACCGTATGGTGACAGGTAACTAACAAGCTCTCGACTCAGGGTGCTGCAAAAATGTGCACACTTCAGGTACGGATACATCTGCGTCTAAATGTTTGCATTTCCCACAGGGACCAAAAACAGACAATGGCAGGGACCCCGTAGGGAAGGAAACATATACAAAAATAATATTCTTAAGCTGAATGCCTTTCTTGCCCTATTTGAAAAATAAAATGCAGCAAACCATGTGTTTAATCTCTTATAAACCGCACTGTAAAGAAGCATTTAAAAGCTATGGCGCTATTGTACTATTCCATATTTGGAGATTCCCAGATCTCATTGTCAGTCTTTGGATGAACTGCCAGGGTGGATATGTGTGTCTCTTTGATTCAGTGGTAAGACTTCTCAAATATAAATGCTGAAGCTCTGATTTTCACCACAGACATATTTGAGTGTTTTGATCATGGCTGGGAATATGGGTTAATTACAAATAACTTCAGATAAAGTAACAGAGTCCACTCTAACGAAATGTAAATTCACCTGAAAAGAACAAATCCCATGTTTTTGAGTGGGTGCTGTCCTCTAACTTGCTTCTGTTTTTAGTTCTCTCTAAGTGTACACGGTCTTTGATGATGACTAAATCATTGTTCAGTTGCTTTTAGTTGTTACAATCAAGCTTGAATGTCAAACATGGGGAATGAATATAAGGACCCAATACTGTCAGTCATGTAAGCTGACCTTTCAAAAAGAGAAAGTGCTCACAAAGATCCACATTCACACACAGTCTGCACACCCTTCGATTTTCTTCTTTCCTGTGGACACCGATCAGGTCTCTGATTTTGTGGTCACAGGTTGGATGTTCTGCACTTTGGAAAGAGTGACGGGTACCTTTCCCTCTCCGGGGGTTGGTGCTCTCATTATTGGTGATCCTGTGGTGCAAGCAGCAACAGCAAGAAGGGTGTTCACAATTCAAACACGACAAACACTCTCACAGCTTTGCAAATTGGATTTTAACCATCATATGAGTAGGTGTAAAGTCGGAAAAACGGAAGATGCCACTTTACCAACTGTTGCATGCAGATCTGCCAACCGCTCCTTAAACTTCTGCTGCAGGTACAGTTCCTCTTTGGAGTAGCTTTTGGCAAAGGCAGAGAGCAGGAGGCCGACAGCCACGGAGGTGCCGCCCACACAGAAGAGCACAGCACCGGTCAGCTTACAAACATCCAGGGCACGGTTGAAACTGACCGCGTGGCTATTCAGAAAATAAATACACGAAAAAGACAGCTAGTTTATTGCATCAGTTCCTTCGTCTTCCGGTACCGTTTTGTTTTTGTTTTCCAACTTTAGTTTGCATTTTTCCTCCAGTTCACTCAAACACATTAAAGACCTACCAGATTAAAAAGAAAGAACAAATGAAGGCTTTGGTTCTGATACCTGTCAACGAAGAGGAGGTCATCTTCACCAAACGCTTCTATCCTGGCTGGAGTTGCATATCCCACCAAAAGAACAATGAGGCCTGCGAACAAGATCAGGGTACCAAACGCGAGACAGACCTGTAATGTGGGGGACAAACGATGCACATCTAAATGATGTGAATCTGAAGATGCTTTAGGGAAGCCAGGAGCTGTTTAAGTTGGAGATGATCACTTGCATGTCAGAGAAGAGCTGGTGCTTTGTTTGAGGAATTGAAGGTTAATCTCACCTTCCAGAGTAAAGAGCTCCACCTGCCAGGCGATCTCTGAATCTGAAAATCTTCATCGCGCTCCCAGATAGAACCCGTGCATTCCTCATAAAACTGCAAGAAAGGGGTACATATGTATGTATAGCTTTGTGTATATATGTGTGTACATATATATATATATGTATATATATATATATATATATATATATGTATATATATATATATATGTATACATACAAGAGCACACACTGTTCTGCACTGTTACCTGGTGTAGGTAAGATCGAACTCCATACTGCTGGTAGTTTCCACCGGCTTGAGCTTGCTCACCATATTCTGACCCACAGATCTCTGAGCATGAAGTCATCCTTCACACCTGTCTACTCGGGAACACATGCATGATTTACATTCATTACGTGAACGCATACATGCACACTCCCTACGAAAAAAACCGCCCACACAGTTAGTCGACAAACTCCGTCGGGTTTCCAGACACGCATAAGCACGCATTACACGCGGCATTCAAACACACTCAGACATGCACTGTACCCTCACACATACTGCCAAGTTATGTAACCTTGTGCTGAGAGCATGGCTGCCTCAGTACATTAAGATTAATGATGCATCCTACTTATCCTCTGTTGTGAAACAATTTGAAACACCTTCATTTTTACATTCAGCATTGTTTCAGCTACTAAACTGCTCCATGCAAGCCATTACATCCAGGCCATTATTACCAGAAAACAACATTGGTCTGTGTTTGTGTTTGCGTGTGTTGTGTCTGGGGAGGGGTATGTATGTGTGTATGTTTAATCATGGAAATATAAAGGTCATGCTTATAAATCTGTGCAGCCCCACCCCAGAAGACGTTTGGAAAGACATTTTCATATGAGGTCTTGTGTTTACGTCATGTTTTCATATCCTATGCAGATGTCACCTCATTGAAATCATGGCTGCTGTGCAAGATGCCCAATTGTCTGCTTTGTGTTATAAGTAATACATTATATATATTATGTTCCAGTGTGTTGGCTTGGAAAATTAAACACATGACCTATAATGACCTCGCTATCTTATAGGAAAACTAATGGTTAGATTATCGTTTTGACCGGGTGCAAATTGTAATTTGCGGTTAAATTGTTAATGTTTGTCTTTTTAATCAAAGTGTTTCGGTACGGTGAGTTAACTCCTGAACAGCAGGGACACAATTGTGTTTCTTGGCCTTGTTGTACATATTTGTTTTCAACCTGAGCTGACATTTTGGAAACTATTTAAAGGAATCTCTGCACGCTGATGCATTGAGCTTTGTGGTTCCAATCCACTGTTAGTGGTGCCATAATGTGCTGCTCCCGCTGTTCCTGTGACAGTTGCTCCAAAGCACAGCTTTGATCTCCATTTATGTACTTTTATTTGGAATCCTAAATTAAAATGTCATCATCACGCATGGACTGCCTTATTTGGAGGAAGTCTGTGATGACCTGAAGTCTAACCAGACATACTATAGTGGGTATATCAGTGTAGAATAATACAATGAAATAAACAACCCATTTGATAGAAGCTGAACTGTTTTTGTTTTATTTTGGTTGTTTAGTTAGCTCAAATTGTTTGGATGATATGATTTATTGTGAAAAAACTGAAATAAATTACAGCTGGTTGTGCTGTGCCATTTAAGGACCTCGCCTCCGGTTCCGGACAATTCCATCGACACTATTTTTTATTATCCCCGCCTAGTAAATTTGCTTGATAAAACTTGATCCACTCATGAATCAAATTAAATAAAAATGACAGCTAGCTATTACCAACAACAGATCAATATTGAGAGCCTGCACATGCTGGGATGTTATACGTGTTGGATACATCAATAGTTTGTGTATATTGTGAGAAAAACTGACTTTTCTTAAGATTTTTTTGTTCAAGCAGCTCAGAGAGAAATGACAAAACTCAGATGGAAAACGTCAAATAAAGTCTAGGAAATTGTTTCTCTTGACACAAAAGCCCTGTGGCTCAAAAGCTTTTCTGGTTCATTACAAATATTATTTTTGTAAATTCAGTCGTTCAGTAGGAAGCAAGTAGAATGCTCCTTGTAACAAGCTTATATCTAATACCTTCAACAAACACCATATCAGCGTAATAGATTACACAGTTTTGTGAGCATACAGAAGTAAACAACACTAAAGCATATTCTTTAATACAAGGTCCAGCTCAGTTGACAAACATGAATGCACAAGGTGACGACTGCCAGTACTGATGTTAGAAACGTGGCTGTGATTAGTGAACTGGAACATTAAGATCAGGTCCACTGTTCCCTGGTGCCTTGTGATAATTATGTTAATGCCTAATTTGTATCTTAGGACTCCCGTGAAAATCTTTCTTGACCTAGACTTTCCATATCAATATCTGCTTATGTGCGAGACAGCCTCGTGCATAAGTTAAAAAAAAAAACAACAACAAAATAAAACATAGACAACGGGAACTGAATTGCTTCCAGTTTTACGTCCTGCATATGTAGAGTGCTGAAACAATGTGAAAATGGTAATATGGGTTCACAGCTGGCAGATAAACCCACACGCAGGTACGGTTACCTGACACTAAAATCATGTACAAGTGAGAAGGTGAAGCAGGATTTAATCTTTAGATTTAAAGAAACTTGTTACATTTCAGCAAATCTTGATCAAAAAGGGATAACAAAAAAATCTGAATGGATCAATGTGACAATATAAGATGGTCAAAACCACTACTTATTGTAGTTGGACTCTGCTTTGTGATAAAATGACCGCTGAACCTGGAGCTGGCGTGATGCTGAGCGCCATTATCGTCATCCAGCCCTCAGCCAGGCAGGAAAACACACGGACGTAATGTGTGACGACAGTCTGAAAACAGCATCCTCCTCCTAGCTACCCCCCTCCCTCCATCCCCACCCCCCTCCCTCCATCCCCACCGCGAGCTGCAGACGCGCTTTTCAATTAAACTTAGAAAGGTGAACTTTGCATCGAAGCGGGTCAATCAATGTCAAAAACATCCGAACAAAACGCAGAGGTCCCCGAGCCACGCAGTGACATCCGTGGCCACGGTCACGGGCGAACTTTCAGTTCGTTTGATTGGAATGAAACAACGCCCGGAATAGGCTTGTAAATAAAAACGGGAGCAATTCAGTCCATTTCAAGATAACTCGAAGTTTGCTTGAAATCACTGCACAAGTGGACGCTACACTTCCAAATGTGCCCTGAGCTTCGATGAGATGTGCAAAGGGGACAACATTGATTGCATCTTCGGTTCTCCTCAAGCTGTTAGTTCAAGGCATCAGTCCAACTCCCATCTAATAAAACAACCAGCACCAATTATGCACAAATGACAAAAAAGAGAAAGTCAAATTTACCTGACATCCAGCAGCTCGGAGGGAGATCACTCGCTGCCGTATCCTCAGCCGGGTCCCATCACTCTACACTCACCTCTCTCCCTCGCATCCAGTCTATGATTCAGATTTTCACGCTCTGTACTGCGCAGGCGCGCGATCCATGACAACATATGATTCATCTGCGAGTATAAATAACCAGGCGGGAGGAAGAGCAGAGAGCCACTTTCATGAATGAATACATGATAGATAGATAGATAGATAGATAGATAGATAGATAGATAGATAGATAGATAGATAGATAGATAGATAGATAGATAGATAGATAGATAGATAGATAGATAGATAGATAGATAGATAGATATTGTTTCTTATATGAATGAAAGGAGTAGCATAGTAGGAATTTAGTCACTCATCAAAAGCGAATATTGATTGCAAGCACATATTTCACATTGCAGGATTCCAGGCGGATTCCAAACTTTTTTCAGGCTGCCAGTGACGCACCCTGTTAGTCACTATCTCTGCTTCTCTCAAAGAAAGTGAGAGTCAAGGAAAAGTCAAACACTAACGTCAAGACGCAAATACAGGATCCCAGTTCAAAAGCTGAATGAAAATGAGACTCATGTTCAAACAGTGACTTTGATCAATAAGTAATTATCACTTTAAAAGGAAAATGAACATGTTTTTGTTTTTTTGATCCCAAGAATTAATTTGCTGCCACCCCACATGCTTATTTACATCATGCAGAAACCCTTTTTGTTGCCACTTATGAGGTTTCTAGTTGTTATTTTAGGAATTTTTCCACATATCTTCAAACTAAATATGTCTCCTCTGGTGGGACTCTTGGGTTGTGTTGAGGAAGTAGTTTGTGAATGTTGAGGGAAGTTAGGAACAATATTTTTTAGCTTTTTACAGATGAACTGACGTTTGTGTACAGAATTTGTTGGTATCATCTCTCCAAAGTTCTTCATCCTACTGGCTACATCACAGTCATAAATCATAATTAAAATTAAAAAGTAAAGTGTTAAATTATATGCAAATGAGGATATCTCTTACTGCAGGAAGAGTCGTCAACTGTAAATCAGTGTTTTATACATTTGTTTATGTCCTTTCTGTTATTGCAGCACTCCCACTGATTTTTTTGGGCCTTCTGACTTTATCAAGTCATGAAACCAAGTTATATTGTAATTTTGCTTGTAATGTGGAGGAAGTTTGACAATTTTGAGTATGCTTCATTCGTACTTTTATTCCTTTCAGATTCTGTTTATCTTCTTGCACTGGAGTACTAAGAATCACATGTCCAACTAAAGGTTGCACCCTTCTTTTCTCATTACTTAAGTCTCCTCAAACAGCTAACTGATATCCTGCACTGCTGTGCTTCCCTTTGGGAAGCATGTTTACTCCCCCTAAATAGACCATATCCAGTTTTTTTGGGCAGTGTGTTGCAGGCAGAAAATGATGTATATTAACAAATAAAACTGACAAGGAAAAAGCATGACATTTCTTAAGTTCATAAGAAAAAAAGGAAACTTTTTTCCCATCCTGCCTCCAACGTTTTCCTGATTCAGAATTGAAGCAAAACCTCTCATAGATTACAGATGTGTTTAAACCCATAGTGACTACGCGAGAACTAATTTATTCCCAGAAGAAATAGTGTGTCTCTTTGGTTTTCATTTTGCGCTATTTGGATGCATGAAGTATATAAACAAACGTAAGCTCTGTGTTTGCTGATTAAATGGGCAACAAAACTATCTCTGCAGCCGTCATAACATAATTTCTGCCTTTGATATCACATTCCAACATTCCAGTTTTCAACAGAAAATATTCCGTTATCACTCCCCATCTGTGTTTCTCTCTGTGTACAAGCTGAGCTTCTCTGAGCAGAGAGAGGCAGTTTCTATGGCGACATGAAAAGGTCACCTTCAGGAAGTTCTCTGTGAGCGTGTGCAGAATGCCAGTTGGATAATTAGGCTTCCTGTAATGACTGATAACAGACCAGAGCTCCTCAGAGAGAAAGCAGTGATTAGGTGGGTGGGTCGGGGGATTATTAGTCATGGTGCAAAGAAACAATCAAACATTTATACTAATGGCATTCCACACTCACACACTGTGTGTGTCTCTGTTATGTAAATCTGTGTGGCTACTACAGACATACTAATCATATGTACGGCAAAGTAAAACACCACAATCCTCAGTGGAAGCACTGGTGCAGGCATGTGATGATGCTGGAGAAAAATGATGTGCAGCTGGGAATAAAAGGAATTCATCCGTCCAAATTTCTGTCATCTATTTGCTTGCTGGGAACTTGCGGCAGCTGAAAAAATAAATAAAAAAGGAAAACAGTACTTAAGTGACAGGCAGGGCAATGGTACATGGCTGCCTGGTAAAACAGTGTGACCTCCATGAGCAGAGGCTGCAGTTTCATCCTGACAAGAGGCATCCCATGTGTGTACCGGGATGACACCTGACTGCAAGGGATAGATATTGGCTGAACAAACAATATCACCACATTAAATCTACTCCAGAGTGAGAGGAACCTTTTAAAATGTTAATAATATATAAAAAGAGAAAAATTAAAAATGCAGTTATCTAATTGTTTGAGAACTTCTAAGTTTATGCCCTGCTCTGATCTAATTGTTCATTGTTTAAATATGCTGTTATTTATTTATTTATTTATTTATTTATTTATTTATTTATTTATTTATTTATTTATTTATTTATTTATTTATTTATTTATTTATTTATTTATTTTTATCATGTTCAAACACAGTTTTCTTATAAGTCTGGGTATAACAAACAGGCCAAAGCAAAACTCTTAGTCAGTAAATGTTTTTTACGTGTTTCCTTAAAGAATTCATGATTATGATTATTTTTACTCACATAGTTTATATTACTAAATATTTATATACAAATCAATCAAGCTCATGTTGCTCACCCTCTTTCAGATATTCTTCAGTCTACAATTGTTGGTATTACATTTTATGGATCAGTTTGATTCAAGGCTTTTTAAAACTCCCCATAATTTACCTTAACTATATGAATCAAGAACAACAGAATACTTTACTTTGTACAGAGAAAACAAAATATGCAAGAAAGAAAACGAATGAAAAAGACTTAAAAAGACAAATAACTTTAAAACCGTTTCTATGACAAGCTACAAAAAGCAAAATTACAGTCTAGAGAGTTCTTGATGTGAATTATTTGTATTGTATTTGTTAGTGTGTCATACAAAATGTGAAATTAGCCACGTCACTTTCAAAGTAATTCAATGGACTTTATTATGCATTATACACATGCATACATGCATTATAGTAAACATGATCAAATCTAAATGTTCCTCTCATATAACCAAGGTAGCACTTTGAACTCTTCTACCATGTGCTGTAAAAATGACGGGATTGCAAAATGGGATTACATTTTTTTTTAATTATGTGGTCTGATATTTGCTTTTACTACTTTTACTTTTTATTTTACCTTTTCTTATTCTTCATATCTTTGTTTCTCTATTCTTGCAAGTGCTGCTAAGGCCCTAATATCTTTTGCAATAAACAATGTTTTTTCCATCCATCCATCCATCCATCCATCCATCCATCCATCCATCCATCCATCCATCCATCCATCCATCCATCCATCCATCCATCCATCCATCCAACTGTAGCACTGTCAACCAACCATTGCAATACTGACCTCTAGTGGACATTACGAGATCTGCATTTTCAGTAAATCAGTTGATTTAGATAAAGCACATTTTCTGGTTTGCTGAATTAACCATCAGGTGCACATACGATTTTATTCGTCTATTTTTTGATAAATAAAGCCTTTCTCCTACAAAGGTGTGCAAGAAATATCTAAAATCTTACATGATTTATTTCTTGCTGAATATGTTACACAACCACTGACAGGCACACAGGAAATACAAGTGAACTGTTGGCAAAGCTTTTGAAACTTGCAAATTCGCCATCTAAAATGTAATCCTTTCTACTGTTTCAAGATTTCTTATCCTCAAATGAGTGATTGATGAGGGGTTGCCTGTAAAATTCATCAAATGACACAAAAGGTTTGACAAATTTTCAATTCATAAGTACACAAGATGCTAGCCATCCTGTAATGGCCTTGCGCTCCTCTCTTGTATTTGATGATAGATGAGAGGAAGGAACACCAAATCTATCCATCTCAAGAACTTTAGCCTTGGTGTTGGTGCCCATTTGTCATTTTATCGATTCCTCCGTCATTCTGCCATACAAGAGCTGGAAGCTGGGACTTTCCACTTGGACTTGGACCATGCTTTATTTTATAAACCACTGACTGGAGGGGGTAAAAAGTGTTGCTCTGATGGAAGTGATCTTTCTCTGAGGGGCTAAGGCTGTCGCAGTTAGAGCTCCACAGACATTAAACCATGGCAGCATTTACACAGTATTAAAGAGCTGTTTTCAGGAAATATAGTATAACCTTAAAGACTTCACATAGTTGCTTAAAATTGAATATTCAGCACTATGCCGTGTGTCCTATTTTGAGTGAAGGAGACAGCGGCGCATTCATCAGCTTCACTATTTGGGTTTTTTGCTAGACAACTTTGAGCAACTTTGAGTACTTCTGCTACAGTAACAGACAATTAAACATAATGATTAAAGAGTGTATCTGTTCTGTCAGTATTTAAAGCCAAGCAGCATGTGCAGACATATGGCCATTTGCGCTCTCGTTAACGTGAAGCAAAATTAGGCACAAAGCCTTTGTCCGACATTGAATCAATGTCTTTTTAACACTTTCCAGTGATGGGAGGTCAGCCAAAACATGAAGTGTCTATTTTGATCACAACTTGCTGTCAGACGCTACCTAACAGCTGTTCGGACGTATAATCACACATTTCCGGATCTATTGTCTGGTGTTCCTACAGTGATCCACAGCAATCCCCCAATTTTTAATTATTCAATTTCCAGGATTTTCACCGAGTGCACATCATTCAGTGGTCGATCAGGACTGATGTATGGGCCAGCACTGTAAATGTCTCTGCTTTGCTCTCCGGCACAACATCACTTATAAGAGACACACTTCACAGCTATTAATCATGCTGGATCACACCCCGCAGACTCTCTCACACACACACACTCCACTTTAGCTGTGGTTTTCATGCCATATATGTTAGTAAACGTGAGGAGTCCCAATGTTGAAAGTAGTTTAGAACTGCTTCCCCAAGGGATTTCCAATACTTTTGAAGTCATTTCCTTTAGGGTAAAAAAAAAAAAAAAAAGATTAAAGTTGAGGTTAAAAATTAAAGAGGTTGGGAACTGCGTAGGTTCAAGATCTGAGTGCACTGGTCTGGTTGTGTGTGTCAAAAAAACGCAGTTACAATTCTTACTTCTATCTTCCGTGGCTTGCAAATCATCAAATTAAAAATATTCCAGCAACAATGTTACATAGAAAATAATGATAATAATGTCACACAGGACATAGTTTTTTTTCATGTTATATGGTTCATTAAATACAGTATTGTTTATAATTTTGGTGCAGATAAGCATTTCTGACTAAGTTTTTGTTGTTTGTTTTAAAGGGACTTTTAAATGCTACAAACAGGAAATGGGGATGAGAAACTGTGGAGTGAAAGGGGTGTGGCCATTTCTGCAAAGTGAAGAACATGGTTTGCGTTTTGATTGTACAGTACGCCATAAATGATTTTTTTTTATTTTGGATGCGTTAGGACTTGTTTTTGGGACGTTTTGTTTTCAGGCTAACACATGTACCAACTGTGCTGTCAGAAATGTGGGAGGGATTTTTGTCAGCGCTTTCAGCACAGACAAACCCATCAGTGCAGCGATTAAAGGCAGGGTAAGTGATTTCTGGATGGCAATCAAACGGTGGCTCCTCCCTCCTCCACCCCCTGTACTGCCTGAAAAAACACATCACATCTTAAACTTTTTTAACATTTACAGTAAGCTGTAATGTTTTGTTATTTGAATTTTGTAATTTAATTGGTTTGCTTCCCGTATATATTATGTTTTATTTCTTCTTAAACTGTAATGATTTTAAAAAAACATGTATTTCATTGTGTAGGACTTTGGTCACCATTTGTTGTTTTTAAATGGTCTATATAAATACATTTGACTTACTTCATTTTAAATAATTCATAAACTTAAGGTGTTTCATATTTGTTTTACTGCATGTGTGGCTGAGCACGGTGTATCAACGTTTGTGGGATGCTAGATGTGGTATGTTCAAAGACATTTCCTCCTTACTTTGTACACATTTGCATACAAATTAATTGAAACTTGAGATGGCTGGCATCTTTTAAAGTTTTGTTTCCTTCATAGTAGAGAGGCTGAGGTTGCATCTAGTTCGCATTCTGATATGGCACACTGGCCTGGTATTTCTGCTCATCACAACTGCGGGGGTTCTGCTGCGTTGTCTTTAACGTGACCAGATCACCATGGTAACATACCCCAAACACATGAGCTGATCAAGATAGTTTATGTTCAGAGTTTTGGACTGCATTATCTGTAAAAAGTGCCATCATTTCATTCCTTCCCTTTGTACTGTTGCATCTGCTCCTCCAGTTACCCTCCTCCTCCAGCTCTACCCACTTTCTTTTTGCCTCCAACCTCTTTGTTCCTCACATCTATGTAATTGGTCATTTAAATAAAAAAGCCTCAAATTGAAGGGTTAGAGTTCCAGATCTCTCCATTACACTGTGTGTGTGTGTGGGGGTGTGTGTGTGTGCTGGGGTAACCCCAGTCCCATGGTGATATGGCAGATAGTCTCCAAGGGAAGTCCTTAATAACAAAAGCATGTGGAAGAGGCCTCCTCAGCTCTCCCCGTTACCCTGGTTACAGACTTGCAACCTGTCCGTGTTTGTATAGAATACGAGTCTGCAATGCGCCGTTGAGTATTTGACGTATTGTGCAGGTTGCTGATTTAATAATGACTTAGCTTTATAACTGAGACCAAGACAAGTTTTTTTTTTTTTTTCCAGTTTTTAGATGTGGTGTTGAAAATCACAGTTTAGATTTTAAAAAATGTTCACAATATTTGTGGAGTCAGTCTGAACGGATAAGAATGTTTGTCAGTCACTGGGCGGCAATGAAAACTTCACACGTCTGACCAAGTGTGCATTTGTGTATCTGTGCGTTTAAAACCATGTGTGTAAATGTGTACAAACAGGATGGCTGGCAAACAAATGTCACCACGTGGCAACAGCCAACCACGCTTCACTTCTGGCTGCGCCAAGCTCTCCAATTACAGAAGCTCGCTCTGCCAAAAGACTCCTTTTCTTTCTTCTCAATAGATGGAACGACTGGGCTGCATCCTCTGACACACACACACACACTTTTTTTTCTCTCGCTGCCTCTCTTTTCGCAGTGCACCTGCCTCCCTGCTCTACAGGCCAGCTCAACTCCTATCAAAGGAGCTGAGCTCTTTTCTTCCAAAAAGCTAATCCAACACCTGTCTCCAGGCCTTATAGTGGGAATGGAGGACTGTGTGCAATGTGAATGTGAATGCAAGAGCAAAGTGTGTAGAGTGGAAAAGGGAGAGTGTTTTTTTTTTGTTTTTTTTTTTGAGAAAGAGAGGGAGACAGCTTGTGCCTATGAGAGATCAAGAGCAAAAAAAAGAAATAGCTTGTGCATGGCTCTTTTGTCTGAGGATTTGAGAACAGACATATGGAGACTACAAGCAGACTGTATTCTTTTCAGTGGTTATAGAGCACACAAGGACATTTGGGGAGGTTTTATTTTGCAGGGGTCAGATTCACAGAAACACAAAGGCTGAGACAGCTTTTATTTCACCGTGAATGTCCTGCTTCTCAACTATTCAAAGTTTATTCGTGGCAAAGATTACAGAATTACCATACACCCCTGACTCTCGATGCAGCAACAGTTGTAGAGAAAAAAAAACACGTAACAAGAATTGAACGTCGCTAATGCTGTGCAGCCTCAGTGCGTAAGTGTTACAGCCGTACTATCACTCCTATTGAAAGGCTCTACTTGTCACATGGTTCAGTTACAATTCAGTTTGTTTCTGTCTCATCATGGGTTTGCTCCCCTTTGAGTCATATTACTTCTCATGCCACATGGGAACTCAGCTGTAATGAGTCCTATATCTTAGCTGTCAAAGATATGTTGGAAAGCGACACACACAACTCCGTGTACATAACAGGAACCTTGTTGTGGCTCTCCTTGTTCTATTTATAAACAGTAAAGTATTAAGACATTTTTTTTTTTGCTTCCTTCTTCCTCTGTTACAGACTTTAATTTAACAGGACGACTTACATCAGGACCTTTGAAGATTTGCCTCCAGCAGCAGGGGTCTCTCAAATTGGAAACTGGAGGTAAAATAAATCTAAGATTGCTTCTCATCCCGTAGAGTACCAAAAATGGCTGCAGGGGAGATATTAGAGCGAACACGGAAGGGAGGGAAATGCACGAGAAGAGGAAGAGAGGATGGAAGAAAAAGCCAGGGTAGGAAATAAACAGGCAAGGTGGGAGAATAATTGAGAGAAGGGAAGGAGATAGTGTTAATGGAGCTTTATTCACTTTGGCCATCGGGGCCTGAAATAGTCATTTTTCCAGCAAAAGGGCACTCCCTGAGCGGGAGTGTGTGCAAGTCAGTAAGGAAGCATGGCTCCTGGTTCATGTCTGCACTTAGATTTATCAGCATGTGGGCATGTACAAGTGTTTATACACTCCCGCATGTTCCTCCAGTTGTTAGGAAACGAGTAGAAATAATTTGCTACAACAGCTTTATGGCACATTCTAGTCCCATTAAATTATTTAAGCCTTAAATAAGCCTTAAATTTTAAGGCGTTGAACATGGAACGTTTTTTTTGGGGGGGGAATTTTCACATGTGCAAAAAACATATTGTCATTCCCAGCTCTTCACATTCTCATACTCATATGAAAAGTGCTTTGCATCAGCCTTCTGTACCTTTACCAGCACTTTTCACTATACGGGGAACTGCTTTGCAGCTGCATCTTGTCACTTTTTGTACGTATGGTCATTCCTGATAGGAAATGTTATTTTACGCTGCTTGCTTATTCACAAGTAGCTCAAAACCGCTTTCTCAGGGCCAAGCCAACATAGTTGGTCACCAGCAGTACCACGCTCAAGTTAGGCTTTGTTTTTATGACTTTTTCACGTCCACTCATGACAGCCGATCATTTTCATTCACATCTGAAAGGCATTTATTTGGCGCTTGTTTAGGAAAATAGCTCTCGTCATTGAGGGTCACTGGCATTTGTTTACTTACAGCTCTAATAATGTCCCGTGAGCTTTTCATTTGGGTCAAGACCTGGACCATGACTGGGCTATTGCAATGCCTTCTTTATTTATTTATTTTTTTTTAACTATTCTGTTGTGCAATTGCTTCTGTATTTGAGGCCATTGTTCTGTTTCATGAATCAAGTTTGGTCAAGCTTTAGCCGTCAGACAAATTAACTCATGTTTGACCCCAGAATACGTCAGTGCACACAGGAGTCGTGGCTGACCCACTCATGACAAGGGCCCCAGATCAAACAAGCCCGACTCATCAAACCTTCACCACCGTGCTTGAGAGTTGGTATGCAATCTTTGTGCTTATGTGATGTGTGCATGAGACCAAAGTGCATCTATACTTTGTTCTCGTCTGTCCAAACAACATTTTTCCAAACGTTTTGTAATTTGTTCAACTCTGCTTTCAGACATCTAAGTGGTGCAGCTATATCTTCAACAACCAACCAGACAGTATTTGTGTGGCATTTCTGTCTAATTTGTTAAGATAAGTTGTGTGACTCCACTGAATGTTTTGCTCTTGACAACTCTGACTGAATGTAAGAGGAGTCTTAGGAGGATGAGTCAAAGCAAACATACCAGATCATTTTAAATTAGTTTATTAATTAAGTAATTATCATATTTAAACTAACTGTGTAGAACTCTTTGGTTTTATTTGTTATTGCCAAATCCCAGAGAAGGAAAGATGATCACAGCAGCACCACAGGGGGATGCCAGGATGCAGAATCCTCCCCTGGAGCAGTTTTAAATCCCTCTGCAGATGGAGATTACTGTGTTTTCTATAGAGAGAGATGAGGAGACACGTTCATTCACTCAAATTAAGAAAAGCATCCAAGTCCAGTGCAGATGATTTGTAATGATCCTCCTCTTTCTACTTGCTCTTAACAAATATCATGCTCAGTGGGAGGATTGTGACGTATCTAAAACATATTCAAGTCAAAGACTGAAGAGTATTATGGACATACAGTTGTGCTTTTGAAACATTTGCAAAATAGTCAACTTCAAGGACATAATCATCAAATAAAACAGATAATAATTGACTGAAAAACCCCACAGCCTCCAAGAGTTTTCAGAGGATGAAACTGATGAGCTTCAACACATGTTGTTCAGGTCTTACGCAGCAGCTTTGAAAACAACGTCTGCACAGGAAAAGGATAGGTCACAATAAAATAATTCGGTAACATTTGTAACAAAAATACCCCACTGCTTGCATCAATTGCTTTGAAAACATGAAGCATTGTGTTTTTGTAAGTACAAGAAGCTAAATTATGATTTTAATGTTGATGAGGCAACACAATAGCCTTCACAACTTAAACCAATACACAATCAGATTTGACCTTCCCTTTAAGCTTTCAGTAAAACGTCAAAATAATTCTATTTACCAATTGTGACTCTGCATCCGATGTGCTCATCCATCTGTCACACATCCATATGCATGCACACACTCTTTGATCTCTAGAATAAACACACTTCTATCATCTTTTACTTCTTTGACCCACACAAACATATGTTCTGTCCCAGTACTGTTCCTGCGCGTGCCCTTCGCTTCACGATACACAGTTTCATTGCTTTTAGTGTCTTAGAGGTCATCGATATTCACTTTTCTATCACATACAGTAGCCGTGCCTTTGGATGCGGCTACTTAGAGCTACAGTAACTGGAAGGAGGATAAAAAAGGAACAGCTCAGTGTTTTCTTGCACTCATTCTCAAGCTCACGCACACAAAAACACACCCACACATAAGCCAAGCTGTTAAAATCATATCAGCAGAGGCTCAGTGGATTAACATATCTGGGTGAGATAAAGAAGCAGACGATGGTTACTTAACTTTGACTTAATGTCCCCCATCTGCCTCTTTCTATCACTTGCTCCCACTGTCTGACTGGCTTTGTCGTCGTTTCTTTCTGCAGATCTGAATGGGTTTTTGTTCTTGCGCTTGCTGATTTTGTTTCATTTATGAAGACTTGCTCTGGTGTTTGTCTTCCCACTTGGTTTGTCTACGCTCTAGTGTGTATCTCATTTTTTTCCTCCTGTACTCCTTCTCTCTACTTTTGCCAGATGATGATCTCACTGAAAGTGCATTCCAATGAAAACACATTTCTTATCCTACTGCACCCACCACCAGGCAGGGGATTATCTATTTTTGCAGTAAAATTGTCTGTCTGTCTGTCAATGCACACCGCCAACCAACACTGTGAACCAAGGACATCTACTTGGAAATAATTTTAAGAAAGAAAAATGCACATTCACCCATTTACAAACTTACGCACTTATATATATTACATATAATGAAAACAAATTTGAATATATACTCCTATTACATAAAATTAAAAAGAAAAAATGCACATACATACAGAAGGATGTACAATTTTAAAGCTCCATGCTCAAGTAATGTCATGGCTATGACCATGAGATAGTAGACCGTGACATTTTATTCCCTTTTTTTTTTTTTTCTTGGATTATACCGATAAGGACATGATGGAAAAATGTAGCATGGTGTCTGCACAGCATATCAGCAAGATTTAAATGGGATATTTCTCCCTTACCTGTTTCTCCTGCATGTGACAAATTACTTTTCTTGACATAAAAAAAAAAGAATTAATGGTTTATTCTGTATTTATCTGGGATTTCAGCGATAGTTGTAAAAAAATCAGTGACCAAAAAGCCAGACATCATGCTTAGTTACATTATACAAATATAAACATACCCAATGCTATTTTTTTGTCCATCATGTTATGAAGTAGAACAAAAATGCACATAATTGTGCAACATTTGCACATATAGCCATAAGTCATTATTTATTTTTCCGAACTATTTCTGTTCACTGTCATCAAAAAAAGAAAAAAAGAGAGGGTGCCTTCTTTCCCTGTACATGTGAATTAGTGTGCACATTTTTACATGTATATTGGTCAGTTTGCCATTATAGGTTCAGCTGGATTAGATTATGTCAGTCATAGCTTAATAAAAGATTTGTATTTAAAAGTCTAAGTCAGTGTAGTTAACCTTCTCTGATTGCCTGATTATGTTCAGTATTCCAGCTGGACACCAATTGCCAATGATAATGAAATCAGTCCACATTACATTCCTCAATTTAATCTTCTTGTACAATCTGGATAACAGTGATCCATGGACATGAATGTACGATTTGAATCAATTGCAGTTCAAAATGTCACAGCCATAGAAAATCACACGACTGACCAAGGACTGATGGTTGTGAAGCCAAACGCAGTGAAACATATGAATCTCCACTTTGGGGTAAGTTAGTGTTTACATTTGTCAGAGCCTAATGGTGCCATTAGTGCGGTCATTGCCATTTGGAGCCCCCACAGAATTAATTCATGCACAAGGCTGCTCATCTCAAAAGGTTACACACGTGTGCAGGTCCAAACATACATCGATAACATGTGCAGTCAGTAATACATTTGGCCATACTCTGCAAGCACATGCATCTTTTATTCAGCTCACTGTAACCTGTCAGTATAATGGAGATTTGCTCGTTACTGACCACCTAGACTGTCTGTCAGACTGAGTCCTCGGGGTAACCTGTTACTTTGAATGCTGCTGTTGAGAGTAATTCAAACAGAGAGCTCCTTATTAAAACAGTCTTATAGGCATGGTCTGAACATGCATAAAATAATGTGTTTCCAGGCACACAGGAATGTTTGAGAAGATGCAGTAAATGTACTGGCTACCTTCAGAGTAAACCTAATTACACGTAAAGGCATTTCTTCATACATTACCATGTGAATAATCAAAAATGACTTCTATTTTGATAATATAGTTGTGTATCTGCACTGTTACAGAGATATAAGTTAGTATGCGTCTTGCAAATGCATATAAAACATGTAGTTACCTTCACATGCATGAATACATTATAAACATGGCAACAAGGGGTAGTCATTGTGATTTATTCAATGGATTTATAGACAAAATTTCCAGTAGGGATTTACTAAATGTAGTCTATTAAGGGTAAAATATTTTTCGTTTTGTTTTTTTTTTTCTTTAAGAATTGAGGATAAAATAATAGTGACTCTGCCTCTTCCTTTTTTATGCAACTAACCAGCTAAGCAGACCTATGCGTTGTCCACTCTTAAGCTCTCTATCCTCCAATCTTTGCTTCTCTCCTCTTCCATTCCTTCAATTTCTAGATATCTCTTCATATCCTCGACACCCCCACCTCACACTTAGTTCCTCTCCTTCCCTCTTGTTCTGTCTCCCTTTTCCAATTTTCTTCAATGACAGATCCCCCACCTGCCTCAGATAATAAGATACACCTACAGGCCTGCGAGACTCATTCCCTCTGCATCCATCACGCCAAGAGTCACATTACTGCCCTTTACAAGCACCAGGATGTTTTTCTCCTTAATTGTAGCCGTATACATACCTCACCCCCTCCAGTAATAATAAATGGTCTTGTCCTCCATTATGGCCATTAGGGAGCTCACACTGAGAGCAGCATGCCGCCCACAGTGAGGAAGGCTTGTTTTCTCTTGGATGTTGTAGCCAAGCAGTGGAACAATGTCTCTCCGTCCTGGAAACACATGTCAGTATCCTGACTGGAAGGATGTTGCAGACATGGTGTGTGTCTGAGCAACTCTCGCTCCCCGTTTCTTTCTCACGCAAGTAAACTGAAACAATAGGTTGAATAGGAGATAAGGAAATAAAATACTTAGTCTCAAGAGACTGAGTAACACACATCATCCGTCTGTAAACCAGATGTCTCCGAAAGACAACCAAAGTCGACGCTCAAGAAAACAGAGGTACCCAGTCCGGGCAGAAGATGGCACTATACTCCTATGACACTGCACGAAACATGCTTCGTACTGTAGATTGAAGAATGGGATGCTTGAAAGTGTGCATGCACATGCTTACACACTCACAAACAAAATGAACATGCATTTTACAATATTGTCACCACATTCTGAATTAAAAAAAGAGAAAAGGAAAAAAAGAAAAAACTGCTCAACGGGTGTTTTTTTTTTATTTTTATATCTTAAACATTAGTATCATTAGTAGTAGTAGAATCGATAGTAATAGAAGAAATAATAGTAGTACTAGAGCTAGTACTGGTAGTAAGTAGTAATAGTAGAAGTAGTAGTAGTAAAAGTGAGCAGTAGAAGTACTATTACTCATAGTGGTTTTGATTGTTTTGGCAATTTTTCTTTCTTTCTGGAGCTGATGGAGATTTTTGAATGAAACTACTGACTGAAAACACATGATGTCACTGTGTCCAGTGGTCGTAGCAAAAAAAAAGAAAAAAAAAGAAAAGCAAACATAAAAAACACAAAAAAAAAGTAAAATCAGCTTTTTTCACAGATGCAGCGATCGTCCGTTGGCTGTAAATGATGTACATGTAAGCAGCTGGTAGGAGCCTCACATCTCTTACACAGCAAAGTAAAAGTTTGAAAAAAAAAATGTTTAACATGCATAATTTAGTGTATTGCACTAGACTCATCACATTGATGTAACAGCTATTTAAGCCAGTATATTTAAAGCTTCTTACATTTATAAATGGCAAAAAACCCACACTGGATTCAGATTTTGTACTCTGTGTGTTATTTTTCCTTTACCAACATCTTTATTTACTTTAACATATTAACTTTCTTTACAGCTTGATTTCATGTGTTACACTTGAAATAGCTACAAGCATCTCTTTTTCATTTCATCTGTTTTTTCTGCAATCTGCTCTTTTATCTCTAGATGTGTGTGCCAGACACCAACATGCCAATTTACAGATGGTGACACGAGAAACCGACAAGAAAATCATTACGAACACATTCATAAATATTGGCTGCTCTGTTCTTTTAATGGTCAGAAGTCAAAAGTTTAAGGTATGGGAGTCCTGGAGCTAAAAGACTCAAGGATAGATCAATGTCAGTCGTCTGGGGGGAATGAAAGCCGGTCTGGTAAAAAAAAAAAAAAAAAAAAAAGGGGGTAAGAAAGAAGGAGCTTCAGGCACTGAAAAGTCATATCATAGAGTCGTCAGGGTGGGCTGCGGTGGTTTCAAATCATGAATTCTTTAATGTACTAAGTCCAAATGGTCCCCTGTGCCTCTGCAGTGCCTCGCCTGGCAGTCTGGAAATAATTGAGAACTTGAGGTAAAGCAAAAGGAGGGGTGACTAAAGAGAATGAGTGAGGATGCAGGACAGGGTAAAGAGGAAAAGGAAGATTGAAGGGATGAAAAAATGACAGAAGCAGAGAGATGGAGACTTTACTCTTTCCAAAAATTACCTTACCTTTACACTTGCACAGCTCTCTAGTGACTCTGGGGCCGACATTTGTTCAGTGTTCCTGCCCTGGATCACTCAGTCTTATGATAAAGATCTGGTGGAGGGTGGAAGGTAATCTAGTGGCATTTCAGGGAATGGACCTCAGAGGAATCATTCTTTCATCTCAGGTCATTAATTGCAACGTCCAATCACCTTGCTCGTAGATCAATAGCACAGTATTGTGCTAAAAAATGAAGGGATGGAAAGTGATGCTGAATTATAAAACATATGGTATATGTTCTTCCTCAGCAGGTTCTCAGCTTGCTGGGTCAGTAAGTTAATGTCATGTGACCTTTAAGAACATCATGAATTACCTGATATAAAAGTATGGCTGCTTAGTCCACCATTAAGAGTTCAAGATGTCTGATAAACCTTGATGGAAATTATTATTATTATTATGATTAATACTGACCCTATTTAATTTCCAATTTCAGTTTACTACTGATTTTTGATTAGTTTTTTTTTCCTTTAAGTCTTTGAAATAGCCCAATGGCATTTTTTGATAATGACAATTGCTGCATGGCTGCTGCAATAAAACCAGGGTTCTAAAACCAAGGTTAAAAACATTGCTCAGGGCAGCAATCCTCGATCAGTGCTCTTTGTGAACGTTGATAATTGCCTCTCCTGGTTTCTCAGTTCACTGAGTACAGACCACATACTCTCTTAGCTGGCTGCATGTTCATTAGAAGTCTTCATTCGATAGTTAGAAAGGATATGAGTTTTCAGCCAGCCCATTAAAGGCCAAATGTCACCAATTTCAGTGTGTGCAATGCACATAAAAGAAGTCATGCATGCTATTGATGTTGAGTAGCTTTCCATTCTGCATAACGAGCTGCCTGCACAGAACTGCAGTGTATAGAATACATGTCTCTTTCTTTGAATGGACAAATAACAGTGATGCCTATAGTATTACATTTTTTTCTTGTATTTTTGCTATAGATGAAAAAAAAAATCATTTTTGGCTTGGTTTGGCAAAATATATTAAATGATAGGTAAATCAATATCCATTCAAAGGAATGAAACTTGATAAGTAAATGAATCCAGCACTTATTTCACTACATTGTTCAAGTGTAGTAAAATAATACAAAATGATTCAACCTACTTTTTGTTTATTTATTTACAGAGTGTTTTATGTGAAATGCACTCTTATTCTTAAAAAAAACAACCTTTCATTAACATTCCCATTCAGCTTCACAACACATTGCCTACACAACAGAGTCTATATTAGTGCTCAAAACACTGTTAAATGATGATTAAAAACAGAGATGTTGACATTCCCCTGAAACAACACAATCGGTCTTATTCATGAAATCTACATAAATCTGTGAGTAGATTTGAGCATAAATCACATCTTTACTAGAAAACTATTCTGTTTTTTTTTTTTTTTTTTTTTTTAATAATGTGTAAACTTGAATTTCATTGTAGGAATGTCCATCAATCGCAAACTGACAATGCTCTCCTGCTGCTCATTATTGAGCATAACTCCCCATCCAGGCATAACCATATAAGGAGGTGATGATTAATATGTAAATGTGCATCCACGTCCAGCATGTCCACCTGTGGATATGCCCCCTGTTAAAACGAGAGAGAGGGGAAGCAACTTTTCTTTCAGATGCAGCTATAGAGGTAATTTCAAGTGAGGTGGAGCAATGTAAAAATGTTTAATTTTACTCTGTCAGTACTGTAGTAAACAGAGACTGGCTAGGCACAGGCCTGGAAGAGGTGATTAATGCAGTTCAGTCAGATAACTTAAGCAGTGAAAATCTTTGAAAATGTTTAATGAGAAAACATACTTGGTTTTGGCATTTAGGATCCATTCAAGCATCATTTATTAGACTTACATAGAAATACATGGGTGTAGAACGTCACCCCTCTCTATAGAACTGGAGCCCACAGGTGGAAGGTGGGGAGGAGGTGGGATTACTGTTTGAGAGTAACAGTGAGCTTAGTAGGTGAGACATATGAGAACACGTAATTCTAGTTCCTTATATAGGTCAAAGAGCAAACTGAATAATTGGAATGAACCATTCAGAGGGGTAAATGTGAGCATGTGCACACACTGTGGAGATTGTTTGTCTGGATTAACTACTGGGGCCCTTCAAGAGGTAAAGCAAAAATGGCTTTATATGAAGTTGAATGCAAAGGTATCTGGATTTATTGAAATTTAATGCATTAATGTTGCAAAGTCTGACAATGATAAGAAATTTTTATGTGCTGTCCTTACGGACACAAGTGCTACCCGTGGTTCATACCAATGAAAAGTTCAGTACAAACATTTTCATGATTGCTGAGACAGATCAATTTTGCATTTTTTTTCTGCTCATGTTTCCTAAATGAGGTCTAATAATTAAAAAAAAAAATTGTCTACAGTCTAATGGACCACCCTTGCTGTTAGCTGCAGTATGATTCAATTTGTGATTCATCTTATAACTCACAGTGATAATTTAACCACCATGAAAATCATCTGGGCAAAATTTTTGAAAATCTTTTAATTAGTTTATTTAGGAGCAGCACGGTGGCTTAGTGGTTAGCACTGTTGCCTCACAGCAAGAAGATTCCCGGTTCGATTCCCGGCCCGGTGAGTCTTTCTGTGTGGAGTTTGCATGTTCTCCCCGTGCTTGCGTGGGTTTCCTCCGGGTACTCCGGCTTCCTCCCACAGTCCAAAAACATGCAGGGTAGGTTAATTGAGGTGTGAGTGTGATTGGTCTTCTATGTGGCCCTGGATAGACTGGCGACCTGTCCAGGGTGGACCCCTGCCTTTCGCCTACTATGCGTCGGATAGGCTCCGACAGACCCCCGTGACCCGGAAACAGTAAAGTGGGTATAGATAATGGATGGATGGATTTATTTAGCCAGTAATTATGGAATATTTTTATCAACACCTAACACAGTCCTGGCAAAGCTGAACACCAGTCAGTTAACTTGTCAAACTACAGCCAATTCATCATGTTGTTCTCGTCCAATACTATTTACAGTGACATTTCCAGAATCCGCCCCTCCTAGTACTGAATATATGTTGCTCATGTGAACCTGCTATTGCTGACTGGAACACTGGGGTGTGTAAAAACAGCTGACTGACAACCATGTAACCTTGCATTTACGTCTTTACTTCCACCACCTTTGAGACTCAAACCAGGGGGGATAACATTTAGATAACATTATTTCTGAAATTTGTCACATAAAAGCACATAATTCCTCATTGTGGGTAATTCACCTGCGGCACATTCTACGCTACAAAACTATTCTGTTGTCTCACTTCTTAAAAAAAAAAAAAAAAAAAAAAAAAGAACCAAAAAAAGCTGCACTGTATGTGTTTATGGGTGCGGGTCAAATGCTTCAGACAATAACAAACACAATGTAAAGTAAATGGACAGCACATTAACATATAAAAGAAATGAAAGTGGTCAGGTTTTCACATCAAGGAGTACAATTAGACAAGAAATTGATTTACACTGATGAACTAATTGATACAACCCAATCTTGATAACCCATGACAAAATAACCATTTATAAGGTAAACGATATCTCTCTGTGGGGTAATCATGTGACCATCATGTGTGAACGCAAGGTGAACACTTGAACACTTGCTTTGTCTTTGGACCTCACCATAACAAGTGACGTTACCCCGTCAGTTCTTTTAAATGCACTACGGAAAGATGCTCACAATACAAATCATCTTTGTTTAGATTTTTGTAGTTTTTATGGACAGTGGAGAATTATATAAACGTCACTGGTATTGGATCAGAGACAGATTCATGTAATACTGTCACCAGTGAATGTAGGTCTCACACAGAAATCCCCCGAACTGGTTACTTTTGTACAGAATTTGACAAATTAAATTACTGAGATATTTCATCCTGGACCAAAGAAAGTGACAGACCAACTGGATTACATTCGTAATCCAAAAACCACAACAGGAATGTGAGATGAAAAAAAAAAAAAAAAAAATTCTGTGGACAATACAACAATATCAACCCAAATACACTTGCTGCTTGTGCACAACATAAGAGGACACATAACCCACATCAGTAGGGCTTCTTACCATGCCCACAAGGGAGGAAAGAATAAGAAAAATGGGATTGGGTTATACCAAAGATGAATGTGCCATGCAGCTTTTGGGCAAACAACACAAAACCAGAGATAGGGAACATCGGCATCGTTTGATGAGGCATTCCAAGTGTCTTTGGGGGAGACTAAATTGCCATGGGCTAAATGATAAATATATGTTATTGGTGGTAGAGAGTGATTCCACTGGCTGTCTTGAGGTGCTCCACGGCTGCCAGCACTGTTCCATTCGTCCTTGAAGATGTTGGCTGGAAATGTTGTCATCTGCTTGGGTTGTCTTTTGTCCCTAATTTGTGTGTGCTCTACCTATTCTACACCTCTCTTCATGCGGTGTCAGACTTGGAAGTCTAGCTTCTTCTGTTTTCTTTTTCTTTTCAACTCTGCATGTGTTCCCTGCTTGCTCTGACAACTATACCGTTCTCATTTTATGTCTGTATGCCCTCAGGGCAATTTTCGTCTATGATATTATTCTGTACTTTATACAGAAATGCAACGATAAAGAAGCAAAACTGCATTTCTACTTGTATCGAGTTTCAGGGCTTTTGTGTGTAGCAGGACTTCAAATGGAATCTGCATTATTACAGTGAATTTCAGAGTCAAAGTTAACACTAAATTTGAAACTTTGTATCTTTATATAATGAAATGTGCTTTAGAAATAAAAAAAAAAAATCATGCAAAACAGTTTCAGCAAAATGTTAACACGGCAACATCATACTTAACACAACAATCAGGCTGCGATTGTTTGGTTGATGGAACAAAAAAAAGAAAAAAAGAAGATAGAAATACAGTTTCTATAAAATCCAAACAAGACAGAACGTAATGTCTGCTTTGGATTAAGCTGCCAAATTAACATCCAGGACCAGCATGGATCCAACAAAAAAGAGCTACATTTGTACTAAGGTAAATCAGAGGAACAATGCTTTTAACTGTACTAACATTACCTAATGTTATGGTTGACTTTACACGGTTGCCGTGTAAAGTCAACCGTGCTAGATCTGAAGATCTGAATTGTAGATCTGAAGTTTCAGATCCATTGCTTGCTGTGTAGCACTAGATGTGAAGTTCTTTGATGCAGTAGATCTGAAGTTATTCCTTTCCAAATTAAACTCATTAAAATCAAATTAATTTAACCTTACCTTGGGGTGCATGAGCAGTGTTGATCCTGGATGCTGTCATGATTGTGACGACAGTAAGATGGTCCCTCTCCTGCCTGCACTGTGATCTGCAAACCGTTGCCTCTAATTACACCTTATTACAAGTTGTACCTATTTTTAGATTTTGTACTATCCCTCCATGGCATATTTAAGACCAATTTCAATGCTCAACAAAACATGTTTTTTGTGTCTAAAACTGTCTAAAACATCTTGGGACAAGGTTTTCACACAGGCAGTCGTTGTGGAAAACTGTAAACAACCCCAATAGATTGTCGGAGCTAGCAATAGTAACTAAGGGAGGCTTATCAGTCAACTTACAGCTCAACAAAACACAGTCTGATTAAAATAAGAATGACATTGTTCTTTATTAGGGCTTTATTCACAGCTTAGAAGTCAATACAGAACTAATAACTAAGTAGCTAAAGTAACGACAGCAAGGCATTGGCTATGCCAGTCACATGTCACATAGTCATGAGACTATGCATGAATTATTCACAAATTTGTTGCTTTATATAATTTTACCTGAAAAAAAATCACCCCCATACAGATGTTGTGGATGTCATATTCAGCTATGTTAATATGTTTAATTCTGCAGCAAAGCTGGATATTGTACCAATGGAGATTTACCAGTTTTTTATTTTTATAATCTTCTGAAAAACTATTATATATCCAGGCTTAGGTAGAACATATTATTGGCTGCTAATAAAAGTGGTTATGATCATTTGTAATTTCTACTGTTAGTACTAAAATAGTCACAGTTAGTTTATATTTACAAGATTTATTTCATTTCTAGATATTAGTTCAATGCATGTAGCTTATGTTCAAAAATGTAATATAAATAAGGAGTGTTATGTTAAAATTTCAGTTTGTGTCCCTTCCCAACATATCACAGTAAAACCACTACCATGACCCTAATAACTATGCACGAGGTGACAATTGTGGACACTATTATTGTCTGGTATATTTCCATAGTCCAATGTATCTCTGCATTACTATAAACCTGCAGGCATACGGAAACAAATAGACCAGGACCAGCATGGATCCAACAAAAAAGAGCTACATTTGTACTAAGGTAAATCAGAGGAACAATGCTTTTAACTGTACTAACATTACCTAATGTTATGGTTGACTTTACACGGTTGCCGTGTAAAGTCAACCGTGCTAGATCTGAAGATCTGAATTGTAGATCTGAAGTTTCAGATCCATTGCTTGCTGTGTAGCACTAGATGTGAAGTTCTTTGATGCAGTAGATCTGAAGTTATTCCTTTCCAAATTAAACTCATTAAAATCAAATTAATTTAACCTTACCTTGGGGTGCATGAGCAGTGTTGATCCTGGATGCTGTCATGATTGTGACGACAGTAAGATGGTCCCTCTCCTGCCTGCACTGTGATCTGCAAACCGTTGCCTCTAATTACACCTTATTACAAGTTGTACCTATTTTTAGATTTTGTACTATCCCTCCATGGCATATTTAAGACCAATTTCAATGCTCAACAAAACATGTTTTTTGTGTCTAAAACTGTCTAAACATCTTGGGACAAGGTTTTCACACAGGCAGTCGTTGTGGAAAACTGTAAACAACCCCAATAGATTGTCGGAGCTAGCAATAGTAACTAAGGGAGGCTTATCAGTCAACTTACAGCTCAACAAAACACAGTCTGATTAAAATAAGAATGACATTGTTCTTTATTAGGGCTTTATTCACAGCTTAGAAGTCAATACAGAACTAATAACTAAGTAGCTAAAGTAACGACAGCAAGGCATTGGCTATGCCAGTCACATGTCACATAGTCATGAGACTATGCATGAATTATTCACAAATTTGTTGCTTTATATAATTTACCTGAAAAAAAATCACCCCCATACAGATGTTGTGGATGTCATATTCAGCTATGTTAATATGTTTAATTCTGCAGCAAAGCTGGATATTGTACCAATGGAGATTTACCAGTTTTTTATTTTTATAATCTTCTGAAAAACTATTATATATCCAGGCTTAGGTAGAACATATTATTGGCTGCTAATAAAAG
>CM026211.1:19187087-19268634 GCA_014839995.1 Xenentodon cancila | reverse complement strand
TAAAAGTGGTTATGATCATTTGTAATTTCTACTGTTAGTACTAAAATAGTCACAGTTAGTTTATATTTACAAGATTTATTTCATTTCTAGATATTAGTTCAATGCATGTAGCTTATGTTCAAAAATGTAATATAAATAAGGAGTGTTATGTTAAAATTTCAGTTTGTGTCCCTTCCCAACATATCACAGTAAAACCACTACCATGACCCTAATAACTATGCACGAGGTGACAATTGTGGACACTATTATTGTCTGGTATATTCCATAGTCCAATGTATCTCTGCATTACTATAAACCTGCAGGCATACGGAAACAAATAGACAGCTTTCTTCAACAACACTCCTGCAACATGTCATACTTAACACAACAATTTTTAAGAACTGTGCCGACTACCTAATACACAGTTTCCATTTTAAACTTTGACGATTCAGAAAAGCTCACTTAAAATGCATGAAACTGAATAATTCCATGTGGGGAGACTTACATATGCCTATCTTTTATTCCACCTATCCAACTGAATTATTGATATAAGTTTCAGAGAATGTCTTCGCTGTGCACAACATGGATTATCTATGCATATGCCTAAAGACAAACAGCCATGTAAAAACCTCCATCAGTGAGTGGGAGATGGAGTTTGAATATTTACAGTCAGTTAATGACATTTCCATTCTGAGGGCTTGTCAGAAATAACAAAGCCCTGCATTTACCCTCTGCATCTGCTTAAGTCTCTTTTCCTCCTCCCTGTGCCCCAAGTGGCTCAGAAATCCTACTTTATAGCAGAGAGGTGTCAGAATTTTAAACAGGCCCTGTCTTTATCCCCTGCTTCCCTGAGCTTTTTCCCTTTAATTCCTGGAAGACTAGACTGTGGTCCCCTTTTAACCCTCACCTGCTCCTCTGCTAGAATAATGTTGGCTTCTCTCTCTATTCTGTAGGGGAGGAGGGTAAGGGGTGGTGTTGATGAAGAGAGAGGAAAGGGCTGGTGTAAGGAAAAGAGGAGTGTTCCAGACAGCAGAGAGAAATAGAGTTAAGATGGAAGGGGAAAGGGTGGGAGGAGACTGTGCGAGTGCGTCTGTGTGTGTGAGAGTGGCAGCAATAGGAAGTGAAAAAAAAGGAAAAGAAAATGGAAAATGCTGGCAGAGGTAGAGACGATAGACAGGGACAGACAGCAAAGGCTGGAGTTGTATTATTCTCCGGTGGGATGCTGACTAGCAATTTATCACACTTCACTTTGAAAAGAAAAGAGGTAGCGATAGTGGCATTTTTTTCCATCTCTTGTCAGACAAACCTGATGACAAAGCACAATCCCCCCACGCCAGGTAATGTCCCCTTTGTGAAACTAGAACAATTTCACACAAAGCCAAAGTAAGGGGGTATAATTGGCCTACATTTTAGGTGAAATAGATGTGTTCCTTTCCCCAAGAGGACAATAAGTACTTGGGAGTGATATGAACATGGATTATGGATTGTTGTGGCTGTGTAAGGACCATTCTTTCATTTAAGAAATTTTTTCCATAACCTTTGCTCTCAAGCGTGACATATTTCATAAACTTTTTTTATGCCTAGACTAACTTCATTCAGGATATGCTCTCATCTTGTCAATCTTGGCTTAATACAGCTCTAAATATTATGATCCTGTGACAAGTGATAAAATTTAAACTTTGCCTTTTCTAAAAGCTGCATGCCACTAAAAGGAATACATTTCCAAATTAATTGTCTATAAATGATATTCTGCTGTATGAGTAATTGCTTGCAATTCACTCCCCTTTGAGTCAATCTCATGTGTGAAGTCAACGCTGTTAATTAGACCTGTTTTTATGTTCAAGGAACCAGCTGAGCCTGCCTCCTATCTCCCCCCACCACCCTCTCCCTCCCTCTCCAGCATTTGTACTTAATTACTGAGGGACTGCTGTCTGCACCAGTGAGGCATAACAAAGGGATGTAATGCCCTTAGCAAACCCAAAAAGAGAAAGAAAAATGTAATCATTTCTCTAATTCTAGTGTCTGAGAGCGGTTCAATACGCTGCACTTTTTTTCACAAACACTTCTTTTAAATTTGATGGAAGCATTGTTTGTATTATCATTATGTGCCAACACTGCCATAAATTCAAGCCTCAATAATTTTATCAGACTTTAACTTGTTTTATCATGGAACGCTAATAAAATATTGGTGTGGGTACGGAGGTCAGACTGCCAGGAAAACAAAAACGGCTATTTTTGTGAGTAACATATGTGGCGAAATTTTAATTCACTGTATTTACTCAAATTAAAGCTGGGATTCAGTGAAAGAGGGGGGGGGGGTGACACAAACAAATAGAGGCTGGTCCCCATTGCAAGCTGGGCAGGAGAGAGGGGATAAAGAAAAATGCCTTCTTGTCATCATAATGTGCATGGTAGAGGTGATTATTTTTTAATTCTATCACTTTTATCCAGTCGATTTAATGAAATAATCACAATTGCTTTTTTTTCCCTTCTTCTTTACTTTTTATTGTACTAGATAAAGCATTTGTCCGTGTTATATATTTATGTGCTTTAATGTTACCATTTGTTTTATTCATGTGGGACGACTTTGTATTGGTCCATTCTGTTGTCCCATATGGTGTTCATACAGATCTTTCATAATAAAAGCCCTGCTAAGAACAGGAGGGATTCCAGCCAATTAAAATGAGAAGTGATTCCAGCTTGAAATATTGCAGGTAGTATAGAGCGTCACAACAGCTTAATGCAGAATTGTTAACACTTTGTTTCCCCTTGGTCTGATCTAATATTAACATTAGGCGCTGGGCCCAACAAGGTGTACAAAACCGTAGCAGGTAATAGTTTCAGAGGGCAGATCGGTGAGGCCAAGCTATTCACTTTTAATCTACAATGCTCTCTATGCCGCACCGCACATCAACTGTTATTGTTTTCAGAACTGAGAAAGTAATATGTAGACTACGCAATGTAGTATTCTTTGTAAAGAAGTTTATTTTGTTTTGGATTTATGAATTGAGCTGGTTTCTTATCCAGTTTTATGGAATACATGGATGAAATCACACAGCAAACCACCATTAATCATACAAGGAGAGAAGCATATGGTCTGCCTTTGCGTCATTTTGTTACGGCACTGTTATGTAGCAGTTTAAAGCAATAAAGCCCTTTGGCCTTTATTTGAGGAAAAATGGTCAAATTTGACATTTCAGTGGATGTGAACACTTGTTGTACTACGCAAAATTGTACTACGCAGTAATACTTGTAGAAAGATGAAGTAAATATAATTTCATGTTAAACGAAGAGGTATAATCATTATCACTGATAACACATTCTGTTCTGTAATTTAAAAAAAAAAAGTAGTATTAGTGTTTATTTATAATGATGTAAATGGAAGGTGCAAAATGGAGATTGACATAAGGCACACAATGACACCTACTGGGTGTTGAAAATTGGATTCACACCACAGTGGTTGATTCCACTTGTTCCTCAAAGAGCAGTGAGCCACAGTGTGGATATTGTGTGGCAAGAGAACACACACACACACACACACACACACACACACACACACACACACACACACACACTCTCTCTGTGAACACCTGCCCTCCATGAAACACACAAAGTGAGAGGAAGTTTAACAGGTTTTGACACTTTAGATTACATTCAACACCAAAGAAATCCACAGGACATGTAACGTAGAAATTATCTATTGATTACAGGCACCCTGTCCTGGGTTTTTATCTGGAGTGAATTGAATCAGCTGTGGCTTTGCTAAGCTCTGCAGTACCTGAGGTTATGAAAGAGGGTTTATAATTTAATGTAGCCATAACAGTGTGAATAGGAAAAGCAAAGGCAATCATGTCGTTGCAACTCATGTTTGGCTCTCTCAGTTCCCTGAGGCCCGTGGCAAATGCTCACCTTTGTTGATTAGAGGAATTATATTGATTTCTGAAAGATCATAGTTTTCTTTATTATATCTACACCGATCAACCTCAACAGCAAAACAACTGACAGGTGAAGTGAAACGCATTTCTTATTTTGTTACAATTCAATGTTCTGTTGGGAAAGTTGTGGTTTGAGGATTCACGTGGATGTTACACAGGTTCATGCCAACCGTCTATCTAACTAATAACCCAAGGGATCCCCCAACCAGACTGATTCATAGAAACCCATCCCAAAAACCTAAAGGAGTCAAAGAATCAGCTCTCTGTGTCCTAGTACAAGAGATCCCATGGCCACACCTCAAGTGGTCAGTGTTCCTGGTTCCTTAAATGAGACGTAGGGGGAAAATAATGTCCACAGAAGCATATATTTAGGTTTCTGAAGTAACTACTCAATCAAAATTAAGTTAACACAACCTGGTTATGTCTTGGTCACTTGGATCCGAATATGTCATTCAGTGAGCAGTTCAGATTTGCAGGGTTCTGTGACATCACAAACTCAGATCGGGGCAGAATTATTCAATATACAAAGCTTTATCTCCAATAAATATAGCATTTGTAACATAAAAAACAAAACAAAACAGAATTTATATTACTTTAAACACTGTATTAGACTTTGATTTAGAGTTTGCTATTTGTTTCTTTCTATTTTAATTGATGTTACACAAGATTTAAAGTGCCAATGCCACCAAACCTCCATGCCTTTATTCTAAGGTAAAATTACGAATGAAAAGTGCCTAAAAGTCACCTTATAGTCTCTATAGTTAAGTATTTGAAAAGTGACTTTAAACATTATACTGTCGTCAGTGGATATCCCATGATGGTGACGGGTCACTCATGTTCATGGAATTACCATATAATGAAAAAAATCTCCTTTTTCATTTTGTTCAGATTAGTGAGGCTGACCTTTTACTCCAAACTAAACAAGCATTTTGATTATCTAGATTGTGTGATAATTACTGCGTGAATAAATGGCTCAGAGAATATTAAATCATATGCATGTAATATATCAATGTACTATTAGCATAATGTCCTTTACAGTCATGGTGTTCTCAGTTTTAATGTGTCGACTCTGATGGCAGAACGTAAGCAACACAAAAAGCCTTCTACTCTTCTGACTATATATAAGATGAATTTTTTTACTGGTGTAAGATGGAATATATTTAAACGGGGTACCTCATTAGACGATTTCAGACTTTGCCCTTCATGTCTCATGCAAAGTGTTGCAGTTATTGTGTTACACATTCAACTGGATTAAATTTTACCTGCTTTCAGTTGGGTCACGGAGAGAATTTCTCGGTTTATATTAATACATTTCTGTCTTTATGATGGAGTGTGACTCTTTTAGCGTGTGAATGTCCTCTTGGCCACATCACAAACGTATAACCTAATATATGCTTCGAGGCACAATGTAGTCATTCAGTTGTGTTTCATCCAACCTTGCAAGTTCTCCAAGACAGCAGTGCAGCACAATATATTTTGGAATGGTTTTAAAAAGTGTGTTTTTCCACTGTGTTTGTATTATCGTTGAGTTACAGCCCTGATGGAACAGCAGTTCTTTGTGTGGAGCTGTCCCAGGCCGTGAGTGATGGTGTTTGGGGAAAACACACTTTTGCTTTACACTTGTGTGTTCACACATACACACAGCCGTGTGGATGCTGTGTGTACTAAATCAAAACACGTTTACTGGATTATCTAAAGTCTGCGTGAGGATGGATTGCATCAAACACTGCTGTTTCAAACATAGGTACAGTAGTTGTCAGGTTGACTGCTTGTGTGCTTTAAGTTATAACAGAAAAATGAAAGGAACTCTTGAAAAGGCACAGCTAAAGCTCTGTAAGAGACGTCCAAACAATGTATCTCGCGGACACTTCCACTCTCGGCAATTAGACCACCAGGCAGACGGAGGGTCAGGAACAAAACACCATGCTGCGCAAGTGAAAATGATACTCTTGGAAACTAGAATTAACTAGAATAAAGAGTTGACACATGCTTATATATGAAATCGTCCTAGGCATCTCTTTTCAGCCTCCAAGACATGGAATACTTGATGGAAAAAAATGGGGCTTAAAGAGCTAATCTTCCTTTATTATGATTATTTATTTTATCTTTTTTGCATGCACATGCAGGTGTACGTCAGCCTGCGAGCACATCGGCGTGGCAGCAGGGTTGAAAGCACAGGTTTTCCAAGAAGCAAGGACTTGCAGGGGGAAAAGAAATACACTTAACACTGAATAATACGCTTCCAGCTTTACATGAATAGTAATATTATGATTACTAACCTCAATCTTATTAAGATATTATTCCAATTAAGGTGTTAACATGTGTTAATATTAATTTGATATTCTGTGTTTACAGTTCAATAATCAGAGCTTCCTTACATTTTTATCAAGCTGCATATCCTTTTGTGGAAATGTCCAAAGCTAAATCATGGAATCCTTTCCAATAATTAAACAAGTTAGTAATTAAAAGTTTAGTTTTTACCTAATAACTTTTGTCAATTTTGAATGTATTTTTTTCTCCCAGTCTCTAAAGTTAAAAAAAAAAATGACCAGGAACCATATTTTTACAGCAAATGTACATAAACTATTATTTATATCACATAACTTGCTGATGTTAAGTTCAAATTGCAGAAACAGTTGTATAAACTACTAAAGAGCCTTATGTCATGCACTTTAGTGTTATGGAAAAGACATGACATATTTATGTCGGAATTATTCAAACTGAAGGACGCGGTTCAATGTTAGAGCTAATTTACTTACAGCTTTATTAGAAATGAGATTGCTAACTCTGAATATAGGCTCTGTCTATGCGCAGTGGTTCTGTGTGTAGGATGGAGTGACGGTTAAAGGCATCTTTAGGAGGGTATCTTAAGGTCATCACCATCCCTCGCAGCTAACTAGCCATAAGTTGATAAATTCAGAGGGGCATTTGCCCTTCAAGCCGCACAATTTGCTAGAAGCCCTGCCTCTTTTAGGCCTCCCCTAATCTAATGCCAACTGTCTGCCTGTGAAGAAAAATGGAAAAATTGTTTGTGAAAAATGAGCGTCAACCCCCCCCCCCCCCCCCTCTCCACCTCAGCCCTAATCAGAAATACGGACAGCAGTAGCATTTATTAGGCCTGAGAGAGTTTCTTATGTTTGGTCCTCTGAGGAGAGGCAAATGCAAGCAATTACAGATGAAGTGATTTAACATACCAGATTTCCTCTGCATAAGTGGCTCATTGTAAAGAGCAGTTCACCAGCGCAGACTATGCTAAGGACTGTTCAGTGACTGTTGGCCACAGGTTTTTTTGACTCTGTCTTTAAAAAAAAAGTAACAAATATCTTTTTTAAACCATATTTTATGAAACCAGTAGACTGAAAAATGTGAAAAACAAAAAAAAAAACCTCTGAAGGTGGTTTTCTTTGCCAGTATATTCCAAATTGTCCTCATGTCTTCCTTTCTTCTCTTCTAACCCTTTTTACCAGCCGTCTTTCTTCTTCTCCCCCTTTTCCACACTCCACCTGTCTATATCCCCTTCCTATTTCTTTACATCATTACCCCCCCCCCCCCCCCCACCCCAACAACATTCCCAGTCCATCCCTTTTGTCCAAGCTCAAGTATTCTATCAGTATATGCAGCCGTGCACGTTTAGACACTCTTCTTTCATTCCTTGATGCAACCACTCCTCTCCTCCACTATCCAACCTTTAAATGAACTCACCTCATTCCTCAAACTATTTCATGAATCACTCTTTGTCCTGTCACATCTGTCCTTTTTTTTCTTTCTCCTGTCGTTCTATAAACTTTTCTTCCCCACCTGTGTCTACTCTCCTGTCCTTCACCATGACTTCTCATCCTGTTCTCATCCCTCCATGCCAGTGTGTCACCACCACCACCACCACCACCACCATCCTCCTCACTGCACACTCATCCATCCTTTATTTCACTTTGCCAGCCAAATCACTCTCTAACAGATGCCACACTCATTCAGTGGATCTCCCAAGTGTATGGGTGTGTGTCTCAACGAATGTCTGTTGTGTTGGCACTCTCATGTATGTTGTGTGTGTGAGACAGTATGTGTGGGCATGCAAGCATGCTTATGTCTCGGTGGAACAGGCCTGGCCAAGGCTAATTGCTGCCTCCTACCTGGTGGTGACAGGCCTAATCAAGGATGATGGGCTCACTGTTGGTCTCTCTCTCTCTTTCTCTCTCTCCATCTCTGGTTCTTACTCTCTTTTTCTCCCCCCCTTTCTTTTGGCAGGAAAACAGACAGCCTCTGGTCCCCTATTATGGGTTGTTTTTGGAGAGGACGGGAGGATGATGGCAGGGGATGGAGAGCAGAAGCGAGAAAGGAAGGACAAGGCTTTTCATTTCAGCTTTCCTCTCTTAAGGGGACAGCATGGGAGCAAAAATTGGCCAGAGTGCTTGAGGGTTGAGGTACACAGGTTGCAGCACAATGGGCCTATTCACCTCCTCTAAAATAGTGAAAGGGCCAAAATGATTGGAAATGAATAACTGAATGAATAAATTTTGTTTCAGGGCGTTTTGGGGATAAAGCAAAGCGATGGGATGAGGAATAGTGTATGACCATGTGGGAGACAGACTGTATCACTTGCTTAAAGGGATTGGCTATCAAACAACTGCCTCTTGTTGGCCAAAAACTGCTTGAGTCTTGAATTAGAAAAATGCCATTTGGCCTGAAAAGCAATATAACAGATGTGTGTGCGTGTGTGTGTGTGTGTGTGTGAGCAAAATATCTAATGCCGTTAATGTGTGAACAATGTGACAGCCCAAAATAACTCCTGTAAATAACACAATTTCCAGTCTTGTATCAACATTCATGATCTTTCTCTTACAGCCTTTCTGTGGACAAACCTTCAGCCTGCGTGCACCTAACTGCAGGAACAATTGTGTGTATATTTAGTACGAAAGTGACTTCTGAATGACATTTTCCTTCTCCTAAAGGATCTGTGGTGAAAGAAAGAAACTAACTGGAATGCAGTTATTTTTTTTTAGATTCTGAGGGTTTTCCAATAATCCCTTGTGATGGCTGCGTCTTCAAAGAAGTCAAACTACCTGGACAGTTACAACTTTATTTACATTTCCTTTTAATTATCATCGGTTGACTAGGTGACTTACTGAAGTGCAAATAGTTAACTATCTATGATAGTTATTGTAGAGTTTACTCTATATGTCAAGTTTGCAACAGCTGAAGTATCTGTTAAAGGTAGGGTAAGCAATTTCTTAATAATATCACATTTGCTGAGATTTGGAGCAAATCGTCAACAAAACATGGAGAACTAGCTCCTCCCTTGCCCTCCCTTCAAGCTCCCTGAGAAAACACACACACATCATGAATTTTTATTTGACTTGCCAGTTGTTTGGGGTTTTTTTTGGGTGGGGGGGGGTGGCATGGAAGCTAATGGAAGGAATCCCATCCAGTCTGTTTGAATGGGGTTAATTGTGAAATTGGATTGTGGCATGTCCAGTCAGCAGAAGGTGGAAGGTTTGGATTGGTTTCTCGTTGTCTTCTAATTTGTTTAATATGCTTTAGATATATGCTGCAGTCGTTGACAAACAGTGAAAAAAAAAAAATGTTTAATCATTTAATCATTCAGACAAATACAACTATTTAGGACTTTCTTGTGTCAGACCAGGATTGCCCTCTTCAGATGCCCCCCACCACCACCACCACTACCACCACACACACCACACACACACACACATACACACCCACACACACACACACACACACACACACACACCACCACCACACCCCCATGTCATCCTCCAATTTCTTTCATATCGTTTGCATGTTTAGACTTGTTGAGGTTCGCTGACCAGAAGTTACAATAATGATTGTTTTCAAGTAGCGATTTATCCTGAATTTTTAGCTATTATTTTAAAATGTAAAAACAGATTGAATACATTGCTAAAGATTGACAGAATTAAATTTTAGTGAAAACACATGCATCTAGTAAATGCAGTTTCAAGACTTAAATGATCTGCTTTTTAAAATGAGGACAAATAGACATTTTTGGCTGCTTTATAATGTTGCATATGTTGTTGTTTACTCTATTTCTATTGTATTTTTACTTATTACTTTTATTACCACAATTTCTTTCTGGTATTTTAAAATGCAAATTAGGAAACTCTGGTACGAATTGGTGACTAACATAACTGTTTCTGTAATTTCTATCTTTAAAAGAAAGGGGGAAAAATTGTGTCACCATCAGACAGAGTTTTTCCTTTTTCTAAACCACCAAAAATGTGATTCATAGCAGGTCATATACCATTTTAAGTGTCATTAGCTGCTGTCCCTTTGTTGTTGTTCTGCAATATTTATTGCTGTAGTATGTAATGCCCCCATATGGAAGTTAATCAATGCTAGGCCTAGAAGCACAAAGAACTAATGTTTATAACCTAATCAAATATATGACTGTGGCGGTAATAAAAAAAAAAAAAAAATCATAATTTCCCAAGTGTATTATACTAGAAAGAATACACTTGGAATCATAATTTCTGTTTAGGTTATGAATTATGTGAGTTAGGTGAATTATGTGACAGTTTATGTGAGACTTGGCAGAAAAAGGAGAAAATATGGCTCAATCTAGAAAAAAAAGGTCTATGCAAGGCTCTGTGTAGCTCGTATGTTCTGCAAAGCCACACATGACTTTCACTAAGTCATGCGAGCCATGCCCGATGTGAGTTGATATAGCAGAGTTTAGGACTCTGCGCAGTCTCTGTACAAACAAATAGTTTTGTTTCTGAGTTCAACTCTCAGCAGGCAGAAAAAAGTCCACTGGAAAAATTTAATATTCAGGGGTACTTGCAGACTTGTAATGACCAAGCATAAGAGAAGTGCTGCACTATTTAAAAACTGTCTTTTTCCTTCATTTATTTTCTGAACCTTTATCCTTGAGCTTTATCCTTTAGGGTCCTTCAGAGCCACAGGGGACAGGACGCACAGAGGTGTGAGTTTTCAGTCTGCCCTTGGTCTTTTTTTCCATTTTAAATGGGATAAGAGCATAGACTGCATAAGAAGGACTGAACAACCCCCACAGGTTTTCTGAAGAGTGCGATTTTTAGATTGGTTTACCTCATGCTAATGTTACCTTACATTCAAATTCGTCAATCCATCTAAATTTCTGATGTTGCCACATACATGACATTTGACGCAAGTAATGTTGTGGAGTTGAAACAAGGTTGAGTGGAAGTCTAATTGAGTGGGACGCTCAATGAGCAGACACTAATGATGACAGCATTGCTGTCCCAGTGGCTTCACCACAGCTTTGTTTTGTCGGAGGTCTGGGCAAAGTGTAGTGTGGCTTGGCTGGAGCAGCTGGGGTCAAGCTGGGGTCAAGCCCTGGGAGATTTGTAGTTTGCAAGGCTGCGATTGTTTGGTTGATGGAAAAAAAAAAAAAAAAAAAAGAAATATATACAGTTTCCATAAAATCCAAAACAAAACAGAACGTAATGTCTGCTTTGGATTAAGCTGCCAACTTAACATCCAGGACCAGCAAGGATCCAACAAAAAGAGCTACATTTGTACTAAGGTAAATCAGAGGAACAATGCTTTTAACTGTACTAACATTACCTAATGTTATGGTTGACTTTACATGGTTGCCGTGTAAAGTCAACCGTGCTAGATCTGAAGATCTGAATTGTAGATCTGAAGTTTCAGATCCATTGCTTGCTGTGTAGCACTAGATGTGAAGTTCTTTGATGCAGTAGATCTGAAGTTATTACTTTCCAAATTAAACTCATTAAAATCAAATTAATTTAACCTTACCTTGGGGTTCATGAGCAGTGTTGATCCTGGATGCTGTCATGATTGTGACGACAGTAAGATGGTCCCTCTCCTGCCTGCACTGTGATCTGCAAACCGTTCCCTCTAATTACACCATTACAAGTTGTATCTATTTTTAGATTTTGTACTATCCCTCCATGGCTTTTTTAAGACCAATTTCAATGCCAACAAAACATGTTTTTTGTGTCTAAAACTGTCTAAAACATCTTGGACAAGGTTTTCACACAGGCAGTCGTTGTGGAAAACTGTAAACAACCCCAATAGATTGTCGGAGCTAGCAATAGTAACTAAGGGAGGCTTATCAGTCAACTTACAGCTCAACAAAACACAGTCTCATTAAAATAAGAATGACATTGTTCTTTATTAGGGCTTTATTCACAGCTTAGAAGTCAATACAGAACTAATAACTAAGTAGCTAAAGTAACGACAGCAAGGCATTGGCTATGCCAGTCACATGTCACATAGTCATGAGACTATGCATGAATTATTCACAAATTTGTTGCTTTATATAATTTTACCTGAAAAAAATCACCCCCATACAGATGTTGTGGATGTCATATTCAGCTGTGGAGACCAAAACTGCTGTTAATAGGTTTAATTCTGCAGCAAAGCTGGATATTGTACCAATGGAGATTTACCAGTTTTTTATTTTTATAATCTTCTGAAAAACTATTAATATCCAGGCTTAGGTAGAACACATTATTGGCTGCTAATAAAAGTGGTTATGATCATTTGTAATTTCTACTGTTAGTACTAAATAGTCACAGTTAGTTTATATTTACAAGATTTATTTCATTTCTAGATATTAGTTCAATGCATGTAGCTTATGTTCAAAAATGTAATATAAATAAGGAGTGTTATGTTAAAATTTCAGTTTGTGTCCCTTCCCAACATATCACAGTAAAACCACTACCATGACCCTAATAACTATGCACGAATCAGCGGTTGAATGAGCACTCATGTAGGAACACATTAGCATTTATACACTTAGGCAACATTTAGGCTTTAGGCATTTTTGATAGTCAACATCCCTGTTGACTTACCTGTTAAATCTGTGCAGGCTTCAGCAAAAATCTAGTGACAATTGTGGATACTATTATAGTCTGGTATATTTCCATAGTCAATGTATCTCTGCATTACTGTAAATCTGCAGGCATAAGGAAAAAATAGACAGCTTTCCTCAACAACACTCCTGCAAGACAGATATATATATTTTTGGTTAAAGGTGCTTATTCCACATAGAAAAATGCAATCTTTGATGTCTCAGAAGACCCAACACTTCACGGGAGTATTGGATATATCAAATATTATATTGTGAAGCTCCCCAGTGGTAGGAAAACTTTTCTTTTTGCTCTCACAGCAATAACAGAATTTAAACTGCACCACACATGAAAGGCCACCACACTGACAGGTCCATCAAAACTAATTGATTCTACTAGTCTTTGTAACCAATGAAAAAAAAGGTTATACGCTAGAGAGAACAATAGAAGGCCTGTTTTATATGATACAGAACATAGAAAAAGTGACAATTGCAAATTTTCGAAAAGTTCATATTGGATCAGGCTCCATCATTTGAGACATAGGTGAAAATGTATATGCTTGTAATTGAATGGATTTTGATTATGGGGTTTGGTTCATGACAAATCTAAAAGTGTCCGTGTGAATTTCAAAGTAGTATTTCATTTACTGAACTCTAATGCCTGCACGAGGAAAAATGAACCTGAATGGCAGTTGAAAAGAGGATCAACAGATCTAAGATGTTCTCCTGCCATCTCAAGTGACACCCCTGTCTCTAAATGTCAGTTACTGGTTCAAATCCCAGTTGGGGCATTTCTGTGGAGAATTCTATGCTGGTTTTCTCCAGGTACCCCAGTCTTCCCATACAATCTACAAATATGTTGTTTCTGTGAGCGTCTATGTTGGACTGACCCCTGTCCAGAAAGGCTCGTACAGCACATACATCTGACCCTGCTGCCTTGAACTGCATACCGAAAGCATTTAATTTTGCTGCACATGTTCAATCTTAATCCAGCACAAGTCAAGTATAAGTCATGCGCAATGTTACTGAGTTTACTGTTAAAGGAGTCAGCAACATTATATAAATGTGTTGGCAGATTGATGTTAATTTATATGTGGAGATATTTGATTTCCACTGGTTGCAGACTCTCATCACAGTATTTCTCTGCACTGAGATTGACTCCAATGATCACAAGCCTTATTTTTTAGTTAGGGAGATGCCGCCCTGCACCATCACACTGCATCCCCCAAAAGATGTTACTCCATCAGTGCAACAATTAGGATAGCTTTCTTCACATTTTCTACACACTTTGACCGTACGATATAGTTGTTGTTAGAAGAATATGGACGCATCTCTGAACATTACATTCTTCCACATGTTCAGGTTCCAACGGTGCTGACGGTGAAGGATAGTTATCGCAAGCCTCCTGGGATATAAACTCTCCTGATGTGGTACAAAAAAACCCGCCCCCCTCAGAGTTGGCATGGGTGTGAAATATAAAATTAAGACCAACATGGTTTTTTGAACCAGGCTGTAAATATGTTTATTTCTGCTCTAAAATTGGACATTTTAAAATGGGAGTTAAAGAAGATGGACTCGCTTTTGGAGCCAGCCTCTATCGGTCAGTCGAGGAACTGCAACGAAACGTAGTTCCGCATGAGCGTCAATCCGGAAGATGGTTAGTGCTTGGTCTGGGCAGAGAGCTGTCGACCATATTGTCCTGCAAACCATGACTGCAAATCTGCGGAAGACAGCCTAAGAGCTGACAGGGTGAGGAAATTGTAATTGACAATATGTGTTGTTTCAGCAAACTTCAGTCATCCAATCCACCAAACACCAAACAAGAGTCAAAGTTGTTTGGCATTGGCAGAGAAGATTCAACCTTTCTAGAGGACTCGGCATTGTAAGGATACTGCTTTTTTTTAATATTTAAAAATGTGTTGCGAAAAAACATCGACATGACTTTTTTTAGACAAGAATAGATCAAAGATTTCTAAACTGTACAAAATAAATACATAAAAGAGTACAGAATGCCAAGGAGGTTTTCAAGTTCATTGAAATTTCGAAGTTAAAACTGCCTTTAGTTTACTGTGGATCTAAACAACTATAAGCTTTCAGACTATCTTATAGCAAGTACTGCTGCCACCACATCTCACTTTCCACCTTTGATACATTGCTTCTGGCTGTGCTTTTTATGACAGAGACCATTAAAGCTTAAAGTACAGATGGCTAATCTTTTTCAACTCAGCATTATAGCACAGGAATCCTGCACCTGCTTTCAAGTCCTCTTCCTCTGTCCTCTTTGATAGGCTCAGCCTGTGTGCGTAATGTCCAGCTTGGGTATATGATAACTCAGTCTAATCCCAGTCAAACCAACTTAATTCTCTCTGTGTCAAAAAGCAAAGCTTCAGAATCAAAAATAAAAAATAAACACACACACACACACACACACACACACACACACACACACACACACACACACACACACACACAGGATGTTCATTTGACTTCCAGCAGAGGGGTGGTCTATCATTTAAGGAAAGAAATGTCTCATCCTATCTTTGCTTTGCCTTTATGGCGTGCTATTTCTTTGCAGAAGTTCCTTCTCACTTTCTGGTTTAAAACTTTATCACTCACCCTCTTTTTTTCCTTTTTTTTTATGTTACCGTCTTCTAGTATCGACAAGAAGACATTAAATCTGGGATAAAGCTTTAGCCACCAGTCTTGTGAATCCTGTCTGCCCATCAAATTACAGTAAAATGAATGCCTCAGCATTTGATTTAGTCATGTCAAAAGGCCAATGAGATGTACCCCTCTGACGCCAAATCTCTCTGTGCCAGAAAATTGGAACTAAATTTATTTAAAATTACCAGAGCTTTTATCCCTAGATCCCAAATCCTCATTTTTGTTCACTTGGCAGTGCTCTGCTTTGTAGAAAAAGAGGGTGTGTTGCTTTTTTGATAGTCACTGAATCTTCTTTCATTTTAAACTCAAGTCTGATCCCTTTGATCAAATATAGGGTAGACGTTTGAAGTTCTGGTGTACCTTTTATGAAGATGAAGACCAACTTTTGAACATGCCTTCATTATAGCAGTCTTAAGACACTGATGGTGAATGCATTGTAATGTTCTTTGTTAATGTTATCTGACACCACTTCCTCACCAGCCAACCACTTACGACATGGACAAAGAAGAAAAGGCATCATCAAAACTGTTCTCAAACTCTCAGGTAACTCTGAACACCAAAGACCATCTAAGTGAAAAGGAGATTTATGTTTTTTAAACCAGCGCTAAAATCATCTTTCGAAATACAGGGACCCGTCCTGGAGCCCTTTAGATTTTAATACAACTATGAAGACTGACAAAAATGTGAGTGAGATTGTGAGAATTTTTTCTCAGTTCACCTTCATGTCTGTCATGATGTCTTTACCTATATATAATGAAAAGGATTAGAATCATGGTAAAAAAAAAAAAAAAAAAAAAAAAAAAAAAAAAAAAAAAAAAATGTTGAGGATTTTGATTTATTCAGAAGTCTTTTCTTCATAGAATTTAAAGGTTAAACTCAGACTTCAGATATTATACTCAGAACTGCCTGTATGCAATCAACTCCATCATGGTACACCTTGCAGGAGGATAGCTGGCTTATTGAATACATTGGATATAAGAGCCATTTGAGGGCCCAGAAGAAGCTGTTTCATCAGTGCCAGATGGTGCATAAAGACAGAGATGTGTTAATTTCGTGCACTGAGTTTTAAAATTTAAAGTGTGTTAGTTCATAGTGTGTTAGCTTATAATGTTGGGCAATTGGACAATATTTGACATGGTTATATCTAACTTGCCGAATTATGTATTTAAGTTTCAATGACTGATGACCAAATTGCCTCTATTTGACATGGGTATGCTTTGCAACAAAATATAGGCAAGATGCAAAATGCTCATTTTGTTTAACCACTATGTAGTTTGAATTGATCATTGTTAATGCGAAGGTTTTGGTTGCTCTGTCTGGTCATCGTTGACCTCATTTATGGGTTGTAAGATAATGCAGCAACTCTGGCTCAAGAGTTATATGGCACAAGGCTTATTTTACACATTTAAAGACTGTATTTGCTGTGTTTTCCATACAGAAAGTTGATGTGATGAGGTGCGGAATGACCACCAAAGACTCACAAAATCTGACCAAGGTCAAGTGTTGATGTGGTGTCAAGCAGTGATGATGATTAAATATGATTTTTTTTTATAAATATGTTTATTAGAAATAAGACTAAATAAATTGATTTCTGCCAGATTTAAAGAGAACACATTGTTGTACTTGCAGGAACAGATTCAAGAAGGCAGTTATCACAGAGTTTTGGTTGCACAAAGAAATGGATCAAAGAAAATAAAAAGAAAAAAACATAAATAGTTGATGATGGACTATGCATTTTCAGCTTTCTTTGAATAGATGCAAATATCATTTTACACATTTGTAATTATTTTTTCTGCAACATTGCATTGAGAACAAGTTTGTGCAAACATTTTCTATGGGTGAAAATTTCGAATACAAGTGCAGATTTTTTTTCACCAGGGTCTTATATCTTTTGTCTTTTTCTGACACATCAAATGCAATTAACCTGTATGTGATTCTTTTAAACAAATGAAAATGGTAACGTAAAAGGTTTTCACATTGCAGTCCTCATACTCTCACATCATTTCCACATGTTTTGTTAATTTTGAAACAGCTTTACCTTCATAGTAAAATCGCATCCATACCACACCAAGCAGTAAACACAAACATCACGTGCCAAGAACAAACCAAGTAGAATTGAAATATCAAATGCATTAATTGGGCCTCGTATTCATTAGTGTCTCCAGTGACTGAATTATCTGAGCCTGCATTGTTGTTCAATAATTAGCTTATTAGCATGGAAACCACAGCACAAAGGGCTGAGCAATCAGACCAACAATTAGCCACCAGCTCAAAGACGGTGAGATCGAGGCCGTGCAGCAATGGCAGCTTATGACAGTGGTGGTCAACTGATTTCCATTATAATCAATTAATGCTTGGCCTAATTTGATCCAAAAGGAAAGAAATCATTAAACCCTTATCCACTGCAAATAATAAAATCATCTATTTGAGTTTGTTGACATTGCTGTCACTGATGCTTTTAAGCATGAGTTTCAAAACTTAATCATATTAACTAGCGATTTTATTCGATTTCATCTATTGTTCTTTTTTTTCCGTCTCTTTTGTTTAAACTTAAATTATGCTATGTGATGATGAAACTCCTCATTTCACTTGGCTGACTGAACGTCTGGAGTTGCTTTTAGGGCTTTTTAGGGGTGATTTGGGAATCCAAAACATTTCCTTCTTCAAATTCAACTATAGAAGATTAGACTAATAATAATATTTCAATTCAGATATTCAAATATTTTTAACAAAAGACATGATGTGTAAGAAGAAACTGGTTTAAATGTAAAATGGAAAAAATTACTTTGAACTGAATGGTAGAATTAGAAAATTAACAGTTTTATTGATTAGGCTTGAAATCCTAATTCAATGAGACTACAGAATTTCTATTTAAGAAATGTCAACCCTCATTCTGTAATGCTACGGACGTCAAGTTTTTTGCTCCAGGTGAACAATTACACCATACTGTGCATTTGACAACTAGCTAGCAAACTTTGTTGCCACTATCAGAAAAATCCATATTCCTTAAATGTCAGAGTTTTGACCAGCTTAGCTTCTTTATTGGGGCTTCCTAAATAAATGCATTTTGTAAAGAAGATATGAACAGATATATTTAGATTGAAAAACCAAGTTATCCACTTGGTGTGGTTGGTGTTGGGTTGGTGGTGGAGTGTACTCGTCTGCAACCAGGGTTATTAGAGATAAATAAATTCCAAGCAGCAATGGTTCTGTGTGGAGTCACACTGCTCCACAGCTAGGAAATATATTCTTCACCTCCCTTTACCCATCAGGCAGTTATTTTAACCATTCAAGTTTAGATATAAATTATATGGCTGTCTGACAACCTCATAGCACAGTTTTACTTCTTTATATTTACTTTATATCTGGCGAATACTATTCTGTACTCAAATTTTGGTATTAAATGCATTGGAGCCGGGTCAGCGGATGCTGAGGTGCATAGTGCGAAGGTTATGGTGTGGGGTTGTTTTTCAGGAGCTGGTTCTTGGCCCCTTAGTTCCAGTGAAAGGAACTCTGAATGCTTCAGCATACCAAGACATTTTGGACAATTCCATGCTCCCAACTTTGTGGGAACAGTTTGAGCTGGCTCCTTCCTTTCCACATGACTGTGCACCAGTGCACAAAACAAGGTCCATAAAGACCTGGATGATAGAGTCTGGTGTGGATGAACTTGACTGGCCTGCACATACTCCTGACCTCAACCTGACAGAACACCTTTGGGATGATTAGAGCAGAGACTGAGAGCCGGGCCTTTCATCCAACATCACTGTGTGACCTCACAAATGTGCTTCTGGAAGAATGGTCAAAAATTCCCATAAACACACTCCTACTCCTGAACAACCTTCCCAGAAAAGTTGAAGCTGTTATAGCTGCAAAGGGACCGATGTAATATTGAACCCTATGGATTAGATTAGGAATTTGATGTCACTTAAGTTCATATATGAGTCAAGGCAGGTGAACAAATACTTTTGGCCATACAGTGTGACTTGTATATTATAAAACATTATGCACTATACATATACCTTTCTGGCTTTGATTCTATGTTGAGTAAACTTACAGTATACAGTGAAAACTGTAATTAAAGCAAGCAAAGACTTTTGTTATCAACCTTCCTCTCTGTCTTCTATTTGTAAACATTTCTGGAAGTATAAATCAGATTAAGAGTCATCCTACCACAATAATCACTGAAATCATAACTGAAATAAAGAAACTGAAAACAATATTAACATATTTTCTCATTTTTATTAAATTTCATTCTGAAATGCAGGGTTTAATAATCACATCTCTAACTGGCATGTTTCTGATTATGTCAGACTATTTGACACAACTGCTCTTTTTTTTTATATATTTAATGCAGACATAATGTCACTGGAAAATAGCTTCTACTCACTCGATGCAACTTTTTTAAATTTTATTTCTATAAAAGAACAATATTTTCTTATTCTCTCAGAAACAATGGGAACATGGCGCTCTTAAACTTGAACAGAACAGAATATTAAATAATATAGCATTTGTCTGTGCTTCTTCCTAACAAGCGCCCCCAATCCGAGGAGCTCAAGCTGAAGCCGAGAAAGACTATGTCCATCTAAAGAAGCACAAATTCAGCACTACGCGAACAAGTGAAGATATCACTTGTTCATGGCAGCAGTAACAACCAGCTGCCATGTTCACCAAGCAAAAGGGTTGTGATCAGGTGAAACAAAAATCAGCTTAATTTTCTACAGCCCAGTACTGAATCTGGTCTTACCTTTGGCATTTTGCATAAGTAAATTATATTCCAGTTCAAAAAAACCACATCATTGTGTCAAATCATCTCCCATCTGCCCTGATTGTTTGCACCCGTGTCTCGTTAAGTCCTGTGAGTATATCTTGTTATGTCTTTCCTTTTATCCCTGCTGGGCGGTACTGTTTTCTTCCTGATAGCGGCGTGCCATGGTTTCTGTTTGGTTCTCTGCCTAGTTGGTTTTCAAGTTGTTTTTGTTTTTAAGTGAAGGACTTCTTTTGTTTTGTCTTCTTCTTTTTGCTTTTGTTAATAAGCTGCTTTTGTTTGGAGCTCTTGCCACCACACACACTCCTGCATTTGGGTCCCAGTTTCTTTGACATCGTGACAGATAGAAAAGCTTTAATGCTACAGAAATGCCAAAATGTGTTTTTAAAATGGCCAATCTGAATGTATTTCTGGCAACAATGTGGGATTCAGTTACTTAAGGACACTTTAGTGCATGGAAAGCCTGAAGATTAAATTGCCAATCTTCCAACTGAAGGACAACTGCTAAAAACCTTTGCCACCCCACATATACATGTAAATCTCCAAAATGCTACCCCCCTCCCTACCCCCCACCAAAAAAAAGGAATAAAAGGGTTGAAAAAGTGCTGTAAATATTTTGTACAAAGACATACCTCAAGTTGCCCGATATACTTTTCCAGAGTGGCTCATCTCACACTGTAACTCCTCTTTAAAGTCATGATTCTTTCATGTGTTGGGCTCTGAGGAATGGGACACATTTCAATCTCCTGATGATTATGAGAATGCATGAAGATACATGTTGCTAATTCCACAGCCAAGGCACTTCATTTGCCCACGGTTGCCAGGAATCAATAAAGAAGCAGATAAGACAGTAAGAACAGTACATCTCTGCAAGTAAGAGGAGGAGAAAATAAGATGCAACTCAGAAAACTATAGTACACAAAGCCTGTGTAGTGCAAGTTAAGAAAATGTTGAAATTTCATCTCAAGTTAGTTTAATTTTCTTTTTGATGTTTGAGCATTACTGCTGGCTCTTCTACCAGAGCTGGGTTTATGTGTCCAGGTCAATTTCTACTGCTGACACAGTGCTGTGGAGAAATGCCTTCTGGCTCTGCAAGAATCCTCTGTAAGAGGCTGACTAAGATAGCTTGGGCTATATTGGCCACCACCTTCTTTTCAACGATTAAGGGGTTTTATTTAAATCCACAGAATCACTGTGATGAGTGAAACCACTTCAGGGAAAAGTAGGCTACATTTGCACAATATTTTTTTCAATTACTCAAACTTGACATTACCAATGTGCTCGATTGGTCAAAAGAAGGCTAAATATTTTTGATGTACTTGGGCCACCGTGTGCGTGTCTGGTAAAGAACGATTTGCTTTCAAACACTAAAAAAGACCTTTAAAGATATCATTTGTTTTACTGCCAGAACAGAAGTCAGCCTCAGCCAACCTCCCATTCTCAAATTCAAGGGATGCTGAAAGGAAAAGGGAAAAAAACAAGACACTGTTTTGTTTTTTTGTTTTTTTTTTTTACTGTGACTTATGTCAAATTGTATCTAGAGGAGGGCTCAAGCATTTTGAAATATTCTGAGATTGCCTTTTTAAAAGCAGATAATTTCCTCTCTAAGCATTTAACCTTGGTAATGCAGAGAGGGATGTCCCTTCTGCTTGAATATTTTCAGATTAAGAATGCAGGAAATAATATTGACTCCTGTTTTAAGAAGTACTTATGATCACAGCCTATTTTAACAATCACATTTACACATTTATCCTGTGGTGACAGTCAGTAAGTATCAGTGTGAAGTTAGGAGAAAAGCTTAAGCACAGCAGGCAACGGCTCGCAGTTACCCTGCAGAAAGCACAACATTCAAATATAAATACATTTGCCCTAAAATTATTTCTCTCTTGTCTCATACTGTCAAAACTCAATTTTTGAGCAAACTGAAGCAGCAATAGGACACCTCCAGTGATGTATGTTCTTCTATTCCCAAGTTATGACCGTGGATGCTTGAGCTGTGCTCCAAAATTTGCATATCTCCACTGCATAAGCCACACTTTTAGACAGCTAGACACTGATAAAATACAGTCCTAATTGCTCTGTCACATCAGATACTGTAGCAGCAATGTGCTTTATTGTCCCCTATTAAATGCTAATATCTTTCCAAGAAGTTTGCAACAATTCATCTCCCTTTGGAGCTAAAATATTCCAAAAAAAAAAAAAAAAAACAGCAGAGAGAGGAGCAATTAGCTTAAAAACACTTACCCTATAGATTCACAGCCCATACTAAATAGCCTGTTTAAGAGAGGACAGGGAAAAGAAAAGAAAACACTGTGGGCATTAATGCATCACTTACTGATTTGCATAATTTTGCATTCCTCTTCTATTAGCAAGCATTGTTTTCCCAATATTTCTTTAAACCCCTGGGTTTTAGCTGAGGCACAAACTATATATCTATGAAAACTTTTGACATTAATTTGCAGGCACTTCTCACCAGAAGGACATTTAGCTTGGCGGGGAAACAGTTGCAGGGTCTCTGTCTATGTTCTATGACCAGCATATCTAACCTAATTATGCATGCTTTAGTTAAATAGAGGCAATGTGATTAAAAGCCTCTCATTAATTATTAAGAAGGAAGAAATAATTGCATCCAATATGTGACTGCTGTTTTCCTGATTTGCCATACTTGCCAATTGCATCTGTGTTTTTGTGTATGTCACACGCTATTTGTAACTTTTGCTAAAGGGTGCACAGTGACTGACTTAAACAGCATTTGGAAAATTAAGTATTTGGCAGTAAAAAGCCACTACTAATCATAGAAAGTTTTTAATTATTTGAAACCAAACCATCACAACAAACACCAAAAACAATTACAGTAGAACTGAAGAAAAGTACAGAATTCTATATGCAAAAAGATTTAAAAACATACTCAATACTATAGAAATGCCAGCTCTAAGTCATGGGGTTTCAAACACTGTCTATACACATACTGCTGATTTTACATAGTTTCTACTGGACTGTCAAGAGGAGAGTTGTCTTGTTTCGTCTCTTCTCTTGAGGGGCGTCTGAATAATCAGTTAATCTTTTCAGTCCTCTCGTGTCATGTCACAATTGCCGAGTTAAAGTGAGACAATAGCCTGACTTCATAAGTTGTCAAGGATGTTATTTGTGTAAGAGCCTGATGAGGGCAGGCAAGATCTTTGGATGCAGAGGCAACAGAAAAGAATCATTTCAGCACTTTTAGGATGAATTCAAAGTAAAAGTCAAATTTATTCCAAGTCTTTTTTTTATTTTCACTTAACAAGAAGTAAATATTTAAATTAAATAACCATAGTAATTTCATATTTCATATGCATGAAATTGCCAAATGGTTAACCATTTTAAGGTGTTTTCTTTTTTTCAAAGAAATACATCAATCACCGAATCAACCATTAAACAAAAACATAATGAGAAATATCCCTACTCCCTTCATCACATATTAAAACAAACCTTTCAGTATCTTAAAATGATGACCTTTCGGCTACATACAATATGAATGTCACAACCACCAGCCTTCATGCTCTCCCTTCCTCTGCCAGAAATAAACTTTTTTTTTTTTTTTTTTCATTCATTCATAATAATTGCAGTTCTGTCATGTTCATACCAGGAACGAACCTTATTAACCAATCATGGATCAGAGAAGATGTCAAAGGGAGATGTCATGTGACAGCCCAGAGATGCCAACAGGCACCTGTGGATGTAAAATCTGTGGTGACCACGGTTATGGACAATTTAACCTTTTATCAGTGAGTGACTTGGTCTCTGTGTGAGTGTTTCTATGTCTGTGGATACTGCATTGATAAAATCTGTTGTATTGTGGGAGTGTGCATTTTTGTGCCACAAAGATTTACCGTTTTTCCTTTATGTGTATATTTTAGGACTCTTTGTATCCTAATTATTCGTCTGTGGTGCGTTAAGGAATATGTCTAAAGATGGATAAGAAACAACCTACATAGCAAGGCAACTTTTTGTACAGCACTTTCTAAACAAAGAACGACTATGCCTTGAATGAAGTGTTGCAAAACATGTTCATTATTTTATTATGCATGTTGGCATAGGCACAGCACTGATATATTCAGAAAAAAGGACACTGGACATCTGATGATGCCACAAGTGGAATGAAGAGTAATGATAATAAACAAGTGGTCGCAGGTTATCATTTGGGTAGGAAAGCAAGTCTGGTCATTTTTTTTTTCTTTTTTGTTTTATGATTTTCTTTTTTTAAAGGTTACAGAGACATTGAAAGTTTGTAGTTTGTCCCAAGTCTGGTAAATTATCTGCTCATGTAACTTTTTAGTCATTCATCCATCCACCCATTTATTATTTATACCAGCTTATTCCTGTTCAGATATACTGCCAAGCCTTTCCTGGCTCTCTCTAAACAAAAGCTAGGGGTAGGCTACTCTCTGGACATGACTTTCCAGTCATGCAGGTCAAAGTTTGCAAAATGTTTAAGCAAAAGCAAGGGAAAAACTTATTTTCCTTTTCTTTCAATGAAAAGAGATAGACCACATGATATTCTCCCTGCCTGTGGCATGAATATATAAAGGAAAACAATCTATAACCAGTAAGCAATGTATTTCAGCAGAAACTAATGTCATCCAGCTAATGGGCAAAACCAGGGCTGTGTTCCAAACTGCATGCTCGCACACTTATATTTACTATTTGGAGTGCAGAGGCGTGTGTATGTCTTCATGACGTTCACTGCTACTATAGGTAGTATTCCGTATTTGAGTGTACTCACAGAAGTAAACCAGCCCAAGCTTCAGTCTCTGGGATCAGTGGTGATCATCCTCAGGTCTGTGCAAAGGTCATGGGCGATTCTAAGGCAGGGGCCATAGTGGTAAAATCTGAGTGGCCCTCTGAAGTCCCACTCATCAGATCATAGTTGGATGTAATCCGTGCCCAAACACCTGGAGTCACTAATGGCACAAACGGGAATGTCTACAATTAATAAAGCTTACAGAAGAGTAAGAAAGTTCTTCTGATTTTAAAATTGACAATCGTAAATGCTGGTAACATGCCTTTTTGCTCTTCGACAACGACCAATAAACTGAGAAACAGAAGGAGGAAGAGGAGGAGGAAGTTGTTTGGACATTAACGCTAACATTTCACTATTGCAAATCCTCGTGCTTATCCATGTGTATCTTCATAATCTACATTTATCTGTTAACATTAACCATGTTGCCAGAGCAGATGAATAAGAAAGGGTCAGTCTCAGGCAGCTATTTTAGTGGTTTTCGACTTTTAACCCACTACTGAAAATGAGCAGGGTTTCAACCCCACCCCCTGGTCTAAAGTATGAAGTGTGGGAAGGACACATGGAGAGAGCAAAAACTGTTAGCAGAAGTATCTTACGAACTAGAGTGAGGCAGCTCCAGTCGCTCTTCACCAGTCCAACTTGTTTAGGCACATATAAAATGTATGGTGGGGTTTTTTTTGTTGTTTTTTTGTTTGTTTTTAATGAAACCCTACATAACTTAATAGGATTATACCGCTCAATTGGTGTTTTAATGTAGACTTGGGATTAGTTTTTTTTCTGCTGAAAAATATCATTAGTAGTTTAGCCGGTAACACAAACTACAAAGCTGAGCGGACACAATAGTAATATGACCTGAATACATGTGATCTAATCATTGTTTAAAATGGTAACATTATTTTAATTTTATTAAGTGTGTGTGTGTGTGTGTGTGTGTGTGTGTGTGTGTGTGTGTGTGTGGTGTGTGTGTGTGTTTTATACATTACACATACTCCTACTCCAAAAACTATTTGGAGGTGCGTATAAGCTAAGATTTTTTGTAAGACTGTCACTATAACATACACATTACTCATTAACGTTTGTGATTTATTAACACCGATATCTGTGCAGCAAGGACACTGCAAGGAATCAAACCTCAGTCCAATAAATTGAAAGAACACTGCAAGTGCCATGTTGTAAAAAACATAAAATTAAAAAAAAAAAAAAAAAGTAAATAAAAAAAAACGTTAAGGATATGTATTAAAAGATGTTTGATAATACTGTACAAAGTGGTTATCAAATGTAAGATAACCAAAAATCTGAAAAATATTTTTAGATGTTACATTGACATCCTTAAGAAATTGACCCACAACATAAATTTATGCTCAAAGCCAAAGTATTGCTCGTTGTGTAAAATAAATTCCACTCCACGTGTGACTATTGGGAATAAAATAAGTGAATGCAGCTTTAAACTGTGGTAAGTAAACAGAACTGCAATTAACCACAGATCCACATTATTTAACCACAGCCAGTTTGTATAAATGAAGGCATTGCCTCGACATTCACCTACAGATTTTAATTAATTCAGTATTTTAAAACAATGTGAAACTCTGTTATATCTAGTATATATGCACCTTCACAAACAGGGATTCCATCCAAGGATGATGGACAAATAATTGGCTCTTCTGTGAGAAACTGGACCCAGGGTGGTCCCTTAGTACTTAGAAAAATCATAGTATCATCCTTGAGTCACACCAGCTCTGAGTTTTTGGACAAAGGAAAATGTAGAACATTAGTGCACTGTAAACATTGTGAAGGGCCTTTACAATGAAGTGACACTAAACACAACAAGTATTAATGGTAGCTCAAACTCTCTTCATTCACCCCTGTAAACAACAAAAGTCACTTTTCATAACTAGTAGAAGAGACCACCAGCTAAGTCTCATTATGCAATGGATTGGTTTTATACTAAGGGCAGTTTAAGCATGATACTGGTGAATTGTAACAGTAATAATGTTAATTAGCTCGGCATAAAGCATTAGTGTAGTCTCACAAGAAAATATAATGACTGCTCATGAAATCCAATGTAACAATTGTACACTGTGAGTCCAGATTGTCACACAGGAAAAATCCAAACCAAACGGCCTCACCAGTGTTTCATTGTTCCTCTCTGACCAGACACCCACTGATGGGCGCTGGAAGCTGGAAGCTGGAAGCTGGAAGCGTCCTCACTGTCCATTCACTTTGAATGATATGACATCAACTGTTGCAGACGTGAATTGTAAACAATGTAGCTTCTGTCAAAAGTTGAGAAATATTCAACTTTTCAGACAAATAAATTGTGGCTACACACTAGTGTAAGGCAATTAAATCTTATATGGAGGTGGGGTTGTTTCAAAGCATGTGGCTTAATGTGTAATGAGAAGGAAGTAATTTGATTGTTTTGTGTTTTGTTTTTTTTTTGTTGTTTCTACTGGGACATGAGGGCACGTCAACTTAAGTTACAATGACAATTAGTATTTTAGAGAACTATATAGACACTTTTATTTCAGATTTAATACTTCTCATACCTAATAGTACATCATTCAGTTTCATTATGATAACATATACACTTAAATTCCAACGATCCTTATTTTGCAGATAAAAAAGTGTTTTTCCCTTTTTACTGCATTGCACTACTTTGCCTTGGTCAGCAGCACTGCACCCTGGGGTTGAGGAGCGGGGAGAGGATGAGAAGAGAAGAAATCAGTCCAAGCAAAATGTAACAGGAGCTGCAACTCGGCCATGCAGGTTACAACCTCCTGGAGAATCAAAGGAGAGTGAGACTCTGGGCCAAGCACGATGACAGAATTGAGCAGCTGTTTGTGTATAAGTGGGTGTATGTGACAATCTGAACATATACAATCACCACAAAGCAAAGTGTGTTCATGTATAGAAGTGTAAGTCTGGTGTGTGTGTGTGTGTGTGTGTTGTGTGTGTACTGCATGTACACACACAACAGAGTTAGAGCAACTGAAGGATTTTGATGTTTCTTCTGGCACTAAATTGAGGGGGTTCAGGCGAGACCCATGTTGTGTCCCCTTCAAGCATTTATTTACCACCTCCTCTTTTATTCTGCCTGCCCAGTTGCTATACCTATACTCTTTTTCCATGTCTCACTCTTTGTGTGTCTCCCCTGCTCAACCTTTTCATTTTTCTTTTTGTATCTCACTCTATACCTCCATCTGCCCTCTATCCCACTTTGTTTTGACCATATCCTTTCTTTTCATCTGTGGATGGTGGATGCTCATGAATTTATGGATTTCTGCGTGAGGAGGGCTTCTTTTCTGAGGAAGACCAAAATGATTTCACAGCCTGCTGTGTAGAATATGGGTTTTTGGAGAGCTGAGGTGGGAGCTCAACACACCAGACAGCTGTTTTGGTCTGGTCCATTTCTTCCACAGGGCGACTGTTTTATTTTTAAATGTATTACTATAATTTGTATCATTTCACCAAAGTTTCACTAATTTCCTACTGTTGTACTTACAGCATTAAATAGTTTTATTGGCTTCATGAGGTCTTATATTAACAGTATCAGAACTCACTGTAACTGCGCTGACGGATGTTTTTTCATGACATCAAGCAAAAGTGACAGTAATATTTTGAAGACAATTTGTTGAAGGAGGGTATGTTTTAAGCCCAGTGTTCTTTAATGGTTAAACCTGACCAATTGGTTTAGGTGCTTGAACCAAACAAAACTGCAAAAGACAGCTAAAGTTAAAAAAAAAACCTTACGTTTTGAAAAATCAGCATAAAAAAAGTATTTTATGTTAAAATATTAGATTCAGGTTTTATTTGAATAAATAATTTAATAAATTAGTTTAAGAAGTGTAGTTTGCAGTCTCCTGTTAATGTCAACAAGTAAACACTCAAAGTACCTTTTTGACTCTCCTTACGCTTGTCTCTTGTGACAGTGGCGTGTTTTATAGCGCTATGCCGCACATCAACAATGAGACTTGGTCCCAGAATCTTAATAGATACCATACCAGAAGTGACTAAAGTTGCATTCACACTGCAGGTCTTATTATTCAATTTTGATTTTTTTGCCAGATCTGATTACTTAGTTTTTTTTTTTGTGGTTCAAATTAATATTTAGATACATCTTTTATCAGACTTCATTGTGAACAGGCTTCTGCTTTGACGTGTCCCGGATGAGCAGTAAGATAAAGGGACATCAAATGCAGTACATTAGGTTTAACAAGTTAAACATGAATACATGTATTAACAATTTAGGGGATGCACTAGCAGGGAACCTGTATGATTTCTTTTCAAGTTTTGTGTAATGGAAGTAATGGACAATTTCAAATACTAATTTTAATGAGAAGAACTCTGAGGAATAAGGAGAGCAAAATTCTTAATGATGGCTTTCACTATCTATACAGAGATGTGCGTGGATAATGGATTGGAGCCAGGATGGGAAAGACATGACATGAGCAGCTTCACTGAAACGTAGCTGACTCCATCCAAAGAAATCCAATCCGTTCAGAATGGTGGCATTATTTGCATAACAATAATGTTAAAGTTGGATGAAATGCGACCTGGTTAGTTCAGACTGAAGTTGCTTTAGAAAACATCAGATACGTATGTGACTCAGGAACACATATGAATGTGACCAAGGACCACATATGATTGTGACCCTGGTCTGATGTAAAAAATAAAAAAAAATAAAATTATTGTGTGTGTGTGTGTGTGTGTGTGTGTAGTATGTGTGCGTGTGGAGTGTGTGGAGTGTGTGTGTGTGTGTGTGTGTGGTGTGTGTGTGTGTGTGTGTAAGTGAATAAGTAAGTCTGTGAACTCTGCCCCAGTTCAGTCCCCAGCCATAGTTCGCCATAGTCCTTGATAGTGATGCAATGTTATCAGCCGGCCTCGGTAGCTCTGATTCAGGTCTATGGGTGGAAGGGAAGTGTAGTGGGGGGCCAGGGCATCTCATCATCATAACATCCAGGAGAAATGAAGATAGCCAGCCTTACCAAGGCCGACAACAGGGGAGCTAATTCAGATAACAATTGTTTTGGGTCAGGCCAACTCCAGTAAATTTCCGTCTGCGTTGAAGTGTCTCTGGTACATGTCATTGGTGACTCTAAAACAGCCAGATTTGTGGTCAAAGTTTTTTCTATCCCACCAGTGAGGTTGAGAACCACAGCTAGCCTGCGCTTCTGTCCAAGAATCGCATCCAGTTTGCAATGAAAGTTGAATGAAAGTTTGCATTTGAGACTGACGAAAGTAATAATGGAAAAGGGTTAGGGTTAAACTTTTCTTTAATGAATCAGCAAACTGGACCCATAGAAAGACAGACACTCAGGATATGGCAAGAATATGAATAAATTCAGGTTGGTCAACCTGACCAACACTTTTCTGTAACTGCCCATATCTGTGCCAAAAACCCCAGCTTATCAAAGCTGTAGTTTTTGTCATTCCACTCCACTAGATGGAGGTTGCATTTGACATATATGCAATATCACTCCTTACCTTTTTTGCGCTTAGGCCAGTAGTGCTCCCAAAACAATTATAATCAGCGTCAAAACAAACAAAAAAAAACCCCAACGAAATAATAATTATACATGTACATTTGCAAAAATGAGATTGTGCCAATCCCATATCTCGAAAAAAAGCCCGAGCAAAACAACACCTCCTTACCTAGCAGTCATTATCAGCAGCTTAACCATACTACCTAACAACCTCTGAGAAGGTGTCCCAGACAATTATGAAATTCCTAGCGGCTAGGACCTAGCCAGAAAGCACCCTCATGAGTGGAGATTGACAAAGAGAAAAAGTAGGCCAGTAACTAAAAACTTGCACCTATACTTCCAGAATGAATAAAAAAACCACAAAAAAACCCACTTACAAATCAATACACAGTCAATGCTGTATTTGATTCGTAGGCTACAAATAAAGGCACAATATAAGTGTGTTACCTGCTGGATATGTCGCTTACAGCAGCAAAACAAGCAAGCAAGCAAGCAAACAAACAAACCAAATGATCCAACGTGTAGAGTAGCCGAGTACCGAAGGGCCGAATATAACATCAGCGCAGGCGTGGAGGTCTTCTTTCAACTGGGCAATGCCACAGCAGGTGTATAGTCGGGGTAAACGCTCACCCTTGTTTCCTTATGTAGTAGAGGAAAGCTCTGTCTGGCGCGGCATAAAATAGTATTCCCTTACTTGACATAGCATCACTCTGATGATCATTTGGTGATTTACCCCACTCAAAATTATTACGACTCTGACTCCCAAGACTCAAAAAAAAGCAAAACTACTTTATAATCACATTTCTCGGAAATGACCAAAAAAACCACGTCCTACATCGTCAAATCAAATCTCTCTACCACCTAGGCAGTTATAGTATAACATGAAAGTTTATTTCATGTTTTTATTCCTTCATCAAGCAAGGAAAAGCCCAACAAGAATCTTGACTGAGAACGTTTCTACTCTTTAGCCATATCTGTGTAAGAAATATTTTTGTTGGTGTTGACTATAATACCTGTGACATTTGGCACTTTGGTGTCTTTTATAGTGGTTGTGTATCAACCGATTTTTACACCCTGATGTGCTATACACATGTGAAAATAAAACTTGAGTGTGTTACAGTCTTTTGCATAGAGTAAAAGGGAGGACATCACAAAATACATCATGATATCTGTTCCTATCAGACCATTTCAGTCTCGGCTCAAATTTTATTTGGTTCATTTTTATCTATCCATTTTCTATGCCTGTTTCTACCCTAATCAGGGTTACAGGGTTCTAAGTGTCTATCACAGGTATTTGGTGCGGGAATGGTTTGGTGTAGGGAATACCCTGGAAAGGCAACCAGAGAAGATAAACCACCTTCAACAATCCCAATTACCCTTAGGGGTAATTTAATGTCGCCAATCAACCTAACGCTGGAGAACCCAGAGAGAAAACCTACACAATGACAGTGAGAACATGCAGACTCCACACAGAGAGGCCCAGCTGGATACAAACCAGGAACCTTCTAGTTTTGGTGCTAACCACCACACTACCATGCTGCCCCGTTACAATTTTTATGTAAATAAAGTCAAAGACTTGAAACATTAAATCTTAAGTATTGTACAATCTAACAAACAGTCCTTTAAAAACTCTTATTTCCTCACAAAAGAGTACAGGTATTCTTAAAGAGGTCGGCTCTGAACTCAGAAAGTCATGAATAATTCTTTTATCATTATATGAGCAGGTTTTCATTTCCAAATAGTCCATCATGTCTCTAGACCATGAATATTGAAGAAAATCTAGTCTCCTTATTCTGATGCAGTCTTTCATGCATTCAGACATTCAAAAGCTCTATACACCAGTCAATTCAGCTCTTCCTTTATATCAAAGAATGTCAAAAGTGACTGAAGGAGGGAACGGATCAGTTACAACTGAATAAATTCTTCCCAGATATACTCTTCTTATATAACATTTCACTCTTGTTTGATAGACACAAATCCCTGTAAAGGATAAATTATCCATATATACCCTAAAGCATCAAGAAAACTTTCTTCCCTTTTAGCATAATCCCACATATCTATCTGTCAGACATAGAAGAAAGTTTCCTTAAAATATTCTTTGTAGAAAATGAAGCAGCAAAAACCAAACGTCTTACTGTAAAATACAGCAGTGACGGAGCCAGATAAAATCCACATTTTCTTTGAGTTGGTTTTTTCTAATATTTAACATTATTATTGCAATTAATCAACAAAAACTGGCAAGAAAGTGATTAGTTTTTGTCTGCTTTTATGGGTCTTTAGATATGTATGGTGTTTCATTAAAATGCGTTAGTTAAACCTATTAATAAGTCAACTATTCGTATTAAAAAGATAAAGTTTTATCATATTGTTTTATCTTTTCCTCGTGACTTTGTTGATTTTTAATTTTTCAGTATTAATTTTTTAATACTGAATAATGAACAGTACATTCTGAAATACAATGACATTAAAAAACCCCAGCCGAAAACAGAACAAAAATTTGTAAGGTCTTCATAAGAGTACATTTTTTGTGGTTTTCCACTTTAATTCTTTGTGTATTTTTCTGAAATTCAAAATGTATTATGACTGGTGCAGCTTTGCCACCTCTAACAAATAATATATGTCTAGCTATAAACAAAAAAAAAAAAAAGGAAAAGAAGACAATGGTGTCCTGTAAAATTACTACACTGTGGTAGCTCATAATTCACGGGATGATTTCATAATAGCTACATTAATCTGTCATATATGGTCTTTAAATGTATCTTTTCTAGATTGAAATAGCTCAAACTACTGTATTTTTTGCTGCAAAATGTTAAACGCCATATGTTTAACTTGTTTTTTTTTTCTTTTCCAAAGAATTGGCACATGAAGTGAAGTATTTATGGGAGAAAATATTGGGGGTTTACATTTGTTAGTTTCACAATGATTATAGCATTGAATAATCCAGAATGTTTGATTGATTTTATTGGAGATGAAGTACATGGAACTTGCAAAGAAGATCTACATGTTAAATGATTTATGGTTTAAATTTATGTATGGACTATTTAAACAGTGCTTGAGACACAGCAACATCTGCTTAACAAGGATTCACAGAATTGTCGATACTATGCTTACCTTTCAATATGCAAGATAACCCCTCCTATGAGGGATCTATAAATTTAATACACAGGACAGGCTAAATGAAAGGAGATGCAATGGAAAAATAAACCCCGCAAACAAACCATGTTGCTTCAAGAGGGATTTGAAGATTTACTCATGGACTTGGTCCACCTCATCATTACCTTATTGGTAAATAGGCCTTTCCAGGACCTTGAGCAAACTCAATAAAACTAGCCTCCAAACCTACTCCACTCCCCGATGAGAGTGCCCAGGCTGAATGAAGGCAGAGAGAAGAGAGAAAAACGAAGAAATAAATGGAGAAGCAGATGGGGGGGATCCCAGATATTGAGATTGAAAAAGATGGGTAGGAAGGGAATAAGACAGGAAGAGAGAGATCAAAGACAAACACTGAAGCAGCTGAGACAGAGCGCGAAACATTGAACGGGCGAGAGGGGAAGCCGGTGGTAGAAAAGTAAATCAGCGCTGCAGGGAGAAGTTGTGTTCCGTTTCTGCTCTTGGCCTTGCCAGCTGTAATGAGCCACAGTTTACAACTACGCCCTGACCCTGACATGAGCAAAAGGCATTACTGTTCAGACTGGCAAAGCTGGAGACTGCACTCAGAGAATCAGTTCATCATTAAACATATTGCCCTCAGCCAGAATAATTGAAAATAGGAATATGTACTGTAGTTTCTGATGAGTGTTTCTGAGAAAGACAGAAGAGGTGGAGACAAACACAGACAAAGAGATAGGAAGTGTATGAATAAGTGATGGGGAGTCTATGAAAATAATACATTTGGTGAGTTAATGTAGTTTGGGGGGCATGTGGGAGCATTTTAAAAATGAAAAATGAATCGCTGGTGCTGAATAGTCACAGAGGTTTCAAGTAATGAAACTTAGAATAAAACAAACTAAATATTTTTAATATCTTGTGGTGTTAATCTAAACTGGCAACTCAATGGTCGCTGTAAATATCAATCGTTGTGATAAGGACCTTACAAGGCAGCTGGATTTCAGATTTTTCCAGATCAAGATTACTAAGAACCGGTTTTAAAAGTCTTCAGACTTGTGGCCAATCAACAGTGGTTTTATAAAACCACTGAATGACCAGTGGTTTTTATAAAACCACTGAATGACCAGTGGTTTTTATAAAACCACTGAATGACCAGTGGTTTTTATAAAACCACTGAATGACCAGTGGTTTTTATAAAACCACTGAATGACCAGTGGTTTTTATAAAACCACTGAATGACCAGTGGTTTTTATAAAACCACTGAATGACCAGTGGTTTTTTATAAAACCACTGAATGACCAGTGGTTTTTATAAAACCACTGAATGACCAGTGGTTTTTATAAAACCACTGAATGACCAGTGGTTTTTATAAAACCACTGAATGACCAGTGGTTTTATTCAGTGGTTCAGAGTTTGGTATAAATCTATGTAGTAGTAGTAGTTAGGTCAGAACTGGACAGGAGTTCTTCAGTTAAAATGAATACAGCTTGCATTGAAGGATTTTCTTCTCCCTACTAGCCTCAGTTTTATTTTACTAACCAGCTCCGATCTGTTAGTTTGCTCGTTGTAAGTTCCTGAAGGTTAGTAGTTTACAAATGTTTCATCCAGTCACCTTTTTGAGCAGGAATGAAAGTTTCTGTCTCTCCTGTTTTCAAGCACAGCTTCCAATATGGTTTTTATGCAACAACCGGTTGATAACGACCATTTCACTATAGGATTATTATCAAAAGACATTGTTGTAATTGTAGTGCTATTCAACTATTTCATGATACAGGCCTTGAAAAGCAGCTCAGAGCAGCATAGTGGCTCTTTACCCCTCAGCTACAAAGTTTTAAAGTTGATTTTTGGCTTTGACCTTTCTGTGCAGTTTGCATGTTATCCCAGTGGTTGCTATTTTTTTTTTTTCCCTAGGTATTTTGGCTGCTTCCACAGTCCAAAAAACATGCATGTTAGGGTAAGTGGTGAATCTCGATTGACACTACGAGTGAGTGTGAGGGGTGTGTAGTTGTTTGTCTCCTTGTGACCTTGCGATGGGCTGGCAACCTGCCCAGGATGTTCCCCAGCCTTTTGCACACGGACAGCTGGAATAGCCTCCAGAAGACCCTTGTGACCCTGAATTCGATTGAAGTTGGTATAGATGTTGGATGGAAAAAGTACTTGCAAGGTTTTCTAATACTGTGCAAGGCCATCTCTGCCCTTACCTTAAGCTCTCAGCTGCACCTTTGTCATTGTGATCCTTTCTTACAAACCAGTTTAAAAAAAAAAAAGACAAAATGAAAAAAACAAATCTTTGTTTTTGTTTATTATGGACTGGCAAACTATCTATGTTGTCCCCCACCTTTTGCCTGAATAAAGCTGGAACTGACTCCAGTAGAGCCCCATTACCCTGAATAGGGCTGAAGTGGTTAGATAATGGATGAATGAAAGTACAGGTATCCCAAGTGTATACCAAATCAAAGATTCTGGTTTCATTAACACAAACCTGTTATTTTTTTGGGGGGTTGCTAAATCTAAAAAAAATACATTTTTAGTGATCCAGTCAAAACTGCAGGGTACAATGACATCACAGACCTAAATTATAATAATATTATTTAATAATATCCCACTTTCCCTTGCTTCACTCTACTCAAATTCACATTGTGCTGCAAGTAGTTAATGTTTTCAAAAGGATGGTTAGAGTGCACTCCCCACCCTGTAACTGGCTGTTCTGAATAGAGCTGTAAAGGAATGATTGAAAATTAGGATGTTGTACTGTATCCCAACAAAATCATGTCCTACAATCGTAAACATGTTACAGGGTAATTGCATCAACTTGTGAAAAAAAGGCAAGTCTCCTTTAACAACCTTTGGTTGGAAAATATATTTGTCTCTGCTGTTTATGATTATTGTGAGGATTATTTTTCCCTTCTTCCTCTGATTAATTTTCTGCATGCATTCTGGCATCTAATATAAAATCACACACACAGAGATGGCATTATGTCTACTTTGTGTAATTGTGTAAGTGCTCATTGCCTTGTGAGTGCCACTGATATCTTACAAAAAGTGAGTCAAAATCTGTATTTGAACAACACTCTGATGGGTTCATTTTTTAAGAAATAAAAGCAAATAAAGGATATTATTAACACTGCTTTATTTTTTATTCATGAGTGTAGCCATTAAATGGCTGAAGCCGTGAATTCAATTTAGAGGTAATACCAAAGCACCTTGGACAGAGAGTTTTAGATTTTAATTTTCAGGTATTAAGAATAATAATCTCCACCTTGAACAGATGTTGGGTATTGGAGGTACATTTTGAAGTGCATTAAGGTTGTGAAATGCTGAGAACTGGTGCATTTGCCTGCAGGCTCCGAGTCTCTAAATCATTCTTACTCTCTCTTCTGTTTAAAATTATTTTCCAAACAGTTCAGAGGATACATTAACCTTTTCAAATTTATGAACAAAGCCATTCATATATTGTTTGTAACTCTTTGTGAGAGATTCTTGGCTGGTAGCGTAGAAAATGTAAAGCACCTGAGACAACGTGTGAGGCACTCTTATAAAGGCCTCATGTATGAGATGCATGTTTCCTGGAGCTATCAGCATATGGTTTGTGTTTTCAACCTTCTCATGAAAAACACTCGCTGAATATATAGTTAAGAAAAATTGTCTGGATCAGTTGCTGTTATCTGAAGGAACTGCATGTTCATTCTTACTGTGACTAATGCTGCTGTTTTATAAAATCCCATGGTGTCTGTATCTATTGTTAATTACCTCCCAGCCAGCATTTGTATACATAGGATTGCTCATTAGGTTCCTATTGGTTCCTTGTGAATTGCTCACTTGGGTTCGCTTATATGTTTGGCCAAAGCGGGCTCCAGAAAAGACACCCATTTTTGGGCCCATTTATTTCATCACCCAGTGTAATGCAAGCAATTCAAGTAGGACCATCATGCACCCCATGAACAATTCAATTTGTGGCTTAATTTTTGTCTCCATTTCTATCCCAGAGAATCCAAAATTGTAGCTGGTCTGTCATTTGGTTAGGTTTAGTGTCACACTACAATGTTTGGTTTAGGCACAAAGTTTTTACACTAAAACTACTTATTAGGTTTAGAAAACAAAGTGGTTGGTTAAAGATTGTGGTCATGTTATACACACCATAACCACATACGGTGTTTGGATGCAAAGGACTTCTCCAGTATAACAAGGGAGACTTCCTGTTAGGTCAAGGGACAGATATGCTCTAAGGAATTAACTTAAAAAAAGACACTATGAAAAAGGGCAAAAGAGAATTCTCTTAAATAGAACTTACTTCTCCACCATTGACCAGATGAGTGTGTGAACGGACGTAAAGAGCATCACAGACTGAACCTCCTCAGCGATTCCTCTCAACATCAGTTAAACAGTTAAACACCCCCCCAAAAAAAATAAAATAAAAATACACTCTTTTCCCCACTGTAAATCCACCAGATCTGAAGTAAACCTTGCAAGGTTACAGCCCAGATTTGGCTCTGTCCTGACATGCATCAAAATAAACAAGCTTCATCCCGACCTCAGAGAACAGTCATTTTAAAGAATCCATCCTGATGACAATGGTTCCAACAGATGTACACAGAGAAAACTGCTCTGTTTCAGATACAGTTGCACCTGTCATGCATTTCTCTCTCACCCACCTGGAGTGTAAGAACACATATATCAAGGCTGCTGCTCATGGATTTTAGCTTTGATGTGTACTCCACCAGATGCATGAAAAAGGCCAACAATATTGCCAGCGAATGTAATCTCCCTGTTCATGAGCTGACGGTCCCCCCTCCCCTCAGGCAAGTGATTGTGCAGCATCCCAGCAAGGACCACAAGACTTAAGAACAGCTTCTAACCCCATGCTGTGAGACAGATGAATACTGACATTCACTGACCCTACATACCCCATATATTGTACCGGATTGTTTTCTTATATACATTGTCAAAGCTGCTGGTGCAGCATGACTTTACTTTGCAATGCCATGTTACTGGTATTTTTATTATTTTATTGATTACATTCTCTTCCTTAAATTATGTATACATTTTTTTTCTTTTCTTCATCTGCGTTATCTTGCATCCTGCCTTCCAGAGTCACTAGTATTTTGCTCCATGTTAGATGTGCTATGTGGAATTACAGTAATCTTTACATGATTTGACTTTTAAAAAATACTTAAAGCAGTGTAAATAGGGCTATTTTTCATATACACTTTGCAGGATGCTGAAATTGAAAGACTGCACTTCTGCAAGACATTGTGAGAGAGCGCCAACAGCTACGCTTTGCCATACTATTGGAATCCGTGCTGTCATGTGGTCCCGCTATTTCACTGTGCAATGAAGCGCCAATTCTATGCCATCACACCACACTCCACCACCAGCAAGATTTTTTTATTTTTTTTCACATACATAGCAAGTGGAATTTGAGTTAATGCACAAGGGAAATATAACACAATTTCAACAAGCACTGTAGCAAGACATTTGTGGAGCGGTCAGAGTACCAGAAATACAGTTCCTGTTTTCTGTGCATGTTGAAATAACCTCATGCAAGTCAAATGACGCACAGTCGTATGTACACAGTTTCGTGCAAGGTGCTGAGAGTTTGCCTGCTAAATGAAGGGTGAATACATCCAGGATATCTGTTCTCTGCTCCTGCCACCAAACCACCACTATCACCCCTACACACACACACACACACACACACACACACACACACACTCATTTCATCCATCCACATTGTATTGTCCCACTTCATTGAACATCAGGGTGCACCGACTTATTTTGGCTGTATTGCACTTGCAAATTCACTTTAGTAGACAAAATTGAATGTGGAATTACTGCTATGTTGTATAGTTCTGTTTCGAAACCTCACATGTGCTAAGGCAGTGCATGTGGCTCAATAAATAAAAATGCAAACTTGGACTATATATTGATTTTTTTTTTTTTTTTTATTGTTTAACTTGCATCGGTGACAGTTTCCCAACTGTGATTTATTGTGTGATCTCTTGTTTAATCCTGACAGCAGACAATAATTAACTGCATGCTATAATAACCTGTTGTTGTGTAAAAATTGAGCTGAAGCTATTATGTGGCCGGTGTCCAAATACTTGTATTTTATGCCATCTATTACAAGGTTTTTGTTTCTGAACATTTTCCTCATCAGCTGTGGGTTGCATTAGAGGTAGTAAGTCATGATTATGAGTCACCATATTTTCTCAAAAATGATTGAATCAGTTAAACTACATGAGAATTAGTTGAATTACACGAGGATGAAACTCAGAAGTAAAAACCCATCTGTTCAATTTTCACAGTGCAAATTAACTTTAAGGTTTATATTTAATGCCAGGTTTTACATATTGAAATGTTAATGTATTGTCCATAAAATGCTTTTTATCAAGGCAGCATTTGGTTTTTATGAGCTTGAAATATGTTCCATAATTTGCAAATTGTAGTGTGCAGTTTTATTGTGATTCAGTGACAATAAAGTCACAAGTGGAGACATTTCTCTCAACTAAGAAGATCGTTTTTTTTTCCTGGAAACTTAAAGGTGACCACATGATGCAAACAATTTTGTGAATATAAAAAATGTACATCTATACACAACCTATACTGCAGCTTGCCAACTTCCTGCAGGGAGGACCCATTTAGCTGATGATGTTACTTGTCTTACATATCCATTGTGGAGGTGTTAATGAACACGCAGTTTGATGTTTGCAGTGTTGGCTTTCAGCCCTTCTGGAGTTGTGGTGAGATCACTGAGATGAGGCAGACAATATAGGATGACTTTGTCTGACCACCTTGGAGGCATATCTTCCCATCTAGAAAGACAGACTGGTCTGTCATCTAGTGCAATATTATTCCAGAGATGAACTCGCCATCCAGGGTACTATCTGGGGGGAAGCTGGACAATCGGGCTGATGGACAACATCGCATGAAAATAGTGAAAAAAATAAAAGTGCACTTTAAATTCAATCTGCCTGAGCCTTAACAAGGTGGGCCAAAGTGTTTGGTTTTGGCTCAGATGGGTGTGATTTAACCCTATAATGCTGGATGTATCATATGTGATAGATTCATTGCTGAAACCAATTCAAAGTGTGCCTGTTATGTAAATTCTCTTTTTGTTTAGTTTTTAAAATTTTTTTTTTTTATTGTTTTTGTTTTTTGTCAAATGCATAAACATTTGTTGTGATGTCAACCAGGTTACGTCCTGGTAAATATTTAATCTTAGAGCTTTTTCAACTTATCCTAGGACATGTCATAGCTCAGAAAATCAAGGATATAGTCTTTGTGATTTGATGCAATAGGAATCTGTGAAATAGTGTAGCCAGGACACACACACACACACACACACACACACACACACACACACACACACACACACACAGACTCACACTTCCTTTCTGCCCTCATGCTTGTTAAGATCCTATCCATCTCAAGAGAGGGTGAGAGCCCTTTAGTCATACCCAGAGCGCTCATTTCCATCCCAACACACACACAGCCACATATACACATGGACATAACAGAAGCATGTTCTGCACATGGCAACAAACCTGGGCACAAGCGCTGGGATTCCACAAGCACCTGTGGATCGTAATGAGACATGGAGTTTGTTTCGACCTTGGATGTACCTAATGTGAAGCCCATCGACCTCCACAAAATGCTTGTTTGAGAAACAAGTGTTTGTGTGTGTGTGTGTGTGTGTGTGTGTGTGTGTGTGTGTGTGTGTGTGTGTGTGTGTGTGTGTGTGTGTGTGTAAGTCTTCATCCTAGCGTTCCATTACGTGATCTAGGCTGAATACTACATCAACCACACACCTGCTACTGCAGGAACCAGGATGTCTGTGTACGCAGCGCTCATAAATATATATTAGAATCAGAGCCGATATTAAACGAGGGAATATCCTGCGGAATGTTCTCGCATGGTCCATCTGATCTGGTTTCAGTCTTTCTCGTCTCTTATGACTCTTCCAACTCTCTACCAACTTGCTGCTATAGATTCTCAGCCATCCAGGTTATGGTAACTCTCAAAGCTTGAAACAAGGCAACTGTGCTTGTTTTTTTTTTGTTTGTTTTTGAAGACGTTTCACCCTCTTGCCTTAAGACTTTGTCAGTTTAAAAGTCTTCAAAAGAAAAGGATAAGCTGTTGTCTCTTCCAAAATCTTTCTTCCAATATTATGCATCAATCTATTATAGATATTCCAACATCGTTATCTCTTACCTGTCTGTTTTCAGATTAATTAATAAATCTTTGAAATCTAAAAACACTGGGATATGGTATGTGCACACGTTTGTGCAAGGTGCTAACAGTTTGCATGGTAAGGATTTTTTAATGAATTATTAATTTTTTCCTTTCTGTTTGCTTCTACTTAAGTGTTTGTCCGACTAAAACTCGGTCCCTTCACAGTTCAGTCCTTAAGTGTATGTTAAAACTGCACAAAGGAGCTTTTGTCATTTTTAGCTCAGTGGGTTCCTCTGTGGGCAAAGAAGTTAAGGTGCTTTTACGATCCTGTCCAAGCTTTAGTCTTGTTCGGTCTCTTGCTCAGTCACTCTCCCATTTTCTCTTTCGTAATTACTTTTTTTTGAGTCTTTTAATCTCTTCTGCCGTGATGTCCACTGTAGCTCTATAAATGGTTACATCGTTGTTGATGTGTGACATTGTGCCGTGGTGCAATTGTCACAAGAGACCCAGGAACAGCAGTTACTTTGGCTGTTTTAAACAAATATTCCTTCAAGTGAAAGTTTTATTGCTATATTAAAAGGGGAAAAATGTAATTTTGTGTTTTACTTTATGACCTAAGAGATTGCCTTCCAAAGAGAAGCAACTTTTGATTGTCTGTTATCACTTAGAAGAAGTACGATTTCACACAATTTAACATACATAAATTGTGTGAATGTAGCAAAGAGATTTTTGCATTTGTTATACACATATTGTTTGCATTTTAATTTGAAATCAATATTTATGAGTGAGACATCTGTTGTGGCAACCCCTGAGGACAAAAGGCGATGATGAAGAAGAAGATACACTCTTTAATATTATAAAGACCTGCACAGTTTTTTTTCTTGGTGGTGGTGTGTCACACAATCAAGAACATTTTTCATAAATGTCACAATTGATCCTACAAGCAGATGGTTGTCAAAAATGAAGTGACAGCATGTGACACCATAACTATGTAAAAAAAAAAAAAAAAAAAAAAACTCACTAATATTAATTCAATATGTGTCACTACAGGTTTTAGAATAACAATGTCAGTTTTTAACTGAAAAGACAATTTCTATCTTCAGTTAGGGTCATGCTTTATAAATTAATGTCTCATGTCATCATTTGGACTTAGAGTTCCTTGAAATTATGGTATCTCTCCAGAAAATCTAAAGATGATGCATTTCTGTGAAAGAAATCCACTTTAAATGTAGATCTTGGTTGTCGTTTTACGGCACACTTCACACGACTCAGCATTCACCATACTTATTTGATTTGTGGCGATTTTTATTTAACAGTATATTACCATCCATAACTTATACAACATCACCTCTAAGTCCTTCTTTGCTGAAGAAGTTGAAGTCAAAAGAAAAAATATGTTCAGATTGACTCTGAAAAGCTTCGTTCACATTCTAGCCGGTAACGGATAATAAATGAATGAGAATGTTAACTCCTTGAATGCGTAATGAGACAAAAATACAAATATACTTCCTTTTCTACAAGTTTAAAAGGATGGAACTGATCACATTCAATCAGTCTTCAAAACTTTCAAAATCTTGCAAACATTGTCGCATCATGACTATAACAGAGGTGCATGAGCATCTTAATCCCAATTGTTTCAAATGTAAAGATTTTTATGAATTATTTTGATTTTTTTTTTTAAACCATTTTCTAATAAAAACAGAAATATTGATTAGCCGAACAGCAGAGAACCAAGAAATACTTTACAGAAGTTGATACATTTTATTTATTTTTCTGTTGATTTTATTGCGTTGTCCTATAATTTAACACGCTGACATCTTAGAGTGCTGGAATGGATCCGTGGTACATTACCTCATGCTTACGACAGGATGTGGACTTACAGAGCTGATATATTGCTCACCCAAGGTGGGGATCCATCAGGCCTGACAGACAATGGAGCAAGTGAAAGACATAAAATCCTATCACACTCCACCATTCGCCTGTAATTAGAAAAATAATGAAACATACGAATGCACATAATACTGAGGGAAGGAAATGTGAATGGGATTCTAATTGATGTAAGATAACTTGGTATGAGAAACTGTCTCTTTTTTTTTTTTTTTTTTAAGCAAACAAAACAAAGACATCTATTATATGTAAGCAGTCTGTTAGTGTCTATGTGATACTATTAACACAAGATTATGACCTTATTGTTCCTCTTGATTAGTTTTCAGTAGCTGTTGAGCCAGACCGCCGTCATTAATTCTACTTAAACTTGTTTTTGGAGTCAAATATTGTAAAGATGGTGAAATCTGACTTTTTTTCTAGATCACAATTGTCTTGAATATAATCAGTTAAAAATTGCCAGTACTGTATATCATATTTCTTCAAAGTCCTAAAACAGAAATGTAACTTTTCAGTTTGCTTTTTTTTAAAATAAATGTGTAGTTGTGTTAACATGTGCACAAAAGTCAGCAGAATGACTCCTATATGATCAAATAATTTCTCCTTCTGAGAGATGAAAAGGTCATGCTCAACAAAGTGAGCGTGAGCTAAAGAGGATTTTTCAATCTTTATGGCAAAATGTCCCAATTTTCAAAAGCCAGACCTTGGACATGTAAGGTGACAAACAGTGCCAGACTTCAACCCATCACCTTAACTGTACTGCTAGTTTCTAAAATCACCAATTTATCAGATGTCTGTCTTATCAGAGGGAGGGAAAAAAAATCCTCTTGGCAGTTGTGGAAAATTGAAGGCTTGCTCTGGCTTAGGTGGTCAGTAAATTGCTTGAGGTGAATAATATGTTCATAAAGCTTCAGCAGGCTATATCAGAAATAAAAGATTTTAGGATAACGTGGACATAAAAGCAAAAGACTGCTTATCTTTGAGAATATTGGGCAATCAATTTTCACATTTCTTTTCAGACTAATCATGTTTAGCTCTTGCCATAATTTCTGTCAACTGAATGCAGTCAAAACCCATAATTCTATTTTAATGAAATTCTGAATATCATTGTAGGTTAGTCAAGTTAAATAGCTGCCGATGTGTATCTATGCAAATGTGCAGTACTGTTACACTTATTAAACTTAATCAAATATGAGGGTCTCATAGAGATACAGTAACCAAATTTACTGGAAGCTGTGTTGAACATTTCAACCCTAACTCAAAGTATTATTAAGAAGCCATGCCTGTTATTTAATATCTAACCAAAGGAAATCACCATAATGCACGAGGGGTGTTTTCTTTTCTAATCAAATTGAATCTTTTCAACTAAATCTGTGTGGCAAATAAAAAGAAGAAACTGAAGTTGTAAAACACGTCATAATAATTAATCCAAAATGTTGCAGGCATCATTGCTGATACTGACCTCCAACCCAATCTTCACCAAGCTCACAAGACGCATGAAACTATCTTTTCACTTTGCAGTTGGAGGACAAGCCAAAGTCAAGCCTATAGCTCATTCCATGTGTGGATGTCTCCATTCATTTTCTCTTGACTTCCAATTTAGAGAGGTAAAAAAAAAAAGAAGAAAAAAAAAAAAAAAAAGCAAACCCCGTGGCAGTGACCTCTGCTGTAGGGCCATGAATAATGGGGACTATTAGCTGCGAGGTATTGCACTCTGAAGAAGTAGTCATTTCAGACACAGGACTGTTTGATGTAGACATGAGATAGAATGACACCTATTCCTAACTGTTTAACACACATCCTGAATACTTCATGTTACAAGCGCACAAGCTTAGTTTTTTTCTATCACATGGGTGCATGATGAATTTTCTTGACTCACGTTGCATAAGTTGCTAAACATAATAATGACACAATGATTTATAAACAGTGTATTCAGTCAGAGGTTTATTCAGCTCTGCTGCAAAAAAGGTTATGGAGCTTTATTCTGTATAGTAAAGAAAGCATCAGGACTGTAGGGTTTAAAGATCAACAAATAGATTTTAAATAAGGAAAATAGAGGAAGGGAAAAGAGTCACTGAGTCATCATGTTATAACGTCTTTGAATTGGTCTGTGAAAGCTGAATTGGTCTTAAAATAAAAATTAATTTAGTTAGTTAGTCTGGTAGATTGGATGCTAAAGGCATGACGGGGGAGTTACTCACCCATCTCCAGCAAAGAAATGGTTATTTCTAAATATTTTCCCTGGATTATTTAAATCAAAGCAAAAATCAAATGCAATTAGCACAGTGCTTATATGATCCAAGGCACCAAATATCAAATTATTAGAAGTCACCTCAGTTGTATCTTCCATCTTTGGAGCCTGTATTTCACTGTGTCTCTATCTGTCTTCATCAATGGATCCTCACTAAAGGTAAACTTCACACTTCATTAATTAATTCATCACCTAAAAGCTGAGTATTGATTTTCAGTAATGGCTTTACAAAACTGTTGGGCACCTTGCTTCAGGGATAATTAAAGAGGCTTAGTATTTGCAATAAATCATCTTTAAAAGGGTTAAAGGTCTCTTGGGTCATCAGAGAGAGAGCTTACAATATCAACAAACAGGCTATAATATTGCCCAGACATTAAGGACACCAAAGGACAGCTTTTATTATTGTTATCCTTTTACCATAGTAATGTCACCCAAAGTGAGCCTAATGGGTGTCATGAAATATAGAGAAGGTAACTAAATTATTGCAGAACAGAGAATTACAGGTGACGTATTGTTGTGGGTTAATTGCTAAATCAAAATGAAATATAAGTAGATAAAGTCATTGCTTGTGCCTATTTCATTAGAACATTGTGAATATTGACAGTTTTAAATTTAAAAAAAATATTGTAAGCTTTCATTTATTTGGCTTTTTCTGTCATCAGTACATTTTTTTTATTTATTGTACATTCAAGTTCACAAAGTGCATTAAAACATTTGCTTATTAGCTGAGCCTTGGCTGAACCGTTTTAAGGCTTTTGTTGTTTTTTTTAAGTTGAAAGGTTGGTTATGGCTTGGCCCCGTTCAGTACAGATACATTACAGCTCGCACCACCTCGTTTCCTCGTTTTAGGTGGGAAGGTTTACTGATCGTCATCACAACACCACCTGCAGCTTCCAACATGTCATTTCAGCTGACGCAAAGGCGATTGGGTCTATGGAAAGGCTGCGAAGCTGCTTAGCATGAGATTGTTTGCCTTCAAACAAAAGAAATTATATGGATAAAAAGTTGCTTTTAATTTTTCAAAATATCACTTTCTGTTAGGTCATGGCATGTGTTATTCCAGAAGAGAAGAGAGAAGACCTGAAATGTAATGAAAAACACCTTGTTGTAACCATTAGCAACCTCATGACAAAATTCTGGTTGGTTGTTTGTATACTAATTAAACAGACTTTTTAGAGTTTGTTGATTTCTTGCCTGACTTTTAACCACTATCCTCATATTTTTGATTGGTTTGGTTGACCACATATTCCGAAAGCCAAATGCTAAACTGATTTTATTTGTTTTTTAGAGGTGTGTTTATTATTTTCTGACTGGAACACCCAATTTTGTCTAAGATTTAACTGTCTGAATAATCTTTTTAACAGTCTCTCCTCACTATTCAATCAAAGACCTACATCTTTACCTCATCTAGCAATAAAACCTTTTCTAAAATGTTGTTGTTTTATTTTAGCTGCAAACTAACTGCTCCAGAACAGTTTAGTACGATGGCATAAATGCAGTGAGATATCCATTGATGTTTTCATTTATCTACAATCACGGCAAAGCACAAACCACACAAATTTACTTTAGGGAAATCCTTATTTTTTTCATCCTTTTTTCTTAAGTTGTTTTCACAATTGTTAATATAGTTTGGTTTGTTTGTTGTTTTTTTTGTTTCCTTTTCAAAGTATTAGTTTTACATTTGTAAGCAATTTGAGTAAACTTTCTAAATGAAAATTGTTGTATAAATGAAGCTTCCTGAGCTCATGTAAAACTCATCCAAACAAGATAAATTAAAATCTGTGCACTGTTTTTTTATTCACTTTATTAATTTTCTTTTTTACATTTTCTTTATTACATTTCTGTTCTGTATGAACCTGTGTGACAATAGATGCTTCTCTTGCCACTTCATGCATCATGGAAAAGAAAAAAGGAAAAAGGAAAAGCTGGCTTTGAGGCCAAAACACGTCAGATGAGCCTGGTGCAGCAACTGTAGCTCAGCAAAGATGTTTCCCCTGGAATGTCAACTGTGTTAAGATACACCTTCACAGGTCATTGACCCGTGCTGAAACTCCATTAAACTACATTATCCAAACAACATTCAGGTACTGCAGCCACATTAGGCAAATCCTAAAAAGGTACTTTGTGAATTTAATGTGTTTTTTTTTTTTGTTGTTTTTTTGTTTTTTTTGTAGTCTGTTATTTTTAAAACGTGCTTTCATATTTGTAGCTCATGTCTAAGTTAATCACAGCGCACACAAAAGTTTTTACACTTACACAGCTCAAATAGCTTACAGTTAACATGGAAGAACCTAGTAACTTTTTTTTTTTTAATGTGGAGAAAATAAAATAAAAAGTGGCATTCTTGGCTGACATGACTGTTAAACAAGCAAAGTCACTTTTTCTGTGCTTCACTTCATATATTTGATTGACTACCAGTAACGACCACGTCACTTTGACTGGGGCTGCCTACATTGAATAGTGTCTCGTTCAATGAGCTATTCAGATCTGCACTGTGCACCACCGCATCTTAATCCACAGCTTTAAGTCAGAATGCATTTATTACTGCTTATAGATTCATATGCAATAGGGGAATCTTGAATGAATGAACGTCTTTATTGTCATTGATCTGAAAACAATACAAGGAGATTTGATCTCCCCAGCACACCTTGCCACTCACTCCCTCACTCAGTCCCTACCACACACACACAGACTTAATTACAGTAAAAAACTAGAATTAAAAGTGCCTAAAAAAGTTAATTGTGTTGACTGCACAGTAAAACAAGTTAAAGCTGTCTGCATGCTGGGAGTGGAAGTGGCGGTAAGTGGGATTGGTGGTTAGGAATTAACTTCATGGACAGCTGAGGGGTAGCAACTGTTCCTCAGTCTCGTAGTGCAGCATTTTAGGGCCCTGTAGTGCCTTCCAGAGGGCAGCAATGTAAAAACATTATGGAATTGGTGCATGTTATCACTAATCATTTTGCAGGCCTTGCTGTGACAGCATGATCTGGCGATTTCTTTTTTTTTTTTTTTTTTTTTTTTTTTTTTTAGGGGGGTTATTTCTTTGTGCTGTGTCAACCATCCTCTGGAGAGCTGCTGTCTGCCTCTGAATAGTTTACAAACCATGGCAATGTGGAATAAGTCAGGATGCTTTCCACAGAGCAGTGGTAGAATGTCTTCAGTAAAGTGGCAGATATATGTTTCTTCCTCAGTGTCCTGAGGAAGTATAAACTTTACTAGGCCATTTTTTTTACTGCAGCTGTGGTGTTTATACTCCATTTCAGGTTACTGTTAATGTGGGTCGCAAGAAATTTAAAGTTGGTCACCTGTTCCACCTTCTGGTCTCCTATCCTGAGTGGCAGGCTCATGCCCTGTGTCTGCCTGAAATCCAGGAGGAGCTCCTTTGTCTTCTTCACAAATGGAATCAATGTGCTGAAAGAGAATTTAATGACGATTTATTTTCTGCACACCATCCTATCAGTCTATTGACTTCGTCCATGTAAGCGGTTTCATCGTCATTTGAAATAACAGTTGTCATCTGCAGACTTGATGATTGTGTTTGCATGTCTCTTTTTTCTTTCAGCTTTTGCCTTTAAGGGTTGCCACTGTCTTTCTGTCTTTCTCTGTCACCAATAACTGTATATACCAACATTTAAACTTCCTGCTTTCTCCCGGTACATGTTTTTCCTCATCCCTTGCTGTCTCCTGACACACCTTTCTCCTCTCTGCCTTCTGTTTCATTGACCAACAACAGCATAGTTTCCACTGACATCCTGTTGCTTAACAATGACCCTGGCAGTTGTTAACCCGGCTGATCTAGTTTGAAATAAATTTCATGTTCTGCATATTGACTTTTCATTGGTTTTATAATAGATGGCCTCCCTGAAACAACCTCTCTGTTTATCTGAGTTTAAGACTAGCTTTATGAGAACAGTGGTCTGTGACCCCAAAAGTGAGGTGATTTGTTTGTTTTTTTTTGTTTTTTTTAGCAGTTTGTTATTCCTATTGACAAGTTGTTATATTACTTTAGAATTTTAAGTTGCAATGTAGTGTTTTAATAACCTAGGTGAGTCCAATGCATGACTTGCATCAAGATTGTGTCACAAAAATAAAAGGGATCACTACCAACTGTGTGTAGCCATACGGCTGGGAGAGGAAATGTATTCAGGTCCTCAGTTACACTCACTGTGACAGTATGGATTCGCCGGTATGCTCTTAGTCTCTCTGCCTAGGGGCAGAGAAAGTTCATTTGACTTTTAACAGAGTATTCTTTCCAACCTCTGGCTACTCACACACAACAGACAGGGTGTTTGTGTATTCACTGCTGAAGGAAAAGAAAAATGTTGAAAACTTCATTACTATAATTATTGCTGGTTTTAAGAATAACTTGTTAAGAATAAGAATAACTTGGCTGTTTTTTTTCCTGTCTGCTCTGTAGTTGTGGAGTTTGCTGGCTGTCAGTCAACCACTAGGTCAGCTATCCAAAAATCTTTCAGCGCATTAGTACTTCCAGAAGAGGAGAGGCTCCATTCTTGATTTGGTCTGGCTCTCTAGTTCAGGGAGTCACACAAAATCCCCTCAGCCTCATACAGTTCAGATGCCCTGTCAGCCCGCGTGTCGTCAAATCTCACCTTTGACATACTGTTTTGCAACACAGTCAGCAGGCATCTTTTCTACCGCAGAAACCACCTGATATTGTAGTGATTTTGTGCATAGATAGCAGGAGTCTGCTGATATCCTGCTTGCCCATATCCAGCAATCTGCAGGTGTCTAACTAGTATTGCACTCTGTAGGCATTTAACCAGTCCCCAGCTCTATGCTTTGTCTGCTATTATTGCTAATAGGCTCACCCCGAATGGCTGATGACTGCTATCCTCCATATCACCATCGCTCATCCACCCATTCAGTTTTACCAGCCAGCTAGTCCTTGTGGTTGTCCTCATGTGAGCTTGAGATTGTTGATGACTTTGAGCGAAGAAGTACAAAACCGTTCTCTAAGACATGCAGGATAAAAACACAAATCACGTTCAAAAGTCATTGCTACAGCTTCTATACTTGAAACACCAATGAAAGTAGTAGAAAGGATTTAATTATTTTATTCTTTATAACTGATACAAGTTTATTTCTAAAGCTCACAAAACCATAATAGCTGAGAGTCAAAGGCGTACTTGATTCAACAAAACTAGGACTCATAACCATAATCCGTATAGTTTTAGGCTCTCATCTGACCTGATATATATATATATATATATATATATATATATATATATATATATATATATATATATATATATATATATAGCTATAGCTATAGCTGTCTCTGTGCAATATACACATACATACACACATACAGTTCTCAAAGATTAATATATGGACATTTATCTAAGAGTACATAATCTTCTTACTATATACACACATGCATATGTGCCTAATTATACATAAATACAAATATACACATACATTTATACATGTGCTTAAATATAAGCGAGACTTTAATGCTCACGTGGTAATGAAGTGTTATCTAGAAGTGTGTGATTGGGAAGAACTGCCTCTCCAATCTGAGCCCAAATGTTGCTTTTTTATGCTTGATATGGTGTTTCCATAAGGAGCCTCATTTTCAAACATAATGGGTATCCATAAGTACTTGTGGTACCAGGATACTCTAGGCTGCAGTTTGATGATCAACTTTATAGTTGTGTCGTCAGATTTGTAGCAATATGATTTGGACACTTTGGTAACGAAAGGAGCTAAACTGTCAGCTAATAACGTCTGGGTGGCAATTGGATCATATTGTTATGAATGTCTGGCAGACGAGCCTGTTGGAAATATCTTCAATCCCATCTCCAACAGAACTTCAACCACCTCCCAGGGGAAGTGGGAGACATCAAGTCTAAATGAGCTATGTTTCTCACCTCGATTGCTGAGGCAGATGATTAGACTTGCAAGTGTAAGGTTATTACTGCCTGTCATGGTGTCAATCCTTGACCCTGGTATTGAACATCGTGGGTGAGAGTAGCTGTGAAGGAGTCTTTTCTAGCTTGGCAAGCTTGTAGGACTCCAGAAGCAGATAGCAGGTAATGAAAGGCTAAAAGTGCTCTGGCCTTTGTGGTTGTTGAGACAAAAACTCTGGTGTCTGAGGAGTTTGGTGAGGCCATGAAAAGTGACTGTTGATAAGACCAGAGAAGATTCTGACAAAGCATCAGGAAGCTGTGGCAGGGGAGGTAGGGCTTCACCAATTCTGAGTTTGATAAGGGTGGGGTACTGTTAACCTTGACAGAGGATGTTGTTAAATGGTTTCTTTCACAGACAAAGCTGAATCTGTAGACTCCAAGATGGGCTTGCTCATTACTGGGGATGAGGTCATGAGACAGTTAAAAAGCTCAATGGTGGCAAGGCTCAGAGTTCCTCAAGGCGCTGGAAGCTGTTTTCTTGTTTGATACTTTTCTGCAACATCACATCAACATCGGCTCATGTCTAGATTGGCAAACTGAGGTGGTAGTTCCCACCAGTGGATCCAGGGTTCCTATGGTGGGAACACTGGACCACCACAACTCTATATCTTTGTTGGGTTACTAAAGAGGAAATGGGAGTTTGCCCAACTAGTCCACAAGTCTTTTCTGCACTTGGCAAAAGCATTTGAATTTGTCCCTTGGAGGTATGCTTCCAGGGTAGTATAGTATACTAGGTCCATTCTTTTGGGCTATTCAGTCCCTGTACAAATGGAGTTCAAATTTGGTTTGCATTGCTGGTCATAAGTAAGGCCTGCCCTTGTCACTGATTGTGTTCATAACATTTATGAACAAAAGCTTTTCGTGCAGACAGGGAGTGGAGGGGGGCAGGTTTGGTGACAGGATTGCGTCTCTGCTTTTTGTGGATATCGTGGTGCTTCTGGCTTTGTCAAGTCCAGATCTTTCCTCTCCTGGTTTGGGATAAGGTGCTCCCTTATGGGGAGGAGTTCCAGTATCTCTGGGCCTTGTTCACAAGTGAGGGAGAAATGGAATTAGAAATAGTGAGGTTGATTGGGGCGGTGTCTAAAATAATGCAAACTCTTTACCAGCTTGTTATGGTGAAGTCAGAGTTCAGCTTAAAGTCATATTTTCCACCTGATTTACATTCCAACCCTCACTTATGGTCATGAACCGTGGGTAGTCACATAAGAACAAGATAGCAGATACAGGCAGCTGAAATGAGTTTCTTCTATAGGGTAGCTGGACTCTGCCTTAAAGAGAGGGTGAGAAGTTTCACTTTATAGAAGAGGCTTGATATTCCCCCCCCGAGGTGCCAGAGCAGGTGGCCTGTGAGAAGGGGTCTGGACCTCTCTGCTGCCCCCATGACGTGAACTTGGATAAGCAGAAGTAAATGGATGGACGGATGGCAAATTTGTCATCAGTTTTATAGCAAAGAAACCAGCACAAAGAGAAAAAAACTGTGATAATGAAAACAGGTGTTACATGTTTAGCTCCTTTTAACACAAAGATTGCAGTGATCCAACAAGGTGAATTCGTCATTGAAAAGATGTAAATGTATGCAGCTAGCTTATATCTCAGTAATCACAATCTACTACCAATGGAGCAAAACCTTTGATTTAAGACAGGAGACTGTTTTACAGCACTCTTTAAATTTCTTTTCTCACCCACTCTTCCTCCCACCCCTTCTTCCTCTATTGCCTGATAGCTCAGATTTCTCCACTCGCTACCTTGTTCTGCCTCATCTTTCCATCTCCTCTCACACACATGAAGTGACACACGTGCACAATTTCATTGCAGTGGAGAACATAAATCTGACCAGTGTGCCAGGCAGGTCCGTGGACACCATAATTACAGAACATCAAATGAAAGAATTAGTGTCCCTTTTCTCATTACCATGCAAGACTTGCAAGTCCTCTGCAGTTTTTCAGCTAACCCCTGCTTTACACCTACACAGACACATGCTCTTATGCTTTTTCTTACAGTCTTAGTTTAAGAGCAACGGATGCTGGTGCACTTACTGTTTTGTCATTGCAAACTGACTTTGAATGTGACCCCACTATGTGTTATTGTGAACTATTTTGTACTCTCTGGGTAAAATTTATTTCACTGTGAATAGCTAAGTGAGTAACGGTGTACATAATTTCCAAAAGTCATAAAGTAAAAGATGGTACTAGTATTTAATTTTTAAGCAATTACATTAAAGTACAACAGGTCCATGTTTCAGAAAAGAATACTGGCTGGTTTTAGTTAATGAAACACTAGATAAAAACTGCACATAATAAAGTTATATATATATAAATAAAGAAATTAGTTCAGTATGGGGGAAAAACATGATTATTTATTCTACATTAATAAACAGTAGCTAACAGCTTGTAAATGCAATTACCAATGCTTTATTCTTAATTTAAAAGCTTGTGTTCAATGTGCATAATATTTGTTTCTTCATACTTCAATGATTATCAATCACTTCAAAATTAAATAATACATTATTAAATTAATAAATAATAATAGTTATTAGTTGTCACTGGTTCATAATATAATTTCTAAGTTGTATGTTAATTATTAATGAACTATTTAAATGGGCTATGATCTACAATTGGCACTGGTAAAGTTATTCTGCAAGGCTTTCATTATTAATATGATTATTTTTTTATTATTTATTTACCATATATAAGAAAGCCTAGTTTCATTTCATTTCTTCTTATCTTCAGGGGATGCTGCAGCAGATCATCTTTTACAAATATTGGTTTTAGAATTAGGTTTTACAGTGAACGGCTTTCTTCACAGAACCCTCCAGATTTATCGAGAATTGTGACCGGTACCATTAGAACACTATCTTGTGACTACTGATGTGCAGATCCCTGAAGATCCAGGTTAATCACTCGGATTTGGGAGCAGACTCGGAAGTCTTAACTCTAATCAAATCCTGGTGCTGGATCTGCTACTCACGGCAGGATCAAAGAATACAAATAACTTCATATGTTACAATTTCTTCACATCCACTACATTAAAATACCAAACTTTCAGCTGTCTGCTCAAGCTGTTGGAGCATATCCTTGTGATCCTGAAGTATATGAATAGGCTCGAAACTGCGGATTCAAGCCTGAGCAGCAGATGCTAAAAACCTGGCAAAGTTTTGGTCATTGTTACAACTTATGCACTATAGTGCATTGAACTGTATAGTAAACTGAATTTGCCAAACACACACTATAGCATTTCAAAATGTTGTGCATCTGTGCAGCTTCCGTGTTGTCCTGTCTAGTAAAGATCAGCAGGGTTTCTGTTCTGGGGGAGGGAATGCAATGTTTTGTGCTGCCTTGTACAGCCAATAAATGAGCACATCCACGGCCTTCCAGTTTTGGGCATAATTAAGTCTATTAACTGCTGCTTGCAAAGAAAACAATATGGCAGATCTTCACGATCATTTGGCTTTGTGCAGCCCGGCCAAATGAGGAACGTCCAAAATAAGGAAATTCTGCTGTGGAACTCTATTTCTTATTATAACAAATTCCTGGTCTGACGTAGAAGCAGGAAGTCTGAACTGTTAATTTTCTCCCATTTGCTCTAAGTGAGGCAGCATACACAACACAGACTGAGTGGTCTAATAAGATGTTTTTATGGTCTGGAAGGCACCCTAATTACCAAACTTTCAAACTCTAGCCTTTAAAAAAAGTGAATTTTCTATTGTAAATCTCCTTCAAAGCTGGTTTTGGCATCAATGCTTGTAACCCCTAAGTGATCATTTTTTTTTGTTTCATTTTTCTCCAGTTTTTTTGCAGATATTTTTATTTTGTGAGATTTCTGAAAGTTATTTTTCACTTTATATTAGGTATACAGTTGTACAGTTCCATTATTGTACATTTTAATTTAATATTTCTGTCCTTTATCACAGTATTGTGTAGCTCTCTTCAGGTTAACTGAGCATTTCAATCTTTCTGAGGCATCATGAATTATTTATGAGGTGTTGATAGTCCTCAATTTAGATGAGCTTACGTACATGATTATCAAACAAATAAGAATTCAATTACTACCTGAATTAATCATGAATCGTATATGGCAGATTTTGGTCCCCTACATAACAAATACGAACTTAAAATGGTTAAATATATTTTTTTCAGAAAACTCTTGGACATTTCGCAGATCACCTCCAGTAGCTTTACAATGTAGTTACAGTGTTGGGTAATCACTGCCTTTGTTCATACTACAAACAGAAGGCAGAACAATCTACAGAAAACATTTTTTTATTTTAACTTGGAAAAATTGGTGCTCGTAACACTATGAAGCCAATTGTGGTATTAAAAATTCTCCAACTGAAAATCCCTTGTGTCTATTACAGATGTCAGAAGTCAGAATCCAATCATGATTTAAAATGTCATGGTTCACCATGGACACTCACTGATAGAAATAAAACCCTTCTTTCCTTCTGCTTTCCTCTCAAGACCATTCTTGTCAATTATAATTCCACAGATAGACGAAAAAACACCAAATGTCAGTAGTCTAAGAGCCACCTACATATAATCATGCTCCAGGGCTTTGGCTGTTAAATCATCAGAAACTTAAGGTTGCAGGAAAATGATTTAAAACTGCCCTTACAGATCACAAAAAGCCTCTGCAATAGAAAAACAACAAAAAAACTAAACATGGATTTAAAAAGAGTTGGATTTTTTATTTAAATATATCATGAAAAACCTGTAAGACTAAAAATATCATTGCACCTGTACTGTTTTTAGTATACATATAGTTAAAAAAATAATTTTACTCTGTGCACATCAAATCGTAATGTTTATCTATTCAGAAAAGATGCACTGTAATGTAGAAAAAAATAAGTGAAAATAGGATCAGCACACAACTGCCGTCCTTTCAGTTAGCAAACTTACAATGTGAATTGGTTTCATTACAGTTAAGGCACTAGAACAAAATGAAACCTTGCTGTAAAAAATATTTGTTTGACAAAAAGAAATTACAAACATATTGATATTTGTAATACAAGCAAATAATTGTCTTACTATTGATTTTACTATTCTGCAGAACATTAATCTTTGTGCTACACTGAGCTCAAGAAGCACAGTAATTCTGCTGCCTCAGTAAACATCGGTATTTGTTTGTACAGTGCTGTACGTTTACACATTTGCCTTCCCTATAAACAATTTTCTCCGCTTGTACCTATAAAGCATCGTAAAAAGCTTTAGATTTATGGCCCACATAAAATGTATTTACCTTTCACTAGTGCCATGATGACTGTCCAGAAGCATTGAAATGAGAATTCATTTCCATATATGATACTTAGCTGTTAATTTCTTTGTCCCTATTTAAATTCTGACATGGGATACTTGTCTTTAAACCTAATTGACATTGATTCCACAGAAAACATTTGGAGTTCTGCCCGTAATGCAGTTGTACCTCACTGCTAGACAGATAATTACAGTTTTATGAATAGACAAGTGTTTTTAGCTTTTATTAATTTGGCCTTGCATTAATAGAATCGCCGCCTCCCATGAACTTTAGTTATGATAAAAACTCCTTGGGTAGTTAGATATAATACATTTCATTTTATTCTAACAAATTTTTAGTAGAAATGCTTATTTACAATTCATTCATTGAAATAACACAAGAATTAAATTTAAAACTTCTTTATTAATATGTTTTGCAGTATGTTAAACTCTGTACAAGAACCCTTTTAAAAGGGTAAGGGTTATTTTTTTTTAAATATTTTATCGTCTGTCCATCCATCCGTCCGTCCGTCCATCCGTCCATTCATCCATCCATCCGTCCGCCCCTCTGTCCGTCCCTCCAGCCATTAACCAGAGCTTTTCACACCTCCCTTTACTCATCCACCTGTTCCAGCTTCTGCTTTTACCATGCCATTGAGAGTCATAATCTCATCATTGTGTCCTATATCTGCTAAGGTGCCTCATCCCTATTGGACATGCTTGAAATATCTCACCGACTGGAGACATCATTGACAGCTGCTGAAACCAGCTGCCCAGAACAGCCCTGCCGGAATATCTGAGCTCTTCATCCTATTTCTAAGTTTTTTCAGTGTAATTTTTTGTTTCATCTTACTACACTCTGGAAGTATATCCACATGCCATATGTAGCTAGTCTAAAAAAAAATTATGTTTTGTCTTTCTTTTATATATTTGATCCCATCTGTGTGCAGACTCATTATGTTTTATGTCTCCATTGATAGTACACTCCGAAATCCAGGGTTGCATCATAGCTTACAACGGTGGTTTCCAAACTTCTTCTGGTGGGCCCCCCTTTGGTTTATAACAACTTTTTGTGTTTATAACAAACATATTTTGATTTCAAACTCTATTACAGTTTATTTCACACCTCAACAACCTTTTTTGAACAATTGAATAAATCATATTAAATTGCAATAAATTACAGATTGCAATTAAAAAAAAACTACAACCTCTTTTAAATAAGTGTAACTGTTTTTGTTTATTTATTGCTTAACAGTAGTCTTTGCTGTCAGACTAATTATGTTCAGTGTAACAGGTTTCTCTCTTTTTTTATTTACACTGTGTAACAATATTCAACATTGCTAACAATACATTTTACAAGAAATGGCTCTCTGAGTAAAACGTGTTTAAAAGATAGAACAACTCTCCGTCAAAGAAGCTCCGTCAAAAACTTGTTCAGAGGAGGTTCTGGAATATCTTGGGGTTCTAGGCAAAAACTCACATGGGCCCCTTCAACTAATTATTCAACCTTATATAGTAATTAATCTGACACCAAAGAACAATGTGAAAGAAAAAAATATTTTTTTTAATTGGAGCACATTTGTATTGTCTTAAAATAACATATAAACACCACTAGCACACAAGACACAACTATTTCCATCCATGCACCTCAGCAGCACGTTTTCTAACTTCATGCCAATGAATTGTATAACTAAGGATTCTTGACTTGACAGTAAAGTTTAACTGGACACAGCTTTGATTTTATAGCTGAAGAGCGAGTTTTGTCCAAGATAGATATGTTATTTTCAGCCTGCTAGCTGAGTAAACAAGTTGATTGCAGAAGTCTTTACTGTGATGCTCAACATCGCAGGACAGACTGAGCTGCTCTGGGCTAAATTAGCTTTTGTATTATCTGCACTACTTACCACTTTTTTGATGCATTTTAACGCCTTTCCCTTCTTACTGTCAGATAGATAGCTTCTCCTCATTTTGATAGAACCCGCTCTCATCAGGTTGTTTATGCGAGAAGCAGCGAGATCTATGAGCACGAGGTAGCGGCGGGGCCCCCTTTAGGGAGTTCTCTGCCGGCCGACCACTGTCATTGCAAGTTCTCCTTTTGAATTGCAACAATTTGCGATTCAAAGTTGGTCGGCCCTCGGGGTCTCCATACTGGCTGGAGGTCCCAAGCATTTGCTTTGTATGCCAGTGGCAAGCAGCGCCTCTGATTATGCTAGCAGTGATCAAGAATTCATTATTTCATTCATTCATACAACATTCCCACTGCAAGGGCTCAGTGCCCCCCACTTTGGGAACCACTGGGTTACAACAACCTAAGACTTCAGGGGCCAAAAATAAAAAACTTTATGTCATGACCAAAAGTGTGTATTCACAAAGGTACAAAATGTGTATACACAATCTTCTCACCAGATTTATAAACCTATGTCCACCTTTTGTTGTTTTTTTGGTTGTTTTTTTTTAAATTTGAATTGTCAGGAAATTGTAAATTGTATGCTTGTCGACAATCTTGATTTACACTCCATACCCTGATCAGTTATAACATGACCACTGACAGGTAAAGAGAGAAAACACCTCTCATCATGTTGCAATGCAAAGCTCTGCTGGGGGCACCTTTTAGCACTTTCTATCTACCCAAATACTTTTGCACGAAGTCAATTTAGCAGCTTAAAAACACCAGTTACAGCCACCATGATTGTCCCTAACTGTTATACACAGCTACAATTATTTGTCACTGTGACAAATAAATAAATGTCTTTAAAAACTAATATAAAAAACAATGTATGACAAAAATTAATCCATATTCACCAAGTCAATAATTTGTTTTATGTTAAACTCAGCCAACTTTTGTTTATTTAAAATCTAAGTTATCTAAAAGTTAATACAGCTATTGCTTCACTTTATTTCATCCTACTCCAAAATAAAAGCAAATAAGTCTGATTCTGAATATGACTAGGCATTTATTTGTATGTTGTTAATTATTATTTATGATCAACCCACCCCAATTTTCTTTCCAAACCTTCCCAAAAATGTTAATTTCCATTGTATTATGCTCTTTTTCCTGACACTGAAGGAACCTATGTTGTACTACAGTTGGCTCTAGGCTATGGAAACATCAGGAACTCAAACCTTCCAAATCACAAAAATCATCCATCAAATACAACAGGACATCACATTTACTCTATGATTATTAAAACGCAGAATATCATGGGTGGATTCTTCACCTTTCAAGGCAGAAATGGTCAATGATCAAATGAACTCAATATGCTAGTATCACCTCAGATTCCTCTCACAAGGAATAAGACTGATGACTCTTTTTCTTCCTGACTACCACAGTGGGTTAAGACAAGAGGGTTTATGATGCATGGACATCCTTCTTTATTAATTAACCTTCATACTACACTAATGAATTAGTTTTTAGCAAGGTCAAGCTTCTAAGTGGGACAATTAAGCACTCTTCTTCTACACTTCAACACCTTAACAAAGAAATTAGAAAATTGTGTGAGGATTTGAACATTTTACTTAAAACATGACACTACTGTTATGATTTGCTAAATGACTGGAATAGCATTGGGAGCATTTAACATATAAGTAAATGTTATTTTTTCAAGAAAGGAATTACTAAATTTATTAGACGACCAGGCCACGTTTAAGGTGTTGTGCGAGACTACTAATCGCACAATTATAAACAAAAGATGAAAACAGTAAAAACAACTTGTGCTTGTGGTCTCTGCTGACAGAAAGAGGCTAATATCTAGCAGAATATTCAAATGAAGTAAGGTAATAATGAGGTGAAGTGAAGATACTTTGGGCCCAAGAATGATTTAACAACGCATTAGAGATTCCACTAATGATGCTGGTAGCTGCAAAGTAATAGGCATTAACACACATTTTCATTTTGTTTGAAAGGAGAAACAGATGCTTTGCAAAAAAGATGAGGAAAAAGTTAGAATGAGGAAATTAAATTTGCTTGAGTACACACACATACACACATTTTCAGTAGCAGGCGTAATGGACCAGTTGGACAGGGCATCTTGCTTATGATAAAAAAAAAAGTCAAATAATGACACAAAGAAATTCAAGAAAATGCACATATTTGCATTTCCAAACTCCTTTACAAGAAATGTATAATCATATGCATGAACTGCACATTTGCATGCAGCGTATAAAACATGGCAATACATAGACAGAGAGTGGGATAGGTATCATTTAAAAGACTATTCTCCTTCGACACTCAAGCCCATCTCTGACTAACTGTGTGGAACCAGCCAAATGCAGCCGCCAACTGGTGCCCATCCTTAGGCTATCCTCGCACTTGGACCGAGTACAACAAATTGTATCCCTGTGATGTGTGTACATGTGTGAATGTCTTTTTCTGTTCATGCATTTTGGAGGGGCTGATGAAACAAGCAGACAATACTAGTTTATAAGATGCAATTGTTGTATAAATAGGAACACAATAATGAGAATCCTTTTGTTATTTCCCCTGCATCTTGGCATTAGCATGGATGTTACTTTGACACTTGCCAGGGACATAAACATTTTAGCAGACCAGTCTAATTCTCCTATCCAACCAGTAACCATCTACTGCAGGACAGCAGTAGGCCCTGAAAAAATAGCTTTAAAAAAAACTCAAACTACCGGTAGGGGTCCAAGGTGTTCGCCTGGCCTCTGAGCTCTCCATAGTGTAGCATCTGATGGAACCATGCCCAATTCACAGAGACCCCACCCCACTAACCACAAGATATCTGCCAGATGGGTGAATATCTAACTCTCAGAACCAGTGCATTTGGAAGAAACAAGGATGGGCCAGCTATACTACTTAAATATTTACACACATTTTCATCCATCTTAAAAAGTATTACTGATAAATATTCATGGATAGACAGTTTACAGAAATATGAAATTATTGTTTTATTAAAGGGATTTGTTTTAACTAGCTTTGACTATGTTTAAAAAGGAGAAACCATTTGGCTAAGCCAATTAGCTAATTAACCAAATATGTGTTTTATTGTAAAGGAAAAGTGTCACAGAGAGCTTTTGACATGGGGAGATAAACTCAAACGTACAATGATGAGGGTTAAAAATCCATCTTATGAACTCCCATTAAACTATATTAATTAGTGGTCTCTGCTGATCTGGATTTCTAAATGACATTCAGCACCCTCACGTGAACACAAATCAAGTGACCACAACTCATTTGAACCAGAAACATTTTGCCATGAGTTCATTTGATGAAGTTGGAAAAAGTATTAAAAAAAACTGAGTCGTTTCATGTCATGTTGGTATATTTTGCCAACGTAGACGTCCAGCAGGGGGTTTACTTTAATCTCAATCGCTACAACACCAGTTTTTAAAAAACAAAACAAACAAAATGCAAGTAGCATGCATTGTTTGTGTTTCTTTATGTCTTTGTTCTTTTTCTGCATTCTTACTTTTTTGTCTTGTTGAATGCTGCTGGCTGATTGGATACATCAACAACAACAATGTGCATTATCGCCACCTAGTGGTCGGCTTTGTTATTGTTTCACTTAAAGGTTCTTGTGTGGCACTACGGTGTAATGGAGACAGCGGAAGGGACTGAGAAGTGGTTCGGTCCTGTTAGAGGTTCCTGTTTGACGGGTTACACCAAACTCCTGCTAATGGAAACATACCTTTAAATCCTGGGTCTCTTTACCATTCAGAGATTAACTCAGAAGTGCAAAATATCATTCTGATGTAGCCAGAACCATCTGCATTGATTACGAATATTCAACCTGTTGTACCCACATCTTCCACATAACTCATCCTGACTCTGGTGCCAGATGGTGGTTGTCCCAGGGGACACAGGGCGGGTACTGCCCTTGGGAGTTGGTTGGCTAGAGGGGATTTTTGTACATTGATAGGTGGACGGGCAAGACCGACCGGTCCTCACTGTAAACGGCGCGACTGGTGACCATGTATTCACAGGTGCTCTCAAGAGCGCCTGTTGGGTTCCTGCAGAAGCTACATTTGCATCCCCCAGTCTCAGAGGGGAACCCAGTCATGTCATCCAGCACTCATAGCTGCTTCAGCTGCATTGATGATAGAAAAGCCCGGGATCAATAACACTGATGTTGGGGTTGGTTCTGTGGCCCACATTTACTCACAAAATATGCTGGCTATAGATTATCATCCTCACAATGAACTGTCTATAACAGCTGATGAAGGTCAACAAAAACAGAGTACCGTAAGGGCCAAAAGACACTTAGCCAATTGTGCTACAAAACGGAGGCAGTTAAAACCTATACAAAAGGTGAATCATGCCCAAATCATCTGGAACTCTGAAACAAAACCAAACAGAATTCTAGTAGAACATGCAAATATCAGAAGCATACTATCAAAAATCAAACAGATACAGAACTTTGATATTAACTTGATTGATTGACTCTAACTTGGATTTTTGTGTATAACTGAGAGTTGATTAAATAGTAACATTCCCACTGACCTAATTAGCATAGCAAGATATACATGCTACAGAAGAGAAAGGCTCAAGGGAAGTGGATGGGGTGTTTTAATTCACAGAAAAGAGCATTTTAAGAGTCTAAGAACTGAAAGTTCACCTGACTGTTGTTGACAACGGTTTTGAATGTACATTATTTGGAGACTTTAACATTAACACACAACATCCTTCAGATCATCAAACAGCGAGATCTTGCTCTTAAAAGGTATTTTATAAGTAAAACCAATACTGACCACCTTATGCTCCCTGGCTTAAGGGTGTGTCTAAGGTGCGGAAAGTCGAGACTAATCCATCCATCCATCCATCCATCCATCCATCCATCCATCCATCCATCCATCCATCCATTGTACCCATGTAATCCTGTACAGGGTCACAGGGTCTGCCAGAGCCTATCCCAGCTAGTCAAGACCAATCATTTCACCAAACTCACTGAAGAGGCCAATGACAACTGTTCTGAACTGTGTCAACATATAAACAGACAAACTAAAGTAAGCAAACACATCTTAAAATAAAGTGCCTCAAGGTTTGTGATAAAATTATTGGTAGTAAAAGTCTATTGCTAATGGTTTTAAGTTTTTTTTTTTTTATTGAGTCTGTACAAGAATTAGCAAGTAATTTTAAATCTACTGAGTCATCTTCTGAACTGGTGACCAGTGGTGACGGTTTTGTCCTAAGATACAAGACATTCTGCCAGTCAGCTTTTTCTGTAAAGTGGGCAACACTATTAACTCTGTGCCCTTTAATTTAAAATTAGAGACCAACTGTAATGTTTTTAACAAAGGACTCAAACAATGGCTAAAATCAAAACAGCAGTACTCACATGAATAGTTTTAATTGGTTGATTGCTTTTGTTACCTTTGCTTTGTACCTTATGTATGCATTTAATCTGAAAAACCGCATCTCTTTTACTGTTGTATTTTGTTGTACAATTTATGTATCTCTCTTTTATTTTATTATTTCAACAGCTGCCTATAGACAAGTGTTGCAAATTAGCACATATGCTGAAATACTCGAACAATGCGCCTGATTTTTCCACTGTAATTGTGATGTCCACATCAAATAAACAATAAATAAATAAATAAATATAATAATTTGTGACATTTTCTTATATCTAGTTTGTTAATGTTTTAAACGTAAGCTGACACTGGAAATAAAAATACTTCAGAAAAAGTAATGCTTGCTATTATTTATTACGTTGGTAGCAATACATTAATCTGTAATTTTAGACAGGGTATGTGGTGACCATTGGTAAATGAATTATTGTTATTAACAGTAATACAGTGACTCAAATGAAATATAAAGTCCTGTATTTAAACACAAAAAACTGTATGCAAACTTTGTTTCAACCAACATTAACCCATATAAATATTTTCTAAATTATTTAGACAATGGCAAGAAGCATAATATACATATAGAACCAGCGGGAAACCTAGAAAGAGGTATGGACAGAAAGAGAATATCTGTGGGTTGAAGTGGTAATTAGTGAACACAATTGCATTATCCACAAGGGATGTCCAGCAACACAATGGTTAGGCACACATAGGCAAAATGCCACATCTGTTGGAGTAATTCATCAGTGATGGTAGATAACATGAATACCCTGGCACATATAGGAAGCATTGTGTTATCCAATTACTATTACACAAAGCTAGCACCGGAAAGGGTTAGATTAATGATGCACCTATTTGGACTTTGTGGAGTATATGATAAAATCCAATGGTATCTATGGACTATAACTTATTAAGATGCCAAAGATGCAGAATAGGAGAGGTGGTTAGTAGGGGTTGGAAATTAAAAATATTAGGAGGACTTGAGAGATTAAATAAAAAATAAAAAAATGTTAAAGAAAATAATATGCTGACAGAAGAATCCAGCGAAATATAGGGACACATTCAAGTCATGTAGTAAGAAGAGGAGAGAAAGTGGGAGGAACTGAATGGTTCATTAGACCCTGAAATACACCCTAGTGTTTCTATAAAATACATTAAATTAATCATATATATGTAAATAGATGTGAGTAAATTAAGTCTATTATCGAAGTAACCGTTTTGTTGATTTTACTATATATTAATGACCATTCAAAAGCAGAGTTCACAATAAAAAAAAAAAAAAAAGCTGAGGACGCATTTAATCCCCATTGTAGAAAGAAGCGCAACAGCATGGTAATTACCACCATGTCAATGTGTGAAGTTTTCTTTCTGGTTATTCGTTTTAATTATCATGGAAACTTCGAAAAGAAATTCAGTTTTCAAGCATAAATACCACTTTCACTATCAACACTCTCAACTCAATTCACAGAGCAATGACAACATAAAGACCCAAAATAATTTTGTTATTTTTTGTTATTTACAATAATACTATGTTTACTGATATGGAAAATATTTTATCAAAATTCATTGTTCCAAACACAGAGTGAAATTCCTTTTTCCTCCAACAGGACGAAGGGATTGTTGTCACGCATAAAGAAATGACTGATAAGGAAGACAGATGCTGATCTATGACAACCTGCCATCATTACAGTATCAAATGAACCCTTGAGTTATATTATAACCACCCAGTGTCACCAGTTAACAAACAAAGATAAGTTGTTAGATCGCAGATGTGAATTCATTTTGCCTGTTGTCAAATGTTAATGTTGCATATTAGGGGGAACTTTGAGTCTGTGGTAAAACATTTGATGGACTGACATATATATTAAATTGCACCCTGAATGAATGGTGTGGAAGTGCTGAAGCAAGTCAAATATGACCATTATTATTAATGAAAACAGGAATAAGAAGCCTCAGTGTTTCCTTTTGGGCCGAGACTACAGCTTTAATATTTCAACTTGGAGCCTAGACACACATTTCTCTGCTTGTGTCCAGTCTGCAGAATAATAGCACAAGCCAAGTCAAAAAGTGCAGTACAACTTGGCAACAAAATCAACACCGAGTGTATTATCATTGCAGAAAGCATGAACCCAAGCTACTGGTTAATATGGATCAATTTTTCATTTGAAGACACCCATCCATCCATCCATCCATCCATCCATCCATCCATCCATCCATCCATCCATCCATCCATCCATCCATCCATCCATCCATCCATCCATCCATCCATCCATCCATCCATCCATCCATCCCTTAACTTCTGCTCATTCAAATTCAGCTGGTAGCATCAGCAATCTTGTTCTTGTGGTCACAACCCACATTTCAAGACCATAGGTAAGGGTAGGGTCGACTGGTAAACAGAAAGCCTTACCTTTTGGCTCAGCTCCATCTTCACCACTACAGAGTAATACAGAATCAACACTAGTGACTAGATGCTGCATCGAGTCATTTGTCTATGTCCCGCGCTAGTCTTCCCTCACTCATGGATAAGTGTGTGAGATACTGAAATGCCTCCACTTGAGGCAGCACTTCACTCCCAACCTAGAGGGTAATTCTACCTTTTTCTGGCTGATTAAGCATGGTCTCAGATCTGGAGGTGCTGATCCTCATCTCTGCCACTTCACACTTGGCTACAAAGTAGTCCAAAGAAAGCTGAAGATCATGGCCTGATGAAGCCAGTAGGACCACGTCATCTGCAAAAAGCAGAGAAGGAATTCCCTTGGCCTCCAAACCAGACCCCTTCACCTCTACGCTGCCCTTAAAAATTCTGCCTGTGAAACATGTTTACAGAATCTGTGACAAAGGGCAGTCCTGATGGAGTCCAACTCTCACATAGGACAGATCAGACTTATCTGTGGGTATTAGCAACTGATGACCACAACACTCTCAGCTGCTCCTGCACCTTAGCTGGAAATTGACCAGGGTTACCACACTGTGCAGCAGCTAATGATAATGAATGACAATATATTACAATCAAAACTTGGAATAATGATTATTTAGTTTGTACATTTCCTAATAATAAATAATCTAATTTTAACTAGATAGAGGAATTAACCCAGGCATCCCAAATGGAAGTTAATGGATGAATAAACCCATGCTTCATACTTCCTCTTGGCCATTCTTATGGATCTGCACTGACAAATATACAGCCTGGCTAATCGTAAAAAGAGTGCACTTGCTATTACACACTGCACAACCCCACAGGGATAGTCAGCGAGAAAAGAATGGATAACTTGCTGATATGGACTTTTTCTTCTGCTCCCTCTCTTTTGCTGCATACATGCCTGTCTGTGTGTGTGTGTGTGTGTGTGTGTGTGTGTGTGTGTGTGTGTGTGTGTGTGTGTGTGTGTGTGTGTGTATGTGTGTGTTAGAGTGGGTCTGTGTGTGGAGTCCGTGCACAAGTGCAGCAGAGGGAAGAGAAAGAAAGAGAATAAATGACTGTAATAAATGAAGATGAACATTCCAGGGCTTCTGTTCTCTTCTTGTGTTTTTCTCAATTTTTCTCTTCCCTGCCACCAAATATGTATTGATTCCCATGCATATTTATAATGAGCGATGAAGTAGTGGGTCTCCAGTGCTTTCAGATGTGATAGGCCTGCTTTCCTGTGCAGAATCAACAATATCGAACATATACAGAAGATCCAATCCCTCCTCTCAGCTATGGTGATATAACACATTCATTTCCTGCTTTGGTGCGGTCAGAAATTCTTTATGCTGGATGGATGTGGGGGAATATTAGTTTAGAATTTTATGTTGTTCTCAAATATTTCTTTGCTATTTTTCATTAGTAGTGCCATGATCCAAGGTTTTCTGTAAGGCTTTGAGTTTCATTTCTTGTGTGTTTACTTGGTTCTTTAGTTTTGGTATCGTGTTTGTGACCTGTTTCCCGTTTTATCTTGGTAGTCTAATTCTATGTGTGTTTAGTTACTGTTTGATTTCCTGTGATCACATGATCATGATTGTTCTCCCCGGTGTCTAGTCAGCCCCTGTGAGTATATATTGTCTTGTCTCTTCTTCCTCTCAGCTGATCTATTTGTCTTTCACCCTCGTCTGTTTGCCTGTCTGCAATCGTTTAAGTCATCTTTTGGATTTGAGTTGTTTTCTGTTAGGATCCTTTTTGGATTCTTTTTTTTTTTTTTTTATTCCTGCCTGAGCAGCGCTTTTTGGTGAAATAAAGGACTTTACTTACTCTTATGGATCTCCTGCATTTAGGTCCTGTCAATTCACCAAATGACAGAACAGACCAACCAGTGACGGACCCAGTAGAGATCACAAAACGTCAAGGAGAAGTTAAAGATTGTAACACCACATTAGAGAAGCTAAACTCAGCTATAAGTAGTTGTACTGACTTGTGCAGGAAACTTCTGAGAGAAGACTCTCAGCTCTCCCAGGGTTTACGAGCTAAGTAGGACAATTCGCAGACTCAAGAGAGTTAATAGTTTTTTGGTCCCCATAAGTCCAGAGTGTCTGTAGCGGCCTTAGACACAAGGCACCATGTCTCCGTTCCAGAGGTGGTCCTGGACACACCCCATCCTGTTTCAGTTCTGGAGATGGTCTTTGAGGCACCCCACCCTGTATCAGTTCCCAAGGTTCGTCCTGCCCTAGGTACAGAAGCTTAACTTTTATGTTTACATGTTTACTTTTATTTAAAGTTCACAAACATTTTAATTGAATGTGAAGTCACGGTAAAAAGAAAATATGTGAATTCATAAAACCTTTCTGATATAAAAAATGACTTCTCATGTTACTATATTATAGCTTTGTTAAATTATCGTAGTGTTAAAAAAGGTTTACTTTGCATATTATTTTATATTGCCTCCATTTGGTCTGTAGTGGTCACCGTTACACACAGTGCCTTTAATTACCAGATGGAAAAAAATGAAGACAATTGATATAATGAAGAGAATTGATATTTTCCCATCACTATTTTCATTTTGTTTTCCACCTTAAAAGGTTTCATTTGCTCGCTTAGCCTGTGTTTTATGATTTCTCTTCCCTCACACTCTTCCACAGGCAGACACACATTTTGGCAGATTTTTTTAAGATGTAGACCAAAGGGTAAAACAATTTATTCATTCACTTTAAGGTCTCTGTTCTCATCTCCTTGTAATCTTTTAACGCTGAAAATAACATATTAATATGCATTATAATCTATGACATAGGAATAAATGTGCCAAACTTAATTTTATATTAAACTTCACCAGTCAGAACTACCATCAGCCTGGGTGTGAAGATCAAGTAAATGGGATATCACCAGAGTACACAGCATCTCTCTCATAAGACAGTGACCTGCTACCAGACCTTGAATATTACTGCTTTAAGGTAGGATTGCGCCGATAGCTGATTAGTAGACAATGGAGAGGTACCTGATGCAGATGTCTCTTCCATCTTCTCAATCAGCACTCACTCAAAAAGTATGAAATGATGCCCTTTCAGCTCCACTGTCAGAATTCCTTACAGCTGGATCATGCCACAGTTATGAGACGTCAATCCCCAGTAATGCTGTACTAATTCTCTGATTATCTGCAATTTTGCACAATTATGTTCTACTTTACTACACCAAACCTGAATCCATGAATATGTCTTCCACCAGAAATTGACACTATGACTTCATTGCTTATCGCCTATTATTAGGCTTTTTGAGTATAAAGATTTCAAAGGGGAAACTCAAGATAAAGACAAGAGAAAGGTCTGTTAAGTGGCTCTTCATCTCCCTCCTGCCAGGTTTGACCTTCTCTAATGGTTTTTTTTTTTTTTTTTTTATACAATTGACTGCATTTTTCGTGAGTGCATTGCATGGGTAGTAAAAACTGTTTGGTTTGCTTGTGTATCAGATTGAAAAAAATACCTTTTTTTTACTAGTATCTGCATAAATTAATTATTAATGGGTAGTATCATAATTTGGTAAAACTTTTTACAACCGGCAACATATACACATTTTGATCTTGGAGCAAATCTTTGTGTTGGCGTGAAAAAGAGGATCTAAAAAAGAGGATCTAAATGACCAATGTGAAAAATGAAAGGACAAGACAGACTAAAAGACATGATAGTGATGGGTGCAGTGTGTGCAGTATGATGATTATTATTATGATGTGTTCGTGTGATGTTTTGTAACGTATATACATGAAAGTCTGGTGAATTATATTGCAAAAAAAAAAAGGCAAACTTGCAGTCAAAGACAAACAGATATATACTGGATAAATATTGGTATATATGAATGATCCATACATTTCATTTGTGCCTGCAAATACATATACTTTAAGTAAGACATACTGTACATGCTAATAAAGCAGTGCACTTTCATACACATATATAAGTGCACACCAATTTATGCACAAACACATACAGATATATGGAAGGCAGCTTGTATTATGGTAATTACGAATTGGTCCTCAGTCCTCAGTAAAGACAAATATAAAAAACACTTATCCGTGGATACATACACTTTTTAATTTTAAAGTCTATATAGATAATATATGGTGCATATAATTATAAATTGATTCATGGTTAAGATACTAATATTAATGGGAATATATGTATATACGCACACGCACATGTATACATACTGATTATCCAGCAATCCTGATTCCAAATCTCCTGAGATGATGGACAATATAGTCCAGTTTTATTCAGTTTCTTAAACCCAAACAAGACAGAACTAAATGTCTGCTTTGGATTAAGCTGCCAAATTAACATTCAGAAATTAGCCAGGATGTGTTCATTTCTTCAAAGGAATTTCAAAGAAATAATCTTTTTAACTCTGCTGAATGTATTTAATCACAGTCTTTATGCCATTGATTGGTTATTTTGACAATTGGCCATTTTAAGTTGACACCTTTTAAACTTTTTTTTCCTTCTTTCCTTGCAATTGTCTATCACGTCTTGATGGTTTCTTGCTACATGTAATAGAGGCCCATGCTCATGTAAGCAACATTTTTGCATTAAAAATTATACATTGAAAAAATAAATAAAATGATGTGCTAACATGCAAAACAATTAGAATGTGCAGTAAATTAAAAAGTGTAGGTTTGTAGGTGTCCAACTGATTGAATGTGAGAAAAAGCAAATAGCAGTTATGGTCAAGAGAAAGATTTTTTCTAGGTGCCTAACCTCCTTTCAGTGTCAAGTAAAGGACTCCTACATCAACCTAGTGCTAAATTAAATGTTCAGAAAATCATACAAGTCAGCCCATTTTAAACACATGACCATTTACTCTCAAGAGCTGTAAGTGGTCACACAAATAATTACTGCTGTGGCCGCTGTTTGACTGTTTTTTTGCAGAGGTAATTTCACACAAACAAACTTCAGTATGTTGCAGTACAAACTTCCGCTGGTGCAGACGTTTGTACCAGAATTCTTTTTGTCCGTCTCCTTCCTCGTCCTCCACTTCAAACATATAATTCTCCTCCTCGTCCTTCATCAACTCAAAAACATCATCCATGTCATTGTCGCCATGCTATATCTGTTTTGTTGTTTCTCCCATGGTACGTGTGCAGGGTTGCCAAATCTGCTTATACATTATACATTTGGTTTGTTGTTTTGTGAATTTATTTTAAAATGTCAGAAGTTGTGGGTTCTTTGTGGGTAATCTTTCTTATTTTGTTGAGGGGGGGGGGGGGGGGGGGGGTGCAGAGTAGTGGCTTTTTTTCAGGAATGAAAATATCCGCTGCCTCTCATTTTATTAAAATATTAAGCTTTGAAATATATAAAACATGGTACTAGAGAACAAGGATACTATGACATTACAGATCAGGATCAAATTACAATTATACAGTCTCTACATATTTACCCTCACCCAGTTTTACATCTTAATGTGTCTGCTATGTGGTTGGTGGTTAGTGCAAAGTATAGACTGTATAAAACAACTGACGAAGCATTAGGTCACATGACCCATTTGTTTCCATTTAACATGTTACCTCGACGTCGCAATCAAGAATTCCTGTAGTGTTTAGTCGACAAACAGCTGGTTGCCTCGCTGAGTGCGGTAGCATGACGATTATGAATAAAGAAGTGATTAATTAAAGAAGTGTATTAATTCTCCTGGCATGGTACAAAAAAAAAAAATTATAATAATTCTAATCTCCCTCAGAGTTGTCATAGGTGTAAAATAAATTGATTCAGACAAAAATGTGTGTAAATGTGTTAAATTCTGCTCAAGTTTGATATTTTAACATGGAAGTCAATGGAGATGAAACTACTATTTGTTTAACAAATTAACAATTTTCTTTAGATTTAAAATGTTTAAATTTGATGGTTAAATTTAGATTTATCATTTAGGTATAGTATTGAATAATTAGATTTAACTGTTTAACATATTTCTAAGTTAACAAATATTGTAACAAACAAATATTGTTTGAAGGTAAATGTGACAAAATCCAAATTTTCTATCTGAGCCAAAGAGATGTTACAAAATAGAAGCTCCAACAGGGTTGGTAAGCACAATATTAGGTTTGGTTTATTTGTGATTTTATGGAAATTTGTGTTTGGGCATGATTGACATTAACTGTTGTAGATTGGCACAGTTTTTTAATTACCACCTGCTGACCTGGGGCCTCATGTACAAAAAATTTGGTGCACAGAAAAATTTGTGTACGGCATTTTCCATGCTCATGGTCAGATGTTCTAAAATCAACTTTGTGTGAATTTCCACGTACTGCCATGCACATTTGCGTCCTGGGGTGAAAATGTATGTAGCGCCATGTAAATTCTGACAGTTCACATTTTGATGCTTTATAGCTGGGCACTATGTTCCTCTAAATGTCTTTATGCAAAGAGGGATTAGAAAAAAATATCTTCCCTTGTATAAACACTTGTGATTCATACGTAAACAGTGAAAGAAAATCCCATGTAACCTAATTTTCCCACATATATTATGATTAAAATGATTGTTACATCCCAAATCCAAAGTAAACTGATAAGTTTTGTCTGTTTATGTCACATGAAGATGTTAACACACATCATTGTGTTATCAGTTATGACGCGCACAGACATCCACCAAATAAAATGAGATGAGCTCACATTCTTAAGAAAACACAATGTCTGTCATGCTGACCTGCTGGTCCATGATGATGACTGGATTATCAGTTGATTCTGGTTACTAAGAGCTACTGGATCTCTGCTGAGCTGATCCCAGCTTCGCTCAGGTTCTGGGCAACATGAACCTTTCAGGAGAAGCAGCCAACAGGTTTGACATCTTTCAGTCATCCCTGAGCAGCATCATGCCGGCTGTATGGGACGACTAATCGGGATGAACCCCAGATCCCTAAAATATACCTGTAGGTTCTGACAACGATCCATAGGGCCTCCCTATCCAAAAGGGCAGCACCAATGGTTGCTTATCAGACTGCCTTTGCACAAAGGTGGTTAGTGCTATGACCAATTAGAGCAATGAACAAGGTGATGTATTTAGAGTGATGGAAACGAGTCAAGGGGAGAATGTGATGTGTAGAAGAATAAATTAAACTTTTGCTACAGACTGTCAGCAAAACCGCAAAGACATCTACCTTGCAAAGGAATGATTTGAGTGCTGTCTCCCATTCAATTTTCAAAGAAATGGTCCAGGTCTTATACTGTCCATAGCAAAGCCGATTCAAAGAAGCACTGTTCTTCAGCTGCAGCCATTTACACTATTTACCATTCAGATTACATCACTGTTCAGTCGTTATTTTGTTAAATCCACCCAGAGACTCTTTCTACAAGGACTGACTGATTTGATTGGCTCTCTATAACTTTTGGGGAGAATAAATGAGCTCCAACAGATGATAGCTAGAGGTACCTGCAAAGCAAATTTAAATTTACTAGCAGTGCATTCAGAGGTCTAGGCTAGTTTAAATAAACTCCCTGATTCGCCACCTTATCGTGGAGGAAAGAATAAAACAGTTGGCTTTTTGAAGTTAATACTGTGAATGTTGTGCTTGTACAGGTCAAACTGAAGTTCTGTGGTGTCAGATATGCTTCGTTCTGAGACTGTGACGGCAATCCACAAGAAACAAGTATACTGAGCAAAGCTATATATTGAATTTATGCAATTATGACATGATCAAAGCCCCTAGGGAAATGTAGTAAATGCAAGACAGAGGAGAAGTACAGGGTACATTATCCATGATAAAAATTGAACTGCTAGCCTATTTACACGGGCAACAATTTTAAAGACAGGTCGATCGTACAGTTGGACGATATATGGCCTAATCAATACATTTGAATTGCTCAGTTGCTAAATTAAAAATTGAATTAAAAAAGGTTTCTTTCTTTCATCTTTGTGTTATTGTCATCCATCTAGACACTAATAGTGTACCATTCTTTAAATACCTATAAATACACAGTCATTTTCAAGTCATTTTTATTTTGCACAATTGTTTATATTTTTTTTTTTCTTTTTCTTTCATCACTTACATTTTTTGAATTTGAAATTCTGTTCTGTCTGATTCTGATGTGCAAACTCTCCCACTCAAAATTCTCCACCCAAATTAATTTTGGGACTTGTCATTTTTTCATTAGGAGGAGGCTTGCATCATAGGTCATGGGTCCCAACATTCATCATGGTCATACATCATATGTCACTACAAAACTGATTGCTTCTGCTTGAGCCAATAAAATAATTGCCCTTTTAACTGATTGGCATACCTTGTTTTAGCCACTGGCAACACTGCTGCCTTGACAGGGTAATGTTTTATGCCCAGAAGAGCTGCTTAGACACAGAAAACAGAAAATTATTGCTCCAATTAACTCTGCCAAGTATGTATAACATTACATATACTGAAATAAAAAGCAACATCTAAATTATTAAGCAGAAGAGACTTAAATGATGTACAAAGCCAATTTATATATATATATATATATATATGCTAATATATATATATATATATATATATATATATATATATATATATATATTCTAATATATATATATCTAATATATATTATATATATAATGATATATATATATATATAGTATATATAATATATATATTAATATAGATATGCCTAATATATATATATATATATATAATATATTATAATTATATATATATATATATATTATAGAAGCTAATTATATCATATATATTAATATATATATATATAATATATATATATATATATATATATATATATATATATATATATATATATATATATATATATATATGCTAATATATATATATATATTAGCATATATATATATATATATATTAGCATATATATATATATATATATATTAGCATATATATATATATATATATATATATATATATATATATATATATATATGCTAATATATATATATATATATATATATATATATATATATATATGCTGACAGTGGTTCAGTGATGGAGTATCTACCTTAAAACTATGTCTGTGACACTGATGGATGAGTCAGTGCAAGAAGTTCCCAAAGAAGAACTCAAGTGGTTTTGATTGTCTTTAAAAAGAAGTTAAAACTTGGCTTTGAGAGAGTGAGAGACAGATAGATAGATAAATAAATGTGGAATATAGGGGGAGAAGAAATAAAAATCTTAAAACTGATTTTGGTGGTTGGTTGGTTGGTTGGTTGGTTGGTTGGTTGAGACCCAAAATGTGGGCAATGGAATCATTGCACTAAGTGCAATTCATCTGAGGCGGGTTTTCATAAAGGCTTTTTCTTTCTAAAAGCCACAGAGTTAGAGATGTCATCCTGAGAGATGTCTGTCACCAATTGCACCAATTTAGTCGCTCGTGTTCTTTTTCCTTTTTCTCCAGTGAAAATGTAAAAAGATGGCAGCTATGAAATAGAGATTGAGGTAGGAGATGCTGATGAGATGTCGATGAGCCTATGAGCTCAAAGCTGCTGACTGTACAGTTTTATATGTAACTTTGGTTCTACTGGTTTGTACATAGCTCTTCAAAATCTGCATTACTGTAATCAGTGTTTACATAAGAAAAGGAGAGTTTGATAGACGAGACAACAATCCAGTAACGTTGCTTGGGTCACACACAATGATTAAAGGTACATCACTTCAACAAGTGATGAGCATTTTCTGTCTTGATGTATGAGCATTAAATTATCTGTTTATCGCCTGTGCATGCCAGCTGCAGGTAATATAATGAAAATGCTTCAGAAAAAGAGTTCCTGCACGACCTTCAGTGCCTCTGTTTTAAAACTTTATTGATTGTAGGTGTGAATGTGAGCATTTATGGTACTGTTAGTACCTCTTTGTTGTTAGTGCTGTCTGCCTCACAGCAAGGCCTCACCTAAATCACAGCCAGAACCCTTTTTGTGGCATTTTTGTGTTTGCTTTTCCTGTGTTTTCTGCTTGAGATTTCTCCAACTACTCTGGCTTCCACCAAGATATGCATGTCAAGTTAAATGGTGATTGTAAAGCTATCACAGGGGGAGTTGCACCCCCCCCCCCCCCCTCCCCTCTTTTGGCACTGTGACAGAATGGCTTTTTCACAGTCCAGGCTATGCCCAGTGTTTTGCTCCATAACTGACAGGACAAGCTTCAGACCTGTGATCCCTGAACAGAATAGTGAATTATTATCTTGTGCATATAATTTGTTTCTCTCACAATACTATTGGAAATAAAATTACGCCCACATTCATCTATAATTGATGTTCTCACAAATGTATTTAGTAGAAAAAAATGAGTATTTACTCACCAAGAAAAATCCTAGATACCAGAGTGATTGAAGTTAATGCAATATTAATGCAAATTTCTTGAGTGTAAAAATTTTCCTTGTCAGTTATCATGAATATCAGCAAAAGTGAATTATTTTTCTAATAGCTTAGCTAACAAGATTTTTCATTGCTATTTTCATTAAGCACTCTCTTACATGTGACAATGAAATTAGATTATGCTTAAAAGACAAGAAAGAATAGTGCAAATTAAGCCACTGCAGACTGGTGATTTCACAGAAAAAGCTAAACGTGTGAATAATGTCATGGGCACGGTAAATTATTTATATATAATTAGGAAATTGTTTTGTGGCACATGTTCAAATAACTCATCAATAAGAAATTAGTTTGGAATAATTAACTAAGGAAAGTTGGAATTAGGAAGTGTTTAGTGACTAAAGGAAAGAATCCAAAAGGCCAGTGAAACTAACAAAAAGGTTTTGGGAGGGTGAATCCGCCCTGATTGGCTCACAGTTTCAGTGCATGTTGCTTCGTTTTGTTTTATTTTATTTTTTAGCAAATTAACTTTCGTTGCTTGTACTCTGCTGCCTCTTAGAAGGCTTTTCAGCATATTTTACACACTATTTTGATGGTTTTAAGAAGTTAAGTCTTAAGACACTTATCAAAATAGATAAGTGACTATTTCTGTGACGTGCCTTAAGCACACAGCCTGGGGGAATGGAAGTGGTGGTCAAAACACAATCTTTTATCACTGGGCATTGATTTTAAAAAAAAAAAAGAACAACAATATGAGAAGAAAGGAATATGGATGTACGTAAACTTTGCTCTGCCAAGCAAACTCCAGGTCATGGAAGTAAATGCATACATTATGTCGGTAAAAAGAAATAAGCCTCTCCTACTTACAAATTGTAATTTGTAAGTCCATTTTATTTTTGAGTTTGTACTGTACTTCATTGGCATGTGTGGATACAAGTTTCAGATTTGAACATATAGACAATGTTTTTGATGGCTTTTAATCAACATCCGATGAAGGATAAGAAAATGCTGACCTGAATGTGGCAACACCTGACGTTGATTGCACTGATCAAGCACATGATGAGACTTCTGTTGTTGTGAGCCCTTTATTAACTCCCCACTTGCCCATCTTCTGTGGGACATTACAGTCCTTGGCAAGGTTACCCTCTTTTTCATGTTTGAGTCCTTTACCAGAGGCCAGAGAGCTTAAGGATTCTCAGAGTATGTATGTCGTTCCTAGATCTTGGGTCCTCTGGACAGAGATCTCTGATATTCCTGGAATAATGCTGGACCGGCCACTCTCCCAGTATCGGAGGAAGGGGGTCACAGCTCTGAGTCCTCCAATTACGGCTGGCACCATTGTTCTTTTCAATTTCTTTTTTTATTTTCCTCTTTGAACTCCTTGTATTTTTCCAGCTTTTCATGTTCCTTCTGTCTGATGTTGTTTTCACTTGGGATTGCTACTTCTATCACGTCGACTTTCTTTAGTGGCTTGTCAACCACCACAATGTCCGTTTGGTCAGCTTTCACCAGTTTATCAGTCTAGATTTGGAAACTTCACAAAAGCCTATCTCTTTTATTCTTTATCACTCCTGGAAGTATCTTCCATCCTGTTTTTAAGGATTTCAAATCCATACTTGTCACAGATGTTCCAGTACTCTGTGCCAAATACTTAGTTGTTACGTTACACAGACACCGTAATCTGTCTGCATCCTACTACCCGCTGTCATGTCGGGCACTGTCTCCAGGGCAGGTCTTGTCTGGTGTGATAGACCCTATCCTGTATTGCTCTTGTCCTCAAGGCCAGTTTTTGCTTCTATGATCAATACCTCAGTGCTGTCCTTCAGACCAGTATTTTCTAGCCACTGGTAATGCTTCTTAATATCAGCCACTTCTTCAGTCATGTAACCGTTTTTCATGCAGCGGTTTCTCCTGTTAGGATTGTTCAGATGTTTGTACGTCCATCCTTACACTGGTCTGTCATCTTCCTTTGAATTATCTGTTTGTGTGTGTGTCCTAATGTTGTTTCCTTGCAACACTATAATAATCCAGTCTTTGCATATAATTGGCAACATTATTTATCTTTGTGCTGTAAATCTTTTCTTTAAAAATAAAAAAAATAAAAAATCACTACTTGAACATCCCGGTGACACATCAAGATAGTGGTTTACTCAAGTGCAGCCAAATCAACCAGGCATCATTCTGGGCTCCGACTGCATGGCGCTGTGCCATAAGGGACACAGTCCAGAGCACCGTTCTCTAAGTATTTAACCTCTTCCATGAAGAGGGGGTAGTAATAAAATGGTGTGTGATATTGTTAATGGGCACACCATATGGTCCTTGCTCCAAAGCTCAGCTACTAATTTAAAATATTCCTTCTTGGGTATTATCATATGGCATTCCAAGCTGATGTTAATGTTTATGATTTCACATGTTCTTTAACCTTGAGGTAAGAATGAGAATGCATATCAAATCACTCAGTTATGCATAACGTATTTGTTTTGACTGGGGAGTAAGTAAACCCACAGGAGTAATAGAAAAGAGAAAGACTTTCCAGGGCCTAGGTAAGTTTTGACATTTTTTAATGCTGTTAATAGGGTGATGAAATTTCAAATAGTTTGACATCATAGCTGAAATATTGCTACAGTAGCTTCATTTCAAAAGACTGAGTATCATGTATATCAATAAGGTGTTTTCACTCAGTACAATAAAGTCATATCTATTGTAAATTACTCATCTCTTTGCACATGGTCAGTGGAATCTCAAACTTAATGATTTCTTAGCCACATGTCTGTATGTGTTCTTTCAAATGGGGGAAAGAAAAAACAGCATTAAACTGAAAATTCTAAATAAATTTTTTTCTGTCATGATATATATATTAGAAGCAAGAAAAACAAAGAGCCCTTCCAGTGAACCACTCTCTGCTCAATGGTGTGCTCTTATGTACCCCCTAATGACATCTTCAGCACCAGATTGCCTCCACCATTAAAGTAACTGTTTGACTCAATTGTCCTACTGAGATGATGCTGACATGTGGTGTTGAACATGTGGAGGTCGATGAAGCAGTCTATCAGACAATCAAATGATAGGATTTTCTCTTCAAATCATCTTTGAAAGTGTGTCTTTCCTCTCCTGTGATGTTTGGCGTGACAAAAAAGGGAAAGTAAGAAGGTTTAAAAGGAATAACAACAAATATGTCAGGGATGTGAATCTTTATGTAGAATGCAGTTCAGTTTCACTTCGGCTTTTAAAGTCCCTCGTTTGATTCAAAATTGATTTTTATACTCAGCGCAAAATTGATTCAAATTATTTTTTTATACAGTACCAAAATGTTAATGTATTGAATTCCAGTGTTTGAGGGGAAAAATACTGTTACATCAATAAAATTAAAATCCCATGTAAACTGAAATGAAAAAAAAAAACAAATTCCAGTGTTACATTCCTAAGAAATGTAGGCATTATCTTCAACTCTCATTTAAATTCCAGCGATAGATCACAGCCATAACAGCTATTTATCACCTGGTAAACATTTCCAAATTTAGGTATATTCTTTCTCTTAACAACACAGAGCGACTACATCCCTAAATAATGAGCCAGTAAGACTTCCCTAACGCACTCCTCTCAGATCTACCTAAAGGACAATAAATTTGCTACAGCTGATACTAAATTCTGCTGCACAAGTGCTGACAATGATGCGAGAGACGTCACAAAGAAATTGATGACTTCACGCTAATGCTGCTAAAGGGGCCTTTACAAGCTGTTAAATCACGGGGTCTGCTTAGGATTTTTACACAGTGTATAATGATATGGTTCAATACATTAGGTCTTGTTCATCTAAGGCTGTATTTATTAACTGTATGACCTGTCAGGAATTCTGTGATCTTTATTATGTCCTGGTATGCAAAAGCTTAGAATTGAAATAGGATGTCTTTTATTTTTTTATTTCACTTGTCTGAATGTGCTAAAGACATCGCGGAAACATTGTCCAGGTCATTAACACGTAAAAGTCAACATTTGTTGCATTAGTGCCTGTAGCAACGTAAAACTACATTTGAGTATCAGTTGGTTACGGTTGAGATGTATCTTAGAATTTTGGAGAAAGATATCTTACCTCACTTAAGTTTTTTACTTCTTCCTACTCCTTCTCGATCTGCTGCTGATACAAAAATCTCTTGTATTCCTTGTTAAGTATGTTCAAGCATGTCTGTTACTTGCTATCATATTTGAAATAAAGACTTTTTGAATTGAATTAAAACTGAATTGCCATCAGGGTTTTGTCTGCTGGCCAGGTCTATGGTTTATTCCGACTGTGTAATGTCAGATCTCTTTCTATATACTTTGCAACTGTGTGGCATCGTATACAGTTTTTGGAGACATGCATCCAGTTCAGATCTGTCTTTTGTTGAAACTGAGTATGAACTATAGAGCACATAAAATTTAGTATGTGAAAACAAACACAAAGAAAGGCTATCACTTGTAAATTTGCAATAATTTGATTAGGGAAGGTGATCAAATGAATTAATATTGACGCTTTGCTCCCTACATAGTTTGAGTGCAATA
>CM026211.1:18947087-19184587 GCA_014839995.1 Xenentodon cancila | reverse complement strand
CCACATTTTTAGAATGAAATGGAGAAAACAATTTTGCAAGAAGATAGATTGATCATGTTATGCATTTTTTCCACCCCCTCTCATCCCTCCCCACCAAATCCTCCCATTCATCCCATTCATTTATCTACCCTTTTACCATCCTCATCATCTCAAAATTCAGATGCATTGAAAAAGAATTGCCAAATCATTTTTATATCCGCATTTTTATTTTTATACATTTTGTGTCTTACGCCAATTATCCAATGACACTTCCCCCCATTTGCACCTCTACCTAAGGAAAAAAAGAAGATAAATCAGGCTGCATGTTAATTGTATTCAAAGGGGAACCATGTGGCAGGCCTACTTCTTGTTTCCATGACAACAAGCTGAAGGTCCATAAAGATTTCAGGGGCAAATGGGGATGGGAGGGTTTGGGTCGCCCCAAAAAAGGATAAGCATGATTACATTGAGACAGACAGCCAGACAGACATAAAATAAGAAGTCTGTAAATATGTGTTCCAGCCACAAAAATACTAGATTTACGACATTATTGCAATCTGATTTGTAATTAATATCTTATTATCTACTGTATGTTTCCTGCCTGACATTTTTCTGAATAAACTTATATATTGGTTTTATTATATCATATGTTAATACAAATACTATCAATAACCATAACTGTAATACTATAACTGTATTTTATCAAAAGTTCTCACTTCATGGAATTCATAATGTTTTCATATTCATTTGAAGGTGTGGTTTTTTTTTCTGTTTGGATTCTCCTCAGATGAATGGATGAAAATTGGATGTTAATTCAGTGATAGCCTTTTTTTTCTCTAGTCTGATTTTCAGGAATTATGCTACCGAGTCACTTCACCACACAAATGCGTGAAAACAAACATCTGTTCAGACAGGAGCTACACAAAACATCTGCCAGTAGGTCTTTAAATACCCCCCTTTAAGTCCCCCTCTCCCTGTCTCACTTTGTGTGTCTGTGTGTGTGGGTGGGTGTTGGTGGATATCTGTTAAAATGCCAAAAAGGCATGTTCGAGGACTTTGGCAAGGATTGGAATATCTGTTGACAAATCAACATACCAGCCGTGCAGGACTTCAAATAAAATCAAAAAGCTTAACAGGTGTCTACTGTATTTTAAAAAAAAAGGTCATAATTTAAGATGATGTGATTTGACTGAAGTAAGCAGGTATTAGATATTACTTGCTGATTCGTAGGCACATACATATTCCCAAAATAGTGTCTCAGTCCCCTCTGTTTCATTACGAATATGTTTGCAAAGTTTGAACTTGAAAGTTTAAACAAAGACAGTTTAAAAATTGCTGATTTGTAAAATATAAATAAAGAAATAACGTAATAGTCAGTATTGTCACACCTTTAATGTGATCTTCTAACAAACAGAAAGTCCAAGGTGATTGCACAAGTGTGCACATCTTTTTGTAATGGCGGCTTCAACCATCATGTTGAAGATCTCCTGTCCTAAGGATTACCGAAGTCCCAACCAGGAGAGGGATATAAAAGAATATTGAAGGTACTGAACGTACCAAAAAACACTGTCAAAACCATCATCAAAAAGTAGAGAAAATGTGGCATCATAGAGGCATTACTAACTTTTAAACTGTTTGGTCTTAATATTAAAAGGTATGTTTGGCACGAGCCAATACAGAATACGATCCAAGAAACGCTATACTCACAGTGAAGCATGGTGTGGGAAGCATTATGAGGCTACTTCTCTTCCACTGGGCACTTGAAAATCCATAGTTCTGTCAAAAAGTCAAAAAGCTGAAAATGAAGAGGGAATACGCATTCAAACATCCTCATGACTTAAAGTACACATTAGAAATGGCCAAGATATGTCTCTTTAGAAGAGGAAAATCAAAGCCTTGGCAATCACAGCCCAGACCTCGAACTCATCAAAAACCTGTGTGATGACCCAAAAAGAGCCATACACCAGAGATCCTTTCGCAGTTTGAAGGAACTTGATCTTTTTCGCAAAGAAGAGTGGGATGAAATTCCAAAGTCTAGATGTTTGATGTTAATCAAGCATCTTCAGACTTATTCACATAGACTACATGCTGAAATAAAGATAAAAGGTATTAGCTTGGACTAGTGTTCAGACTTATGCAATCAAGCAGGTTTTTTTTATTTAATATACTCCCAATGAATACATATTTCCTTTTCTCTGGATTTCTGTAACAAGACTGACATTTGTGTTGTTGTTATTCCTGTCTTTATGTTTTAAAATAAAAGTTAACTCGATATACCTGGGAGCCCCAGGGGGCAAATGTCATTCAAGAACATAGGCCGGGCGTGAAGGAAATATTCCTAACCTCTTTTAACAGGTCACATGCTTTATATTGTATCGATGGCATTTACATCCATCTGACCGTACAGCCATCCCTCCACCCATCCATCAGCCTTCCTGTTTTGATACCCGTTTGATTCTATTTAGAAAGTAATCTGGGCAGGTTATTGGTCATTATAGGGTTGAACATCTACACTTAAACTACACAATACACATATGTTTCAGTACTTGATTTTTAGATGGATAATGAAAGAAAATCATAAGGAGGATAAAATATGCTTTAAAACACCACAAGCATCTGGGACCTTTAGAATGGTGACTTGTCTGAAATTTGAAATCTCCAGTATCCTAAATGACGTCTTGCACTGACTTGGAAATGATTTATCTATCATGCCAATACTATAGTTGGAGAAATGAATAATGACCACGCCTCTTTTTGGCCCAAGGATATGAAACTGCAGACAAGCAGGAATTCATACACACACACACGTTTGCACATATACACAGACAAGTGAGCAGGCTTGATGTATTATACATGAATTTGTTTTAATTGCGAGGGTCTTATTTGCATAAGCTCTCTTAGTTTGATCAAATAGGCCTCTCTATATTGCAGCCCTCTGACCTAGACTCTAAGCAGGTTAGCTGTTGTGCGAGTGTGTGATGATGAGGTGTCAAAAGACACGTAAAATTACAAGTGTACAGATACCTCATTGCCAAAAAAACCACTATATTCTCATTGTGCTGGTGTAATTTTTGTAATTTTTGTGTGTATTTATATCTGTTTCTTAGCAACTCATGTCTTTAGTCTTGATGCAGGCAGGCCAAATATATGCACATGCATGTATATTTGTAAAAGAGAAAACAGAATTTGCAGCCATGTCTTCTAAGTGCCTAGATAATTGATATTTGATTTTTAGATGCATTTTCAAGTCTTTAATCTATTAATCACATTACAGAATTAACACAGGTTGCTCAGTTAAAGGCATTTTTTGCAGTTGCAGTTGCAGCAGCAGCAGCAGCAGCAGCAGAAGCAATTCAGACAGGGAAGCGTAAATTGTCAAAGAAAAAGAAAAATAGGCCTTTTATCTCTTAAATTATTTCAAAACCTTCTATATCATTCAAGACACTTGGTGTTTCCTCAGTCCCTAAGTCAAGTTTGATGAATGGAAGAGCAGGCAGATAGCAGACCACTAAATGAATTGCCAGACAGATGGACGGATGAGCAAATGGATGGTTGGATAAGTGGACGGGTGAATGGATGAATGGATAGGCACTTTTACACATGGCTGTCTGTCTGCATTCCTGTCATGTCCAATGTGGATTTTTGACCCAGCTGCATGTCTCCGTGTGTGCACATACGCACACACAGTCCACACTTTGTACTAATGTGTGTATTTGTGCATATGTGTGTCAAGCAACTGCCTGCAGCAGGCAGGTTGTACGTATTTGAAGGGTGCAATTGAGAGAGGGCGACATTTAATTTGTGTTCGGACCCTTTACTAATGTTCCTGTATGGTACTGAAAATATGAGACACAACTAGCTTTGGGCCCAGTGTACTTCATTTAAAGCAGGGAAGATATTGTGAGGAAAAAAGAAATAGCAAAATCTATATATAATATAATATAATTTAATAACATGTTATGTACTGAAACAATGTATATCAGTGCAATACATTTATATGAGCATACACACTGATTTCATCATTTTGCTCAATTATATTTTGATGTGTTTTGTAACGACGCTTGGAAACAGCGTACACAAAAACTTAAATCTTCACAGTGTCAAACTGACAAAATGAGTTGTACGCGTTTGCGTACATGTTAATGTCTTTAGCTGTATAAACAGAACATCAAATATATTGGGGCTATGAAAACTATGCGTCATACAGCAATCGAAGCTGCCTTTTGAGATTTGAAGTCATATAAACCACAGATGCTATAATTCCATTTGTTTGGATGGATCATTCCACAAACAGTGAACTGGTTCGTGTTCGTGTATCTCTGCTGTGTTTATTATACTCAGCTGATGATTAGGTGTGGAAAAGGTTTACATGTGGATGCATCACATAATATTAGCAATGAGTAGAATTATAATGATTCTTTAATTAATATTATGTGCTTTTTTTTTTTAATTTTGACACATAGATGGTTTTTCTGTTTATACAGTTAAAGACATTAACACGTACACAAACACATACAACTCTTTACCCGTTTACATCGCAGAGTTTTAAGATGTAAATGGCAATAACCTAACAGGGGAAAAACTGGGGGAGAACTGTGAATGAGTGATTAATTATGGGGCAACCATTTTGTGAGGCGCCATTGAATGCAATCTATGAATTAGGACCTAGCCAGCAGGAGCATTTGCATAATACTGGTGGACCAAATTGTAATTCTAGCAATTTATAGAGAAACACTTTAAGCTAGTGCATCCAAGTCAAAGGAAGCTAAGCGCACATTCATGATAAATTATCCCTCATCTATGCAATCACTTGAACAAATGATTGCCCTCCTCTATCTCATTAGCGTTTCCTCTCAATTTCTCTCCCAAGTCTTTCTATTTATCCTCTTTGCTTTTCCTTTCTCCATTGCATCCCCTCACTGTCCCTATTCACATCTGTGTGTAACTTAAAGAGACAAATGTGTGCCATTATCCAAGTGCACTCCATTGTCTTGATCCCGCTTCATTGCCATTAAAAAGAACCTTTATCCTTTGCATTTGAGAGACGCTGCCAGGTGATGTCTGGCATTGGAATAAACTACCATCAGCTTTAACGTCCAACAAATGTAAAAGCTCATTAAACGTTTTTATGATGGGAGGATTTTAGTAGCATGATGGGTTTGTGATTAAAACAACAATTTCAATTATTTTGGCTGGCTGTCAGGTTTTACAGCTGAGCTACTGTTTTCATTAACATTTGTTTTTGGCTTGAAGTACTATTATTAGTCCGTCCGTCCGTCCGTCCATCCGTCCGTCCGTCCGTCCATCCATCCACTGACTTCTGCTTCTCTAAAATCAGGTTGTTGGGGCAGCAGAGAGGCCCAGACTTCTCTTTCCCCAGCTACCTCCTCCAGCTCCTCTAGGGGGGAATACTGAAATATTTCTGGGCCAGCAGAGAGGTATAATTGCTCCAGCGTGTCCTGGGTCTTCCCCTAGGCCTCCTCCTTGTTGGAAATGCCCTAAAAACCTTCCTACGGAAGTGTCCAGAGGGTAACCTCACCAGATGCCTTGGACCACCTCAACTGGTTCCTCTCGATTTTGACGAGCAGCGACTCTACCCTGGGCCCCTCCTGAATAACTGAGCTTCTCACTCTATATTTGACGGAGAGTCCAGCCACACTGCAGAGGAAACTCTTTTCAGTTACTTGTATCTATAATCTTACGTTAGAATAAATTGAATGCCATTTGTGGTATTAAAACCACTTTAGAAACAGTTAAACAGCTAAAGTGCACTTTCAACATTGAACAGTTAGTCATAAGAACACAGGTTGAGCCATAGACACAAGTTTGAAAAAAATGTAACTTCAGACACACATTGCCACTTTCATGTGCATGTAATGTCAAAACAGTATAAAAAGTAATAATAATTTTTTAAAAATGTAAAAAAAAAAAAAAACACACAAAAGAGAGTTCCTACATGAAAATGCATGTTTGACGTGCTTCAACATTAATTATTCAGTCTCATTACAGCTTGTGGGAAGAAACTCTTAGTATAGTGAGACGCAGCTCACTTAATTGGTCAGAATCGTTTCCCTAACGAAAGAAGGTCAAATATCTGAGCAGCAGGATGACTTCCCGGGTCATTTACAATGTGTAAAGCCTGAGTAAGAAGTCTTTATCTATAAATCTAGTCCACAGCAGGCAGCTCCGAGCCTACTGCTCAATCAGCCGAATGTACAACTCTATTTGAAGCTTTCTTTTCTTTGACATTGGTATTTTCAAACCACATAACAATTGAGCTACTGAGAAGGCTTCAAACCTTATATTGATAAAAATTCAGAAGAATTTGTTTGTGGACAGTGTCTTCTTCTTTCGGTCACCACCCACTGTTTGTGACCATAGGTAAGTGTAGGAATATAAAATCAACCACTAAACGAAAAGACTTGCCTTTTGGCTCAACTTTCTCTTCACCACTGGTACAGAGTAACTTCAGGCGTTGCCCCGATCTGTCAATCCCCTGCTCCATTATTCCCCCACTCATGAACAAGACCCCGAGATCCCTTGAACTCCTCCACGTAAGGCAGCACCTCATTCTGTCCGTGCAAAGAGGCATTCAACCCTTTCCCAAATGAAAACAGTGTTCTCAGATTTGGAGGCGCTGATTCCCATCCCTGCTGTTTCACACTCGACTCTGAACTGCTCCAAAGAAAGCTGAAGATCACACTTCGATGAGGCCAATAGGACCACATCTTTTGCAAAAAGCAGGGATCAAATACTTTGACCACCAAACCAGAAACCCTCTGCACCCTGGCTGCCTAGAAAGCCTGTCCATAAAAGTTATCAGCAGAATCTGTGACAAACTTCCAACTCCCACGTGGAATGAATCCAACATACTGCAGGCTATGCAGAACAAACTCTCATTCTGTTTGCATTGGGATTAAATACCGGAGCCCCTCCACCTGGCCTGACTCCATGCTAGGGGACCCACAGTGACCCATATCAAGTATTTAGGTTTCACCAAATGTGATATTGGATATTATGGCTAAACACCTCCTCTTTTATTTCATCCAAATTGACATTGTTCACGAGGTCTTGTGGGTTTTTCACAGGCATCTCTGCAAACCTAATATACACCTCTACGTTAGATTTGGAGGTTTTTTAAGTTGTGAATAATCCTTTCCAGGCCAGTCAACAAAAGGCTTAAATTTATTTTACATTTCGACTCTAGAGGGTTATTGGAGTATGTTCAAGGACCTCTAATAACTTTGTAACTCAAATAAATAATAATTATAGTATGTCGTTCTGCTACGACGTTACCAAATATGGTGACTTCGCCTGTATAGAGTGAATATTTCTCTTTGTAGAACAATGTGAAGTGGTACTTTGGAAATGACGCTACAACCTTTACCAGAGGAGACGCATCATTTGCCTCTCTTCATCATTCCTCATGAATTTTTTCCCTTGGATATAACTACATCTGCAGAGCACTGATATCCATGGACATGAGCCGCTTCATTTAATAAATCTTCTGGTAAAAGAAATCCAAGAAAGATCATGAAATCACTGTAAAAATGTGACTTCCTTGGTGAATTTTATATGATCACGGTGAACTCAGTGAAAAGTAAATGCAGCGGCAGAGTTGTGACGAACTAAATAAATGTTTGTCATAGTTAAATGTTAGGGAGAGCAAGAGTCAAAGAGCTAGACGGGAACTGAAAAGACGGAGACAGATTCAGCGAGGATGTGTACGATTCTATCCCTTAAAACCCTCTTCAGCTGGACCATCTGCAATCCTGTCAGCAGGGCTGTAATTAAAGGTTACGACAGCAGAGGCCAACCAGCAGGGGGTTCGCCTCCCTCAGCCCATGATGCACGTCAAAAGCACCCCATCACCCTCTACTGTCCTTCTGTGTTACCCCTAATCTGGTCTGATGTTTACAGGAATACAATGTAGAAGAAGGGCTTTCCTTAGGAAACTATGTGCCAAGATCATTTCAATCCAATAGCCACTGCTGGAAAAATATTTTTTTAAAAAGAGAAATGGTAAAGCTTGAAGTTGAATTTGTTTTATATTCTGTCTAGCTGTCTGTTTTGATTAGTTTTTTCTTTTTTCTTTTTTTTTTGGTCTTTTTTTTTTTTGTTTGACTCAGGCTAGAATAAATAGCTGAAATAACAGATACTATCAATGAACACTGGCTAATTTTATTCAATGAAATCAAACATCATAGCAGTTCTCAAATTTGGGAACAAGAATTGTAAATCTTGTAATAAAATTGATTTGTACCTGGTAAAAACTCAATTTTTGACTACAAATATAAGTTATAGTGTTTATTTACAAGGTGCAGTGGCAAATTGGTGCTTGACTGATAATTTATTTATTTTTTTATATGCATATACAGGTATACTCATGTGAATTTCCCTTTCAGAGCACAGAATCCCAGCAGTCTCTGTAGTCTAGAATCAGTCAATGCAGATGGATTTGCTCTTCCTGTTCACTGTCATGATTGCATCACTCAACCATTATTTCAAGTCAAAACCAGCATTTCTCAAGAATTGTATTCTGGCAGGAAGAAACCCAGTGAAAGAAATGATGCCAAGCAGAGAATGTGACACACCAGCAGGTTTACATTAACATAGCTTCATTTTTAGGAATTACACCTGTTTAAGTTTTACAACAAGCTGCAGTTACATCTGTTTAGTGTGAAACGTCATGACTTTTAGACCCCATATTCACCCCGGTCTTGCATGGTGTCTTCTCCTCTGGCATGTCTCAGCTAAAATTGTTTGTTGGCCATCATACTGACATTATATCAACAACAATTACGTCAACTTTACAAATGTGTTATCACTCGCAGTGAAAACAACCTGCGCTTTTATGTCTTTATTCTTTGAATTACATCAGTATTACACAAATGTTTATATACTTATGGCCATTATTAAAGACTTCATGGGGTAAAAAGATTGTTGTGCCAGTGACTGTACTGCAAAAGGTGCACAACAGACGGGTTGGTAGTGTAAATATACGCATGCAGTTGGACCGTAGTGGGTTACTGATTTACACTCAATTGACTCACCTCACTACCAATGTAAAGCCAGCCATATCTAACTTTTATTTAAATTAGCAGCAAACCATCTGCTTCTCCAGAACAGTCATAGATATTGGAGTCACTATTAAATAAAGAAACAAATATGAATTGACATCAGTAAGAAAATCACATCATTTGCATCAATGTAATAAGCTGCAAGTAAATCGCATTTTAAAAAAAAATGGGCTTTAAATGTGGAAATTAATTTGAACAATAACATGTTTTGCATATTTAACCTTCAGAGTGTGTTTCTTAAAATATCAGTGGGTTGAATAAATCAATTTTATATGCTGACAAATGCCCATGCAGTGACTCGGGCCCTTATAGAGTCACCCAATGGTGTCATAAAAACAAGGCGGTTGTGCTTGGATGCAAGCGGCAGCCCCCCTGCTCTACAAACCCACGAAGGTGTGCAAAATAATATTGACTATTGCTACGTCCTGCACAACATGGCCATGAAACAAGGCCTTACCGTGCCAGAAGTCCCTATTACACCTGAGAGCCTGCAGAACCAGTTCAAAGTGACCTTTGATGAAGATTTGAACACACCAACAATCTACTGAGTGATTCTGCTGTAAGTAGTGGAATTAACCAGCACTGGTAGGCTACTTAAACATTGGAAGTAATTTTTAAAACATGTTTCTTTGCATAATAATATTCATAATAATATTATGACAACCCATAATAATATTATGAAGGGTGACATTCAAGAGAATGTCACCCTTCTCTGCAAACTCATTTATTGGAGCTACAAAAACAGTATAAAATTTGCCAAAAAATGGGAGAATTAATACCATCTTTAAGGAAATGTTTCTTCTCTCTCTCACTCTCTCTCTCTCTCTCTCTCTCTCTCTCTCTCTCTCTCTCTCTCGGATATCGTAGATGTCCTGTGGATTCCAAAGTAATGAGTGAGGAAGACACAAAAAAAAAAAAATACATATTGCATTTATCCTTATTAAACAGCAACCACAGCAACCTGTGGTTGCAACCAATCGCCATTCATGAAGATACATACAATTATACAATCAAATGTAGGTGACGTTCATGAATCCAGTAGGTTTTTAGTAAGGAGGTGATTCATGTCTCCTCACACAATATTACTCTACTGTATATTATGGGAGGTGAGTTGGGAGCTGTTTGACTGGTTCTCTTATTAAAGTCGCAGAAGTGCAGATAGTGGTACGGCTCTAAACTTGAACCACATCCAGACACACACACCACACCTACACACACCTCACACACAGCATCTGCCCTTGCAGGTGTTTGGCTCGCTAACAAGTATTCTCTCATTATTCTTTTAGAGTGCCGATTAACCACTACAGTCATAACAATTATGATCACTAATCAGCTGATGAATATCACAACACTATGATTCAGTGATTTGGGGAAGTTTTCATCTTAAACCTTTAATCATTCAAGTTTTAATAAAAATCACATGTGTTTCAAAATGTGTTTAATGAGACATAGTTGCATTTTTTACCAACATTCCTGTGGCTATTATGTGGAGGCATGAATGATGAGTGAGTTAAAGAAGAACATGGATTTTGCATCACTTAAAAGAAAAAAATAAATTAAAAAAACCTAAACATTACATTAGAGCAGGCTTCTCTCCGTGCAGAAACCACTGTATGTGGCACCCCCTGGATTTGCCTTTTGCTTATTGCTATGAACTAGGCGAAAGGAAATCAATATTTGGTGACAGCTAGTCAATTTTAGACTCAATGCTAAGACTCCAGCCTGCTTAAAAGAACAGATTGTCCCCACACACATTCACTCTTAACAAGGAAGCCAATGGAAGCTCAAGATGAGAAAGCTCCTAGTAAATTGGACGAAGAAGGAATGAATCACCGACAGCATCACTAAACAACTTTAAATCAAGCTGGTCCTGCCTGGAAAATGTGTTTAAGTCAACCTGTACTGAATGCATTTACATGTTGGTGAGGATGTGATGGTTTTACATGCCTCTGCACCAAATGAATAAAAATCCTGACGTATTGAAACTTAGGTTTCAAAAGAAGGCCCTCTACATAGAGCAAGGGTGTTGTCACAAAAGGAGGGGGAAAAAAAAGCAATTCCAGCCGTTCATAGCACTTGAATAAATTAGACGGTGCAGGCCTCTGCGCTCACAGGAGGCGATTTATCAGGGTTGAGTTTCTAAAAAATAAATAAATAAATAAATCTCCCAGTGGTCCTAGGTATTTGCTTACCTTTGGTTTATTTCCTTTAAAAATTACTTCCCCTTCTCACATGTTGAATATGTTACAACTCTGAGCAGACTTGTTATATTGTGGAAAAAGAAAAAAGAAAAATGATTTGTTAAAACAGATTTTATTGTTCTATTTTTACATCTTCATACCTAATTCAACAGACATGAGGTTAAAAGTGAGGTACACTTGTACAGCTTGCAGTCTCCGGGCATATTTTCTCGTTGGCAGTGGTTCCAGTTGTACAGAGTTTGCTGTTCGTTGTTAAATGGTGCCATGTAAACGAGCAAGCAGAACATCCATCCTTCCATCATCTATACCTTCTTATTCCTATCCAGAGTCACATGGATCTGCTAGAGCCTATCCCAGCTGTCTTTATGGCAGGGGGACACGACAAGTTCCCCGTCCATCACTGGGGAACCTGCAGGTAGTTTGTTGCAAACAGGTTAATGAAACTGACATATCAGTTTATTCTCATTTACTTTTCCCTCCTTACATAATCCCACACCAACTTTGTAATGTATTAGACTCTCGGTGATGGGTCATAGAGTACCATCTGTTGAAGGACGGGTTGTTCTTTTTGTCGGTGCTTTTTTCACTTCATAATTCTCAGTGGCGTCTGGCTGTGTGAAACTGAATCTGAGCCCTCTCTAATGGTATGACATGGTAGGTAGGTAAACAGACCCTTTAATGTGTAGAAATAATTTTACCTACAGACTGTTCAAACTTAAAATACACAAAGAAACACAAAAAGAACAAGAATGTTCTTGGACTTCTATGGCACATTTCTATTCCAAAACATTGCTGTATTCAACACAAGCAACAATAACAGCTTCTGGCTTTGCTCCATGGTGTTAAAAATACATAAAAACACATTACATATTGTATGTGCAGTCAGCAGTCAGTCCAGTCATTCCCTGTAGGAAGTCTAGTTGAAAAATCAGTGACCTTGAGAAAGCAGTCTTGAGAACATTCAGCTTTATTCCATGCCTCCTACTGCTGTTTTGACAAGTGCAGCCCAATCAGACATGTTGGTTCAGGCTCCACTTTCTCACTCTCTGGTGACCGTGATGGAGGAGGATCATAGGTTGTGTATGAGAAAGAAAGACACAGAGGCAGAGAGGAGCTGAGGGAGAGAACCATTCAGGGGCATCGTGCATCATCATGCATGGGCATTGCTCTTCTATTTGACATTCATTTTCAGTTACGTTTGGGGGCAGTTTTAGGTGCAACTTGATGCCTCAAAGTCCATCTCAGTGTTCTCAGAAATTCGTTTACAAAAGGCAATGGTGGTATGATAAGACGCCAGGGGGTCTTAGGACCTGAGAATATGAAGACCTCTGACACATCTGGCTCTCAGTGTCTGTGTCAGTGAGTGACATCCGCATTACATCCATCTATCTTGCTTGTGTGGAGTGTGTGGGCATGTGTATATGGTGGTTTGTCAGCAAATGCAGTCATAACAAGCACCAGAGGGATATATTTGGTAACTTTTTTTTTTTTTTTTTTGTCAGGCCCAGTCCTCACTTTGTTGACCTCAGGCAGAAAAAAAGGATTGACTTCCAAGGTCTGCTGCAGTCTGTTGAAAATTAAGAAAAAATAAAAAAAAAAGGATGAGAAACAAACGCGTGAAAGAGATAGAGAGAAAGAAAGTAGAGAAGTGCCAACAAGAAAGAAAGAAATTATGTAGTTGGGAAGAGAAAGGACAAGCTAGTTGAGCAGACAGATCACAGGAGCCTTGGATCGGGGCCCAGTTGTCCTCTGTGTAAGGTTGACTTGGGGGTAGGTGATGTCAACCCCTGACAGGTAATTTGGTATGAGCCAGGCTGCTTGGGGCCAAAAATACACATATGTTATCCCAACACAGAGGAACACACACACACACACACACACACACACACACACGCACGCACACACACACACACACACACACACACATGCGCAGTCATTCCCAAAACTGGCCCACATCCCCGTAGCTACTCTATATTTGGGTGCTCTTCTCACAAGGACATTAAGAAAGAACACATGCAACAATGTCAAGTGCTCTTACGAAAAAGATCCAGACTTTTCCAGCATGCGGGCTTCAGATGCCAGTTTACAACGAAACACTTTGGAAAATGTTATTTTATGCAGCCTACTATGACCTGTTAAATTATTCTTATTGTTACGATCACAAAGAGAGACAAGGCTTTATTTATTTATGAAACATTATAGCAACGTATCATTTTGCTTCTGAAACCTTTCCCTCTGAGCCACATGTGGTGCTAGAAAACAGGTAGTTGGATCAACAATGTCTGTTGGATTCATCCCCTCTGGACCACAAATGTATGTACGCAATTTCAGTCCAGTTGCTGTTAAGATCCCGCTGTTTTATGCCAGAGGGGTGGAAAGACTGGCCTGAGACAGGGAAAAACAAAAAAGCGCACTTTGAGTGTGAAATTTCTTTCCCGTACAGGAATTGCAGGGCAGGAGAAAGGAAGTCTGTGACTCTTGAGTTGAAATGAGGATAAAATGAGGACACTAGTGCCGTTGTGTTTTGGCCAATTACTGTTTTGGTCTCTACATCAAGAACTGAGGTGCTCACCCAATGTGCCCCAGCTGTCCCCACACATCCCCAGCGTGTTTTGGATGTGACGGCCCGGTGAGGGCATGTCATCTGGAAGGCCGACTTGCTCACAGCTGCTTTGGCCAGGATTCTGTTGGCTTTGAGCCACAAAGTCTAAATAAGGAGACACTTGATGACTTTCCTCAGTCCTCCATCCCATACTGCATGAAAAATGACTGGACGATGTTTTTGAAAGGGGAGTCATCAGCGTTGCTCTGCATACTTCCTCCGTTGTTTTAAGGGAGTTTTGCAAATGAGTTGGAGGACATGAAGTAAAGAGCTGGAGTTTGCAGCTTCGGATGTCTGGGTTTGAGTATTTGCATAACATACTTAATTATATCTAATGTATTTAATTGCTGTCTGAGAGATGACGTCCCAGCTTCCCTTATTTTTTTGTAATTTTGCCATTCATGGTTAACTTAGCGCTGAAAAATGATCCCACGCTGGGAAAACTGTGCAGCCATTAAAACAAAATATCAACTCAAATTGTTTTTATTTCAGACAACTAAACGTCTACGATTAAACTAGTTATTCAAAGCCTAATTCTCAGATGTAAACTGTTAAATGGTACAAAATAAATACATTAAATGCTACAGTGAGACGTTTGCTGGGCCAGCCTCGGAGCTGTTTCATATTGCTGTCTTATAACAGACTATATCATAACCCCTGCTGTCTTCTGCTTGTGAAAGCATGTCAACATAATGGTTGGCCAAGCCAGCGCTGCTTTGGCCTCTCTGGACATACTAACTGTCTACTTTTTATCTGTCTGTTTGCTACTTGGATAAATTTGGCCTGGCTCAACTGTGGCCTGTCTGTCTGCTGGCCAATTATTTTCCTCAAGCCAGGACCTCTGAACTCTCTTCTTCCCGGACAGACGTGCAGATCCCATGTGGGCTGTAGTAGTGTCACTAAAGGTTGGCCCGGTCAGTGCCGCTTCAGTGAGGCACAGAATTATCTGCCAGCTTGTGGCTAGGTTAGACAGCTCAAAAGCCTTGTACAAATGGTAATGGATGAAAGAGACACTAATCTACGCAGTTAGGTCCACAAAATGTTTGTTCTGCCCGAAATTAAACAAAGACTATACACATTTTTTTTCTTTTTGTACACCTCTTAAAAGACAACTATTGCAGGGTTCTTGGCATTCAACTTTTCTTTGTTAATAAAAAAAAAAAGCATCAAAATTGACAGAATTCTTTTCCCCCCCCAAGACTTTTCAAGACTAGTTTGATATGTACAACAAGAGTCCCATTTCACCTGAGAAAGGATGTGGGGTAAGTGGGAAAAAAAAAAAAAAAACTCAAACCATATAAATCTTTTTTTTTTCTGCCCAAACACCCATTAATGTCAGAGAAAAGTGACTGGCATTTTTACCTGTTTTTGATTTTCAGTTATTTTGACATGAAAACAGAATAATATTGATTTACCCACTATATTTTCTAAATTATTACTGTGAAATTATATGATTATTTAGTGTATATTTTAACAGTGACATCTAAATTCAATTCAGTGCATGTAAATTAATTGAGGCACTACGGTGTAGCCTGTTATTTGGAAGAAAAATGGCAGCGTTCAGCTCAGGGGGTAAATTATTCAGCTCTTTCTCATATTTATTACTCAATAATTGCAAATTCAAACCAACAAAGACCCATAATTTACTCCACTTACACTAGCTGGAGCTGAAAGACTCAGGAAACTATTAAGGAAAACAATCCTAAGAGGAAAAAAAACAACAAAAAGTAACAAATAGATTATGCAGCAGTTTAGCCCAATAAATTGCAGTCAGTATATTTCCCACATGAAGAGAGTTTCAACAATAGTTCAACAAAGGCAGGGTGTTGAAACGTTCTTCCAGTTTCCTACACTTGACCATGAAATTTCAAGAATAAAAGGCAAAAAAGAAAAGTGAAAGGCAAGGCTTTCACTTTGTCAATACAACCCCTTTCACATCCAACGTAAACCCAGCTACAGGTCCTGTTCCACAGAGGGTTGAAAGTGGCTGTGTTTTTTACACCGTAAATGAGACTAAGGAACGCCAGCGTACACATGAAGACAGCGAGGAAAAGAATCGGCTCCTCAACAGCCTAGTGTGAGAAGGTTACGGAAGCCCACAAAACCGATCCGGTGAGAGCTACTAAAACTGAGCTTCACTGTGCAGTTCAAATAAAACTCTGCTGTCTGCTCCATTACGTGGTTTTTTTTTTCTGGTTTACGATGAGCTGTTGTCATGCAAAATGCCTGGATTGCCTTATCAAAGACCTTCATGCAACAAATAGATCTGTTTTCCTCTGTGGAAAATCTTCTTTTCTTTCAGAAAAGTTTTGCCAAACCTGAAAGGAACATTTTATTCATGTTTATTTTTCATTCTTCAGCTTCCTTGGCCTCATGTCAGCGTTAACTACATAGCTTATCTCTGTTTCCATTATGTTCTTAATAACCAGTGTGTATTAAAGCTCAAGTAATTCCACATAGTGAAGCGTGGTGACATTCATGACCACCCGTGACTGAAAGTGCTGTCTGCTTGGGGCCAGGTGGAAATTGTATCATATTATTATTTCTTCATATTAGTACGAAACATTAAAACAGACCGACAAGTGTATTTTTTAGCTTGGTTGTTTCCTAAAGTGAAATACTTAAACAAATTAAGCAACTGATTAAAACATTTCGAAGAAATCCATACATTTGAGTACAGCCCATTGCTTTTGCATCTATTATTTGTCCAAATGGCCAATCCCTGCATCGATAGACTCAGAGGCTGCCCTAAAATGTAGCACCATGAGCACTTTACTCGTTATGCAACTTCCATCCATCTATCCATCATCTATACCCGCTTATCCTCATTAGGGTCACCGGGGTCTGCTGGAACCTATCCCTGTCACCTTCGGGCGAAAGGCAGGGGTACACCCTTGGACAGGTCGTCAGTCCACCACAGGGCCACATACCCTTTATGAGACTTCATAATCGAATATGGAAATGGGATTTTTGACTTGGCAAAAGGTCTATCTTTTAGTTACTGCTTCGATGATACCATGAAAATCATAAAACATTGCTTAACTGCGAGACTGAACTTTTCCAAAGAACATGAAAAGACGTTGTAAAGTGGGAAAAGATCTGAAGACTAGAAGAGACAGATATATATTGCACAACAGCTCATACAGGGACTGACACGGACCTGATTCAGGATCGGTTCATGCTCCGGCTGCATAGTAATGTTAAATATTGGACAGTTACAAACCTTCAGCTCCTTCATTACTTTATGTGACAATTTTAGTAGATGAACTGTCTGATATATTTCCAGAAAAATGCCAACTCTTGCAGATTTGTTTTATGTTATTCTGAGCAACTTTGTGCTGGGTAGTTTGAGTTTTTTTTTTTTTTGTTTTTTTTTTTGTTTGGTTTTCTTTTTGCTCAAAAGCAGATCATGACTGCTTTAAAACAGTGACAGAAAATAACTTATATTGGTGTCAGAATTGGAGCTTAAATCTACACCAGTTAACAACATTTATATACAATGGTGTTTAAGTCGGAGAAGAGCCCAGGTTGATCCAATGACAATAGTTCACTATTGCACAGGGCATAAACAAGACCACACACTTTGTCATTATCATTTCTTAAATCATGAAAGGCCAGGAGACAATCATAACTTTGGACACATACACACTTAAGCAAATGGATGCTTGAGCAAACACAGGCATTCTATCCAGACATTTGCAAACTAATGTGCTGGGATTCAACATGATACCTCGGGGCTTGAGAATGTCAGGGGAGTTCAAGCCGGGGTAGGGAGAAATCTGGAAAAGGCAGAAAGTGAAAAAAAAGAAAGAAAAACAAACATGATGAAAAAAAACACATTATCTGAAAACGGTTCTTTTCCTGTAGCTTCTAGGTCTTTTCCACCAGACAACCATGAATGTGCATGAGCCTCATACACTTTATACACATAAAAACAAACTTCACCACAGCCGTGAGCTTTTAGTTGTGGTAAGCAAAGAGAAAATATACATGTGGGCCATTATGATCGCTCCCAGCCACCTTGTTTTTGGCCAGCACATTCTGACCAGCAGCTCAAGTCAATCAGATATTACATGTAAAGTAAAAAAAAAAACAAAATTAGCCAATTACTCGTTAGAAAAAAAAATATAAAAATGGATCTCCACGTGCTCCTGGATAATTGATACCGACATTTGCTTTAATCATCTTCCCGTCGTTTTCTTCTACCACTGAGCCAGAGGTCAAATTGCGGGCAAGCGTGATGGCTTGTATATATTTAGAAATAAAACCGACATTTGAAATGATGTTGTAAAATGAAAATAAATGATTACTCCTTTTTATGACAGCTTCAATAACCCTTTGTTGTATAAGCAGCAGCTCTCTGACAGTTTTGGGTTAACTATGATAATATTCCAACGCTTGAATTCCTAAATACATCTGAGGTTGAGAAAAACTGAGCCCAGTAAGTGAAGCAAGTTGTCAGAAATAAAGGAGGAGAACAAAAGCAAATAGAAACACACACACACACACACACACACACACACACACACACACACACACACACACACACACACACACACACACACAATGGATTAAAAAGGCTTCCTGTACTTACATATTAATCATAGGAACAATTCTAACTCAAGAGTGGAGTTCAGAATGACAATTATCAGTTGCGTTGGGTTTCTGTATTGTGCAACACTACTTGTCATGCTTGTCTTGTGATCATCAGTTTTGTTTTTTTTTGTTTTGTTTTTTTTTTTTTTTATGTCAAATTGCAATGCAATTTAAGAGCTTTGGGTTGTTGCCGAAGCTGAAAAGTCCCTCCTCTATGACCCTCATTCTGAGTAGCTGACATCGCTGCCTGTCAGAATTATTCAAACACAAAGCCCTGCAACCATTATGTGCTGCAGGTAAGTTCCCATGAGTACTTCAAACAATCCCACTTATAAATAACAATAGAAATACATAAACCTTTCAAAAGTTCTACATAACCACCTGAGAAGAAATGATAATGTCATAAAGAAAATTACAATCTTAAAAAGTTATAGTCATGTAATCCTAGAAAGAATTTCATGCTATTAAGACTTATTACAAAGACTTTAATCATCACCAAAATGGCACAAAACTAATCATTATATGAAACCCGGGTTGTATGTACGGTGTTTAGGTTGTCTATATGACATTTTCTACTCATTTCCATGCAAAGAATTTGCATGCAAATTTTTACATGCACTATTACATTAGCTCATTACCCAACCCACCCATGACTCTTTCTGCCTGTCTCTTTATTTCTCTCCGTTCTGCACCCTCCCTCCACACCTCCACACACATCCTCTAGTTTCCCTGGTGGCAGCCGATGCTCTGATTAAAAAGCTTCAAGGGAGACTGAGAGAAAACAGAGAAGGGGGAAGAAAGAGAGAGACGGTGATATACAAAAACAAAACCAAAAAAATCTGGCACCAGAATACATTTTTTTTCCCCCCACTTTTTGCCATGTTTCCTATTTTCACTTTCCTTATTCCCATCCTCCCCCTCCCTGCTGCTCCCTCTGTCTGCTTTGCCTTTTAGTCTGCAGCGCTCCAGGCAGATCAAAATTTAACTCACTGATGTGTGACTAACAGTAGGATACACAATGCACAGCCGCAAATTCTTTGATCATAATTCCATTTAACAGTGAAAATGTATGCAGCAAGTAAAGAATGGGAACGAAAGAAGAAAGACAGAAGGGGGGGGGGGAGAAGAATCAGGAAATTATTGTGCATGTTACTCTGCCTTCATGCCCCATCAAGCTGGGGATGATTTAAAGCTGAATGTCAAGAGAGAAAAAAAAATCAGACATCTACTTACACAATTAAGTATGACTTATTAAAAATATGCACACTTCAAGGTGAGGTGTTTTGGTTTTTATTTATATATTTTGACTAATATATGTCACACAGCAATATGTATTATTTGATAAAATGCAATAGTTGTGCCATGGATATATTCTGCATAATGACATTGTTAGTTTGTTGTGCTTATGCATCTAGTAAATTGTAATAACAAACATACTGTTTATGACCATCATCATGATGCGTCAGGGAAGTAGTTGGATGAGTGTTGGGAACTTGAGGAAAAAGTTTTCTGAATAATTTTAATATATTTCATATTAAGGCATTCAGTCTTTTATATTAATGTGCCCAACAAACGTTTAATTACTCTGCAATGTGCTGACTGTAATAAGTTATAATACCCCCCCCTGAAAGAAATATGTGTGTGTATATATATATATATATATATATATATATATATATATATATATATATATATATATATATATATATATATATATATATATATATATTCCATCCATTTTCAGCAGCTTAACCCAGTCGCGGTGGCAGCAGTCTAAGCAGAGATGTCCAGACCTCTCTCACCCCAAACACTTCCTCCAGCTCGGGGGATTCTGAGGTGTTCCCAGGCCAGCTGAGAGACATAGTCTCTCCAGCGTGTCCTGGGTCTTCCCTGGGGTCTCTGCCCGGTGGGACATGCCTGGAACACCTCTCTAGGGAGGCGTCCAGGGGGCATCCTGTACAGATGCCTAAGCCACCTCAGCTGACTCCTCTCAATGTGAAGGAGCAGCGGCTCAACCCCCAAGCCCTCCTTTCTGTCATTACCCAAAGTTCATGACGATAGGTTAGAGTGGGAGCGTAGATTGACTGGTAAATTGGACCATTTCATATATATATATATATATATATATATATATATATATATATATATATATATGAAATGGTATTCTTTTTTTTTTTTATAAAATCCTCAAAGAAGTGTCGTCTTTATAACTTGCAGAAAATGTTTTAAATATGTTTTTAATCCTTTGTGAATCTACTTTTTTGAATGTAACAGCTGTATTTTCATTTATCACGAACCAATTTCATGCTTTCTGGTCGTCAGAAGTCTGGCACCATATACAGTTTAAGTATTGTAGAAATATTGCGGTTCAGCTGCCATACAGATGGCCACACATTTATCTTATGTTGTAAAGTACAATGTGGCGCGACCAGGAGATAGAGGTCAGAGTGGTCAGAGAAGGAGGAGTAGAGGAATATGGAAATGACCGAGGAAAAAACAAACCGAAACAAGGAGATCAGCATTGATAAAGTGCATTGTCAGAGAACCAGGACAGTAGTGACGAGAAGAGAGACTTGAACTTAAAGGGGAGATTGAGGTGGCTGAGCAACATCATGTCCTGCCTACAACATATCAAATCAGCACCAAGTCAACACTACCCTCACACTTTATTTTTTACAGTCATCATGAAATACTAACCTAAGTCAGAGACATGTTTCAGCCCGTTAAGAGTTACCTGAAAATTGTCATCGCAGATCCTGTAAATGGGAACCCATGCCGACCGCGGAGGGCCCGTAACATATCCTTGGCCCCCACACTGGCTATTGGCTTTTGGTTTTCGTTTTGGCCATGTGATCACTGTCCTTTGGAAGGTAAGATCGTGTCATGGTTTCTACTTTCGGTTGAGTTTTTTTTTTTGGAGTTTGAGACGTCTTAATGTATTTCAGTTACTTTAGTTTCTGTTTTATTTTTGAAACACGTCTTCTGCATTTTGTTGTTTTCACTTGTCACTCACCTGCAAATCTCCTGGTAGTTTCAGTTTGTTGAGTTTTTCACATCTGTACATAAACTCAACACTTCTTTCTCCATTGCCATAATCTTGTCTTTCCTCCTGGCGTAGGTATTTTGCTCCTGCACACTGGTTAATCTAACTTTATGCATTATAATTAAAGATAAAAGATATTCTATACTGACGCAGCTGCTGGTCTCACACTGACATCTTTGGAAGAGCTATGCTAGTTTCACAGTATAACCCTTTATTATTTGTAGTCTTGAACACTTAACCATATTCAGAATATGTGCAACAAAGAGACTTCTCCATACTGCACAGCACACGGAGGACTCAAGCAACTCAAGCAGAAGGAAGGACTTTGATCTACCATTAAATGCCCTAGATTTTTTTTTTTTCTTGATGTTGTGATAAACACCCCTGTCCTGCATGAAACATTTAGATAAAATTATTTTTCCCAGACAAAGACGATAGAGGTTAACATTGCGGATGTTCTCAGATGTGCGTGAGTATGTGTGGTGCTGAAACTGTCAGCGGCTCTCACTGCAGGTGGTCTCTAGAACTTGTGAATACCCAAAAAGCGGACGCTTTCTGTCAGTGATCGCAACCAACAAGGTGAGCAAAGGAGAAAAGAAAAAGGTGGAAAAGAATTCTTCACTGCAGTAGTTTTCAAACATTTTCTCAAAGCACTCCATGCAGCACTGCTGCAGGAGTTCACAAACAACTGGAGAAGCACAGAGTTTAGGTAAATAATAAATTATTGAAGTAATGTGCGCTCAGTAATAAACACAGCTGGCTGTCCTGCTGTGAGAAATTACTGTATATAAATGATGACACAATCTGCTACTGCTTCATAAGCTTCTGAATTAGATAAAAATGAGATGAAAGAAGGAAAAAAAGTGAAATGAAAAATTCATGCAAAGAGGGATTGCTGATGAAAGAGCTAGAGAACGTGGCAGAAACTGTATGCGGATAAATTTAAACAATTGTTTGTTTTTATGTGTTTATTATATCTCAATAACACAATTACTAACAACTGTGGCTCTCCATCAGGTCTGACAACAGTCATAATGACTGTCATTATTTATATTCGGTTTTACCCGCAGTTTCACCTCATGTAGGTACTCTGCATTGTACAGATTAAGAGTGCACAGTATGAATTTCCATTAATTTTGTTAGTTTAAATATGTTTTTTAAGCTATTTATAATTAGGATTTTAACTCTATAATACCGATGTATCATATTTGATACATGAATTTCTAAGACCTTTGAACCACCTCCATAATTAAAAATGAAAAAAAAAAAGTTTTATACAAACCAAAAAATTATGAAAAAATAAATAAGTTACATAAGAAATACATGAACTTACCTCATTTATTTATAATGATAAGAAAAATACTTTTTTCCTTTTTAGAAAAATGTTAAATACAAATTTGGTAGTGTTTGATTTCAATATATAATTTTCACTTGTCATTAAAAAATATATATTTTTCGTCGGTTATTTAATTTGTCAGGCATCAAAGGGTTAAGAAATAATGCCTCTGACATCGTTTAGTATGACACATCTGGGTATTGTGTTGCAGCAGTTAATTTTACTTCCTAGTCGTCAAGTACTAAAAGCTTGGTCAATCTGTAGACAGACAGGATCATTTTTGAATGTGCAGGGTCTTATGGGAAGCATCATAACCACAATGTTTATGTCAAGTAAGTTTTCCAAAATAAAATGCAACATTCGGCAAATGGTTTAATCACCTAACCCTAATTAATAACTTTCCAACCTTGACTGACCACATGTTACTTTATGCTTAACCTTAACCAACAAGAAACCAAAAATAAAGGCTGAATAAAGAAAAACAAGTAATGGAAGGCAGTATTGCCAAGGTTGGTCCTGACAGTCTACAGTTTTAAGTTTTAAAGACAGATTGGACTGGTAGGGGCAATTATAAAAGATACTATATTTGACCTAAATTGGATTGTATTTTTCTTTATAAACTTTGAATGCTTTCTGTGTAAAGTGCCTTCATATGTTAAAATGCCTTTATACACGCACAGTGAACTGAATTGAGCTGAACTAAAAAGACTTAAGATTCTACCTACTGGACATTTACTTTACATGTTCAGTCATTTATAGTCTTTCTGAGCTGTTTGTATGTTTTATCAGGCTATTAGCCATATGAAAGCTTATGCATGACACAGACTACAAATGCGTAGGTAGGCTTTTGACTAAAACTCTTCCAAAAGCTAAACCACCGGGATCCCATCAACCCAAACCATAATTCAGTAAATGACTTATTCTGTGAGTAAAATTAATAATTTTAAAGCTACTTTCCACAAATTTTATATAAATAAAAGTGCATTTATAAGTTTATTTACCCATGATTTTTAAGTGTTTCAGTGAAATTAAAATTGTTTTTGGCTTGAAGTACTATTATTAGTCCAAAAGCAAGAAGGTTTCCAGTTCACATCCATCCATCCATCCATCCATCCATCCATCCATCCATCCATCCATCCATCCTGCCTGGCTTGATGGATGAATGGATAATAAGAGGATGAGATCAAACTTTATCGATCCCTCACTGTGGAAATTCACTTGTTAAGGTAGCTCAAAAACGTATAAAGATATAAGTAGAAAAATAATAATAATAATTCTAATAATAATAATAATAATGACAATTGGCAATACAATACAGTCTAGATATAGAATGAATGGATAGACTGACAGACATAGAGACTGATTAAATCTCTAAAACCTTTGCATACTTAGAAGCAACCAAACTTCTACAGAGCTTTTTAAACTATGATTAGAACAATACCAGCTGTTCTTAAAGGGTGGGAGTGATTTCCCAAAGCTAATAACAAGAGGGAATAAAGAGTTTCATTTGTGAAGACTTCACTGTGTGTATTTGCCCAACTTTAGAATAATGACACCATATTGCTTTTGTTTTCCTGTAATTGTAGCACGCTGTGTGGGTTACCTACATTGGACTTCTTTTTTTATAATGAACTTTGTTAGGTTAACTGAATTACAGTGGCTAATCATTGCACTTGTTTTTGGGATCTAAGAATTACAAAAGCTTATTTGGAACCTTGGGATGGCTAGGTTACATAGCCTGGGGCATATGCTACTTATTGGAGCAGAAATTAGTCACGCGGTGAGGTAAATTAAATCCAACATGATCATGCATATGCAAATGAGGGCTGCATTACTGCTTGTATAGCTAAAGGATGTTTAATATGAATTCTTAATTCAGTGTTTTAACTTCAGGGGAAGAAGTACCCCACTGTAAAATTATTGTGTCAAATTAAAATGTATGGAAAGAAATATCCAGATGTTGAGATGAAAGAATGATTATTGTATGAACATGTCTGATTTAAATTACATGAGGTGGAAAAAAATCAATAAAAAAACACTCTTTACAATAGCATATACATTATACTAATTTAAAAATAATGTCTGAAATACAGGATTTATTAATGATATGACACTTCTACCTCTTGAAAAGTCACTATCACAACAAATTAAAGTTTTTTTTTTTCATGTAACATTATAGCAGCTATAATAATTTACTTGATAGGGCTTATGATTTGGGTACCATATCATAAGGCACTAAGGGACCATATCAATGTCATTGTAATGGCTTGTGCAACAAAAATTAATGAATTACTAATTACAGCCTTAATACCTCCATAGGAATCTATAAGGTAAGTCGATTTATGGGCAAGGCAAGACAAGGTTATTTGTATAGCACATTTCAGCAACAAGGTAATTCAGGTGCTTTACATAGTGAAAACATGAAACGAGGGAAAGGAAAAGAAAAAAAAAGATGAGTTGCAGTGCAGTGGCATAATAAAGAAAAGTTAGACTTAAGCTAGAGTTACAGTTTCGTGCTGAAATTAAGATTATTTAAATCTAAATTCAGAATGGTTTCAATAATTCAGTCAAAGGCAGCTGTAAAACAAATTCATTTTTAACCATGATTAAAAGAAACTGAAGGTTTCAGCATTTCTGATGTTTTCTGGAAGTTTGTTTCCGATCTGTGGAGCATAAAAAGCTGAATGCTGCTTCTCCATCTTTGGTTCTGATTCTGGAGACACAGAGCAGAAGACCTAAGAGGTCTGGATGGTTGATATGGCAACAAGAATTTCTTATGTATTTTGGTCCTAAACCATTCAGTGATTTATAAACTAACAGAAGTATTTTAAAGTCTATTCTCTGAGGTTCAGGGAGCCAGTGTAAAGACCTCCGAACTGGAGTGATCTGGTCCACTTTCTTAGTTCTAGTGAGAACTCAGGCAGCAGCATTCTGGATCAGATGTAGCTGTCTGATTAACTTTTTAGGCAGACCTGTGAAGACACTGTTGTAGTGATCAATTCAACTGAAGATGAACGCATGGATGAGTTTTTCAAGATCCTGCTTAGTCCTTTGATCCTGGAAATGTTCTTTAGGTTGATAGAAGGCTCACTTTGTTTTAATGTTTCTCTGAAGGTGCAGCTTTAAAGCCCATGACTACACCTAGATTTTTGGCCTTATCAGTGATTTCTAACTATAATAACTGAAGCTGTGTGCTGACTCTTAAATTATCTTCTTTTGGTCCAAAAACAACTACTTTGTTGTTTTGTTTTTTGTTCAGCTGAAGAAAATGATGGCACAGCCATTCATTGATTTGCTCAATGCATCTACTCAATGCTTGTATGAGCTCATTGTCACCTGGTGACATTGTAATGTAGTTGTGTGTCACATGTAGTAGTTATGGTAATTTATCTTGTTTATTATTATCTGAGCTACCAGAAGCATGTAGATGTTAAATAGGAGGGGTCCTAGGATAGAACCTTGGGGAACTCCACATGTAATTATTGCCGATTCCGATGTAAAGTTACCCATTGACGCAAAGTAGTTCCAGTCCTTTAAGTAGGACTCAGGCCAGTCAAGTACTGTGCCAGAAAGTCTGACACAATTTCCAGTTGATCTAGTAGTATACCAGGGTCAATAGTGTCAAATGCTGCGCTGAGGTCCAATAATACCAGAACTGTGGTTCTTCCACAGTCTCTATTTATGTGGATGTCATTAAACGCTCTGACAAAGGCAGTCTCATTGCTGTGGTGAGCCCAAAAACTGAACTGGAAGATGTTAAAGCGGTTGGTCAGAGTTAAGAAGGTTTTTAACTGTCAAAACACAGCTTTTTCAATAACCTTACTGATGAATAGAAGATTTGAGATGGGTCTGTAATTTAGCATTAGTAACTTGTCTAGCTGATCAACAAATATGAGCACCTCTGTAAAATCATAAGGTTATTCAGTTTGCCGGTCTGGAGCATTCAAATGTGTGTTAACAAACTGCAGAGAGGGAAAAACATCAGCAATAATCTTGGAGAAGCAATTTTTGGTACCTATTAATCTCTGGAGGGTATGATAGATACGTTTAGAGAGTCGGTCATTCTACAGTAAGAAAGAAGGATTATTCACAAGTGCAAGGCATTCAAGACAGCTGCCATTTTTCCCATGACAGAACTTTCCAGCAGGTTTACCTTAAGGTCAGATCATGAAAAATTTAAAGAGAAATTGTCAAATAAACACAAGGTCAACATCTCGGACTTTATAAGCCTCAGTTAACTTGTTAAATGTGAATGTTTTTAGGTCAGTTGGAAAGAGGCTGTATGAAGTATGCTTTGTTTGGATGGCTCGCCAGCACAAAGCCTCCTCTATTTGAAAAGAACATGACATCTTAAGTTTGGAAAAAAAACAAAAACAAAAGAAAAAACCCTAATGAACAATGTCCAAAACCAAAACAGCTCTTTGACCATATTGCAAAATGATCATATTGACCAAAACAAAACACAGCACCCAAGGTTGTTTAACAGTATTGCAAAACACAAATCATTCAGTCAAAATTTCAGTGTATAGCCTGGATTCAGGGAATTACCAACTCCTAGTTTTAAATCTGTATAACAGCGTAACCTGGGATGAAACTGTTTGAAATGTGATATGGCAGAACAATGATCATAAGCACATCAGCAAATCTACAAGAGAAAGGAATCAAGTTACTCAACACAGCTGAAATTCAGAGACAGCATTTTCAGAGAGCTGTGCATAAGTTAATAACCACAAACTTCAGAACAACAACAAAAGTGAGCAAAATGATGATAATAATTAATAATGCTGATAATATTTTCATGGCCAAGGGATTTATTGTAATAAGTTGAAACCATTGACAGTCTGTGGTCAATTATAAACAGCTACGATTTTGAAGTTGGAGGACCCAATAAAAGTGTTTATTTTAATTTTGTAAAACATAAAACTACCTGAGGAAAACACATGACTGTGTGCCTGCTCATAACAATTCTGTAAAGTGAATGACAACATTTTACATTGGGAATGATATCTAGTGATCTTCTTTTAATAACCAGATGGGTTTTGAAGTTGGTGGTTTTTTTTAGCACAGCAAGGATTTGATTGAGCTGCACACTGAATTGAGGACTACACACATTGTTTCTAAACATTCAAAATTTACTTCAAAAGTATTGCCCTTATCAAAATATTGTGAGGATGTTTGAAAGTACATGTTCTAAGTGCAGCCTGGTGTGACAGTTGTTCCATGCCTTACTCACTATATCTCACATACCCAAGCTCATATACAGCTTTAATGAGTTGACAAATAGTCTCAAGAGAAAGTTTTCCTCTCAGAATCACAATCACAAAGACAGGGTTTTATTTTTATGTTCACACACAAAGGGATAAAGAACGTAAATACAAATGGGAGTATTCAACACATCTTTACACACAACAAAGTAGGTTTGAAACCATCATTAACTTAACTTAGATATTCTTTAAAACCACTCAATGTAGCAATGCCACTTCTGAACACATGGAGGCGTCATACCAAATAAAAAAACAGTTTGTGCGACGGATCTAAGCGCCAACCATCTTACTTTCACATTGAGTCTCATGCAGAACTGCACCCACCACTGTCTCGTCTTTCTGTCTTGCTCTTTCATGTCCCACCTTTTTCTAGTCTTTCACATTCCACACCCGGTGATTTTAACCCTCTTCGGCAGAATATTTATTCCCCCCTTCTTTTTCTTTCTTTCTTTCCTTCTTTCTTTCTTTCTTTCTTTCTTTCTTTCTTTCTTTCTTTCTTTCTTTCTTTCTTTCTTTCTTTCTTTCTTTCTTTCTTTCTTTCTTTCTTTCTTTGTCCAGGGATCAATAAAGAAATGGTTAGACTGTCATGAGGGCTGGTGAAGGGGACACACTTGCACACACCTACTCACACATAAAAAAAAAAAAACAACCATCTGTTGCAAGATTAAAATGCATATATATAGCTTAACCATTAAAATATGTGCAAACAAAGGGGGAAAAAAAAGAAAAAGAAAAAAAAGATTCTCATGCAGAACTACGTTGCAGTTCCTCGACTGGCCGATAGAGGCTGGCTGCTAAAGCGAGTCATTCTCCACTGACTCACGTGTTAAAATGTTTAACTTTAGAGCAGAAATAAACATTTACAGCGTGGTTAAAAAAAAAAGACATTTTGGTCTGAATTGTTTGATTTCACATCCATAACAACTCTGAGGGGGTGATTTTGTTTTGTATCACCTAAGGAGAGTTTATATCAATCAATACATTTCTTTCTAATATGATTGATTGGTAGTCGGCTCGCTAGCCGTTATCACTTCCTTAGTTGGAATCGTCGTGCTACTTCATTTAGTGAAGTGGCACTAATAGTTTTGGTGTTTTGTTAGGATTTGGGTTCAGTTTAATAGAGGAGCATGTCAGACACTGTAAGAACGCTGTCACGAGGTCCCGTCCTTTTAAACTTGACTTTTAACAACTTTACTATAGAGTAGTCTTTTTTTTTTCCTAGTGAACCCAGTCTTTTGCATTTTGTTTAGGTTCCTTTCATGTGCAGTGCATTTTGTTAAATAAAGTACTTTCAGATTTTAGATCTCCTGGATTGGGGTCCTCAACACATGACAAGATACAGTACGTCTTTTTAAAAGATCAGAAAGCAGACAGCCTTATAGGACATCACAAAGTATCAAACTTAATGTTACTCTATATCAGACTGGGGCGTTTTTGGTATCAGAAACCAGTGTGATAAGCATACTTTTTATGTTTGATTGGATTTTTTTTTTTTTTTTTTTTACTTGTACAGACAAGTTGGATCAGTAGACAAGAAACTATTGCAGTTTAAGATTGGCTCTTGAAAATTTTATGTGATTAATTTTTAATAAGTTTAAAAAAAAAGGGAGTTGTGTGACAGTAAAATGGAAAAGAATGGAGTGGTCTTTTAAGACCTCCCGTGAAGTCCATTATTGAGATGAATCCAGAGAGGGCTTCCTGAAATCATTTGCTGATAGATGAAGGTTATGCACATTATCTGTAAGATACTTGAGGGTCCCCGGAGATATATTTGGAGGTATATAGAAACACTTTTGTCTATGTATGGATTTCCTTTAGGTGCTCCCATTACATGCTAAGTTTAAGGTCAGGTATAGAGATTACTGAATAGCCTAAAGGTGTGTCGCTGCTCAGTGCTGGGATAACTACCAGCCTCTCGGTGACCCCGAGAAGCTTGAAGTGAATATATTGAAAATTTATGAATGAATAATAAAATAACTGCATGAAACTGATGTGAGTATTAAAAAATCTAACAGATCTTATGCACCTCTTTGAAAATCTGATACCAACCTCTGCTTTGGTGAGAGCTGAATAATTATATAGTTGCTTTTGTCTGTGCAGAGGAGCTTATGATATAATGTGCTGTTTGAACAAGAAATAAAATATGTTTAGATTGAGCAAAAAAAATGTTACATTAGGATGAATTAGAATATAATTTTACTGAATTATAATGACTCAAACAGCATTAAAGTTCCAAAACCTTTCATCAAAGTTTTGCACCTTCTGTAAAGGGGATTAGATTTATTGTGAAACGGTTCAATACAAGTGAAGTAAACTGAAACTGAATATCCCTAAAGCTAGGCAGGTATGGACCTTTTACAGTGCCAGGCTCAAAACCACGTTTGTGTGTTGATGTGTTTTTTTTTTTGTTGTTGTTGTTCATTTTTTGTTTTGTTTAATTTTTTTTCTTTTTAGTCTTGTTCTGACATGTCGGACATGGCCCAACCTGGAAGTGTAAACTCCATTGAAGAGCTCTGTTTCCAAATTTAAAGAAATTAATCCATTTTTTCAATGACGTGCCAATACGATGGAGGTAGGCTCTCTAAACTTTACTATCATGTCACTGTGCTGCAGTCTTCATTTCAAAAAGCACTTGCCGTCATGAAAACGACGTTTACCACATGGCTTCTTCTCTAATTCCCAGTTAGCTCATTGCATATTCAAGCTGAATTTGACAAACCTGAAAAGGAAAAAGAATTAAATATTTTTTTTTTTAAGTATCTATGTAGGTAGTGTAATAAAAAAAAATTAAAAAGAGAAAAAAAAGACGGCGCTTCTCATTGGTTATTATAAAAACAGGTGCTCATGTACACCACAATGCACACTCCCATGTTTGGTGAAAACTTAACACATCACATCAGCACATGTTCCAACTGTCAAGCACGGTGGCGTAGGTGTGATGATTTAGATTTGATTTAGATCAGCCAGACCAAAATCCTGTCATGCACAATGACAACAGCCACCAAGGTTTTGCCATGGCTCAATCCAGTTCCAGTCTTCACTCTGACTAAAGTGCTGTGGTGGGATCATAAAAGACATGTGCATAGATAAATACCTGCAACCTGAATGAACTAAAGCCATATTGTATCTTGTGTGTAGCAATGCCAATAATATACTTTGTTGTTGTTCTTGGTCTCTAACTAAGAACTTTTTAGGGTCCTCTAGTGCAGGGGTGGGTAATCCCGGCCCTCAAGGGCCACTGTCCTGAATGTTTAAAATGTTTTCCTTAGCTTGTCATCAAGGCCTGCACGAGTCTATTAATGACACAGTCATTTGTATTAGGGTGTGTTGAAGCAGAGAAACATCTAATACATGCAGGACAGCGGCCCAGCCCTGCTCTAGTGGAACAAAAAAATGAGAGACCCTGTATACCTTCATGGAGACTCTTTTCAATCCATCTATTTAAGTATCTTCCTAAAATGAAGCTTCTTTCTTTCCCTTCTGCCTTTCTATGTCTCATCTCCATGTCACTTCTACTTCTCTGCTTTTCATTGACTCTCTCTGTCTCTCTCTTTTCTTGTCTTTCGTTTGGTGCCAGGTCCTGGTGGTTGGTGGTTCCCTCTCTCCAGATGGCCCACTCTGATCATTTATTGATGACAGGAGAACAGAGGAAGGCCTTCCCAGCTGCTGCTGCCTGGCACTCCTTTCAGTGTATGCACACTCATTCACACTCACAAATAAACATAGGCATTCATATTTGAACAAAGACTAGCACACATTTGTGCAATTACTGGTATAGACTCGAACCTCATTGCAAATACAGACTCGTGCGGACTAATTTTGCCCCTTTGTCTTCTTTTTGTGTTGTCACACATTTCGGCATTGCCCTCTTCTGCTGTCAGGCATGATTCTGTTCGGCACTTTAGCACCCTCTCCCTCCCTCAGTCACTCTTTTCCTGCCTCCAGCTCTCTCTCCTTTCACCTCCTGCTGTGGTGTTACTGACTCTGTCACACGGGAACAGACAGAAGGATAGACAGAAGGTGGAGGAAGGAGAGAATGCACGGAAGCAGAGTGTAAAGTAGTAGCATTAGCAAGTGTTACATCAGTGAAGTAATGCAGCTTGTGAGAAAGATGTCTTTTAGGGGGGAAAAAGAATTAGTGTAACTTTATAAAATGATATTGACGAGAATATGGGGATACTTTACACACACTTGACAGTTTTTATTCACAAACCTGAAGTAGGTTTATGTCAGACTACAGTCTTTCATGGAGCAAAACTGCTGCCTGGATTATCTGGATAGTAGCTTGAACCCTAATTTGAACCAAGTTAAATGATATTGTAAACATAACAGTAAGAAAAATAAAAAAAAATCAATGAACATTGTTGTGTGCACAGTCCAGAGTGGCTGAGTGGCTGTCCTCTGGTGGATATGAGAACATTCTGGAGGAACGTGGTATTTCAGAGGTCCGTTCGGATGAAATCCCCAGCTGCACAGGATACGGGCGGGTTGTTTCTAATTTGTACGTTTCTTTTAGTGCAATAATTTAATCTGCTTCCAGGATCAAAGTCAAAGTATTAGAAGCATAAATGAATAAATAAGTCAAATCCTTCCAGTGGCCCATTTGCTTCTGTCAGTGCAGGACATCATCTGGCTGTTGAACAGTCAATGTCAGTTCAACGATTCGCGCACAGGACTTTCTGATTTCCTGTTTTTCTTAGCCAAATCTCAGGTCATCTCCTCTCCGTTCTCCTTTACTCAGATAACAGCAGGGGCTGAGTTATAATACTTATTTTGCATTTGATTGCAGATGAGCTGCTTTGTCACTCGCGTATTTTGGGACCACTTCCAGTGGAGCAAAAAACCAAGTTTGACTTTAAACATTGCAGGCATCGAAAATTCTGACATTGGACTGGTCTTAAATAGAATAAAAAGATGATCTGTTTAAAAAAAAAAAAAAAAAAAAAACAAAGCTCAGTGCAATACAACAAATGCAGACAACTTAAACAAAACACAAGTTGCAGAAAGAGGTGAAAAGAAGTCCCTCAGGCCTCGTTGCAGCTGAAATATAAAATATTCCTGACCATCGTGTAGAGAAGTAATTGATTGATTGATTTATATTTTTTGTTTAATTATAGATGACTTCTATCCTCTAAGAAGTGTTTCTTATTCATACAGTTTTCTTTGTCCATACTTTTGCTCCGCACGCCCTCTCCCCAGTTGCGATGGTCCGAAAGTTTTTATGTGATATTTAAAAACAAAGTGAGAGCACTGTGAAATGTCAGATTCTCTATGGCGAGGCAGTTTTCAAAGTTTATTTCAGATTCAAGTTGCGTGAAGGACACAGGCATGCATGTATACTCCTGCTTTCTGGGATCCGGAGAGAATTCCCTGCCATTCTCTTCCATCCAAACTTTGTCAGAAAACTTACCGACTTAACACACCGGTAAAAACAACACAGACGCTGAGCGGTATTTTTTTTTTTTTATACATGTCCAGGTTTTGTTATACTTTGCAAAGCCAGGCAACAACATGTCTGTGCTGCCTATAACTGTGTCATAAATAGGCTGTACTGAGCATGCTGTGACTTTGAAGTCACACATGGGAGACGTTTGTGATATACAGCTAGCTTCAGTCGGGGTAACCCGAGAGACGCATAAAAACACACACATGCAACATGCACACAAATTAATATGTTCTGTCGTACATCTCGCAGACAGACAACTTCTTTAATACCCCTGAGGTGCTATTTGTTGGTAACACACATTACACTCTAGGAGGGTCAGCACATCTCTGGAGCCCAGGAAGATGGTGCACAAGGAAGATGAAGCGAGCAGACAGACAACTGTACCTTTTTAAACTAGAATTAAAAACAAAATAAAAACATTGCTTTTTTATTCTATTGTATTATACAATACTTGAAACTTAGCAGTTGCAGTGTTTTATTTTCGTTTGTTTCTACTAATGCATGTTCACTTTCATTAAAGCACACGTGTTTTATTAAAGCACACATGCTTTCGTAAGCACTTAGTAAGCAGCATTCAGTAAGCGCTTGTAAATCATAATAATATATCAGTATGCCAATGTATCCCGTCTTAGGGTGACATTATATGCCGGCAGCACTGCGTAGTAGAAAATATGCAGTAATTTGTGCAAGTTCATTCATCAAGACTGTGCAAAACGTTCCTCTAGGTGGCACCGTCATCATGTGGGAAGATGATGGGCTGTGATGTAGAAACTGCATGTGCAGCAGGAATTACTGAGTCATAACAAAAAAATACTTAAGCACACTGTGAGTGTGTTCAATTTACGGATTGGAATGTTTCTGATTTGTATTTAAGCTGTTATTCATTTTTTTTTTTTTTTTTTACTAAACAAGGACTTGACGATGGCAGAACCTCACAAACTGCGAAAAAAGAATATGCAAAAATTCCTTATTATAGTCAACCATAAACACCAACAGAAATATCTTCTACCCTCATACATGGCATGAGCATCTTGCACCCTAAAAGCCAGATACTGAGATACTGGACTATACATCAGTGACAAAGTGCCATTTTTGCCTTTAGGTAATGTGGTTTGTTCTCAGAAACCATCTGCATGTGTGTGAAATAGGTTACAGAGGTGGAGGACAGGAGGACAGGCCGACAACAACTCACTTTATGCGCTTGTGCATGTGAGTTTTTCACACACAGGTGCATATTAGAGACTTGGGATAGGTTGACAACCATCACCCTGGTTTCAGCAGCACGTTTGTTTATGCAACTATACAAGACATAGCAGTGTTATCTATTTGAGTGAACCTGGACACACACACACACACACACACACACACACACACACAAGCTCTCACTTAAAAATCGGTATTTCCAGCTACACTTTACAGGGTTGGGGAGCGCTGGACAGCACAGAGGCCTCACTGTGTGCACAAAGTCAACATTCCTTTCTGTCCCATTGGGCCGTCAACCGCAGCATATGGATAAGTAAAACCGGCCCAAAAATTGCTGGTTTCTAAAAGTGTGAGAACGTGTGAGAGACGTATATAACCTCAGGTGATCCGTATCAGCAGGAGGTTAGGTGTTCATTTTCATTGACATTTTGAACATCTTATTCATCCTTTTTCAAGTTAATACATTTGTATGACATGTAAAGGACGTCAGCGTTCACTTGTATGATAAATTACCTGGTAGGCTACGAGCTTTCTTAAACCGTTCATGATGGTTCCATCGAATCTGTTTGAATATAATCATCAATAAAACATGTTTCTGAGAACAGATTTTACTCCTGTTTAAATAAAATCTGCAACAAGCACTGCCATGCTTTAGAAATTCTTCACTTAAGTAAAAAAAAAAAAAAAAAAAGACAACCACCAAAAAAAACATTCTTTTTCTAGATTATTATGCGAGATAAATACAAAAAAAAGAAGAAAAAAAAAAACTCAACTGCAGAGAAAAAAAGAGCCTTTCGTGGAGCCATGTGGAAATTAAAAGCAAGAGAAGAAAGAGTCTGTGTGAGAGTGCCTGGACACAGACTTTCAGAGAGATCTGAACAGGCGACTGAGTTATAGTGGGCTGCTGATAGTTTCTGATCTTGCTATGTCTTGCTGAGAGTTGCAGGTTTTGAACAGAATCATAAACAGTTCAGCTGCAGCATTAAAGCCTTTCAACATGAGGTTATGATCCACTGCTGCTAACTGAAAAAGGATCTGTTGGAAATGTTTGACAATTGAAGTGCAGTTTTGGGTCGGGGGCCTTGCCAAATCTTTCAATCAAGACAGAAACTGAGTGGTTTAATTACACAAACAGACACAAGTTTGGAGACGTGTTTGAACACAGCGACAAAGGCCTGACACTCTTTTCAACCTCCTCCCAGCTGAGGTCCTGCTTCTGGCCACGCTTCTTTGTTGTTGCAGCACACACTTTCTTCAGTAGTAATTCTTTCACCCTTTAATCCTCTACTTTTGACATTTCTATGTCCTTGCTTTTGCAGATTCGTAAGATATGTTATGTTTATACTTCCTCTCAAATGTCCTTTTAGTGAAATGATCTTTTATTGTACTGTCATGAAGCAGTTCAAGCAAACATTTTAAAAGAGCTGGCACTGAGCTGGGAATACAAAAGATACATGGAGCAGAGGAGGCCTAATGAAGAAGAGATGTGATGTATGAGAAACGGTGTACTAAAAACGTCTCTAAATTGTTTAATCACGGGCGGGTTTCCCATTGAACTTTGCCGGTGCCGATTCTAAGTCGTCCAGGTCATGGTAATCCTAAAAAGCTTGAATAAAAGGCAACTGGACTTTTCTTCTTAGTTTTTGTAGACGTTTCACTTCTCATAAGAAAAGCCTCTTTAGTTCCAACTGACCTGTAGGGAGTTTGAGGATTACAGACTCTGGTTGGGCCAATAATTTTTGAGGGCCTTTCAAGTCACATGCAACTCCTCTGTTGTGGGTGGTTATGGTCTTTTTATTTCCTTACACTTTGGGAAGAGCACAGTTGGAATGTTGGCTATGGAAATGACCCCTTTTTCAGTGTGAAAATGCAAACAGCGTTTCTAAGCATGCAAAAGCAGCTACTAAATGAAAGAATCAGAAAGAATTAGCCAGAGCCACTTTACCGCTGAGCTTCTTACATACAGGATTGATCAAATCTACCACAACCTAGCAGGAGCTTTCATAAATTTAGAAGAGCAAAGTACAGTAAAAGTCCAAATTCCAAATTGTTCAAGCAGAACGTTTCAGCCAAGGAGCTCAACTTTGTCATGGCTCCCCAACCGCCACCAATCGTGGACCTCATTGCTGTTGCTAAACTGGTAATAAGGAACAACAACATAGCTGGGGCAGAAGCAAAGACAACAAATAATGAAGGAAACAGCCGACCTTTCCACCACAACTCATGGACATCAAGTCCATCAAAGAAGAACCACCACAAGCTGCCTTTTCTTTTCTTTTTTTTAACTGTATCGTGTAACTGAAGAGGCCACAGTCTCAACAGGGAACGAGGAAGAGGGAAACAAGCGCAAAAATACAAAATATTGTCATTTCATATGTGACAGGATTGTCTGAGGAACTTAGAGGGATCTTCTTGAATCACAACATCCTGATGCACTTCAAATTTAACAGCCCCCTCAAGTACTTTATGGACAAAACCCCCAAAAGAACACTGAGCACCTTTTCATAAAAGACTTTCTCAGGTTTCACCCATCCAACACTTGCAATGCAGCCATGACTTGCTTTCCTCAGGAGGAATGGCAACCATTAACGCCTTAATACAAAACGCCTCACGAAATAACCAGGCAAACAAAACACTGTTAAAAATAAATAAATAACCCTAAAGACCCACAGGAGGGACAGATGACTCATGATTCACAAGACTACTCTCCACCCGTGGGGCAGAACTGAAGAAGCCTTTCAGATGACAGGTTAAGCATCTGCAAGACCCAACAAAACAAGTGTAATTAGCTTCTATTAAACGTTTTTGAATTCCCATTGAAGCCTTTAATTTGTTGTAATAAAGGAGAAACATATGTTCTACTTTCTTGATTTTGATTTGGATGAAAATTCAAGCATACAAACTAAGAATGAAGTCGTATGTCCTGGAATAAAGTAATTCCAGGACGTAAGTAGAGTCGGCTTGCAGGGACTGAATCTTCACACTCAATTGACTGTACAACAACAAAGGCAATAGACCATGTGTTATAGTGCCTGAGGTTTCCGTCATAGCTGGCTTTGTTTGTCCAACCTTTTTATTTGAATACTAGTTGCACGATTAAAGTTGTTATTCATTGTGCCCTTAAGAATTATTAACCCTTGGCCAGTGGGAAGAAACCTAAACTCACTCAACAAAGAATGCAAACTACCTGAAATAACTGGACGCACAAAGACTCTGTGACTTCCCAATCAGCCTGCTAAATCGTTCAACTGTTAGACCGTTTTTGTTCTCTCACACGCGGGCATCTAATTTGTCACACCAAAGAAACAAGGACAAAGTTCATCTCATAAAATCATGGTAAAATCCATTCCCCGACAAATGGGTGACATCATCTGTGGTCAAATGCACGTAGGTCCTGTTAACTGGTGACCAGTTGTTACCAGTAGGTAATGTGATTTAAAAGAAATGTTTTAAAGGCCAAACCATGATCTTTTCCTAATCCTTACCTGGTCTTTCTTTTATTATTATTATTATTATTATTATTATGTATTTATTTAACCTTCCAAAGTCATTTTAGTCCCTGGGTCTAAATAGACAGATGCAGACTGAAATGAATGAAACTGATGGCAGCAGTGAAAGAATGAAAGGAAGAAATTAAATAAGTGTGTCATTTACTAGTAGCTGAAACCTTCAACTGCCCCGTTACTGTGTTGCAACCACTTTACAATGACTGTTCTTGTTGGCATGGAGCCTAATCTCAGTGTGAATTCTCATATGAGTTAAATTTCAGGGTGAGTATTAACAACCTTCTGAACAAACCACTGGTCACTAACCTAAACTATTTTCAAGACCAATCACATCTCATACACACTCCATAATCATGCAGCCTTTTGTCTTCAGTTCTGTAATGTTAACCTATTCTTTCCGAAGACCTCCATAAAATAGAAACATCTAAACAGATTTTCTTTGTAATCTATAGCACTAACATAGTAAAGTACTTAAATATGAACCAGCTCTGAGAGGCAATCACCTGCAAAAATTCAGTAAGATGGGGCAGATGGGGATAAATTGGTGAAGGTTTCTTCTTTCAGTCAAAAGGCTGGCAGTTTGATCCCTAACCTTCCCGTGTGTTGGTGTGTCATTTGTTAAGATAATGAACCCCTGGATTTCCTTACATGTTCACATAAGTGTGCTATTGAAGAACAACTGCAGCTGTATACAACCATAGACATAGACAAACCATTAGGTCATGTGACATTGATTTCTGAAAGACCAGTTTTGAAGCCCATTTTTCTTCATATGGGGGGCAGTCATGTTGCTCAAGAAGCCGACGGGAGCACGCTCACAGGTGTCAATCAAAGTTAGTTTGTTCCCGGGTGCTGCTCTAAAGTTGGACATTTTAACATGGAAGTCGATGGAGACTGACTCGCTTTTAGAACCAGCCTCTAGCGGTCAGTCGAGGAACTGCAACGAATCTTAGTTCCACAGAGACTCAGTCCAGTCGGTGCTTGTGTACAACATGCATTTCTGCATAAAAATAAATGCTTTATGAGTGTTTGTGTGAATCAGTCAATGACAGGCACACGGTAAAGCACTCTGCAAAGCCTACAAAAGATTAACATTTTTTATATAAGCAGTGATTACCATTTTAGACCCATGTATAAGTATTTATCATCAACAAAGCAGTATCTTTAATGAGGCAGGGCTTCAGACGCAGTAGATTTCAGGTTTTGCTACTTGTGTGGGAGGACTTTTCTTTACCGGTTTTCTGAAATATGTTAAGGCTTGTTGGTGTTATTATGCAGGCTTGGCTGGACAGATTACAACTGAAAGGTGTTTGAGGAACATCTTATTATTGCCTCAAAACAACACAGTGCAGAAATCAAACATAAATCTTTAGATTCACTGCTTATCTTACTTGGCCTCTTAAACTTCACTTATACAGTTATCTAAGGAGAAAAGATGAAATCTACACAAAGATACATCTGATTATCATGTTTATGCAGACTTAATAAATCATCTCTGCCCACCAGAGCACTCGTTAATCGGTGTGGCACATAATCTGACAGCAGTTCCTGCTGCATGTCATGGTGTTTGAGTGCTTCGACTTAACATCACAAACTCAAAGTTGATGTCTCACAATCTATATAGAAAGTCACCAGAAACATACAGATCGATTAGCATTAATTCAGTTTACATCCCTTCAGATAAAGTAGTAAATATCACAGCTGGTTTCATGGAATATCCGGAATGCTACATAACAGTGGTACAGCGGTTACTACGAAGGTGTCACTACTGCTGGAGAGTTGGGGAAGCAGGACACTGTGCTCTTAAATAAGCCGTTGGGCTCTCATTTGTTAAATCAAAAAGTGTGAGTTGTCAGGGATATTATGTGTTTTCTTGTGAAATATTCCGACAAGCTGGATTTTATGAATAAAATGCAGCTGTTGTGATTTTTTTTTTTTCCTTCCTCAGGTTAAACTGTTTTATCAGCAGATCCCAGGATAATGTGAAAACATTTCAAACGTGGTTCAACTGCCCCTCAGTTCTCTGGGCAGAAACTCATTTAGCTCTCTCTCAGTACTGGACTTTATAAGCCGAACGCAGAAGTCAGTGTGCTGGGTTACCACATATTACACTGCAGTACTATGGCAGTGTTACTCTATAGTCCAGGTCCTTCAGCGAATCCTATTTAACAGCCATGCAGTCATTGGTCTACAGGTGGAGCTCTTCCACGCCAGACAGACACCAGACAGCCAGTGAGCTTGACCCACTGTGAGGTCTTGACTTCAGTCTGCTGGAGAGTGTTCAAATCTGGCCACTCCTGCAAAACAGGCGGGTGTGAGTTTATGAATACATTCCACAGTTATTCATTACAGAGCTTTCCTTGCATTTGTTTACAGCTGGAGTTAAGAATGTGATGGGGGGGGGGGTCATTGAAAGATACATCTGCACGACTTTTCCTGTGCACACACCACCTGGTGGAGTCATTGTTTTGGATGACCCAGACTTACGTGACAGCTGTGTGGGACATATGACCTAAGTGAATTATGCTCTGGACGTTGATGACACAACTGAGCAGAGGGCCAGGTAACGGTGAGGTGGGGATAGCGGACCAAATCCAAGTGTGTCCATCCAAATTTTTCAGCGGGATAGAGATCTCACCTTTAGCATATACAGTTTAGTATATCTGCAACTGCAAACAATAAACAAGTGTTCAAATGAGTATTTGCTGATGGAGTCAGTTTTGGATTAGAGTGGAATTTGCAGTTCTGAAAGCTGTCTTTTTTTTTTTTTTTTCTCCCTGAAATCACAATTTAATTATGTCCAGAGAAGCTGTTTGGGCTTGAACTCATCCCTAGTTGTCTCTGGTGGCAAAGCCACATGGGAGAAGTATTGTGTGTATATGTGCGTGCATGCATGTGAAAATAAGAATCAGCTCATAACCCCTCATGTTTATGCATAATATTCCCACTGTTCCCTGTCTGTCTGTAAATACGTTTTCATCAAAATTCTTTGAGCAACAAACTCTTTGAAGGACTTTGCCTTTAGGTGCATCTGCCTTCAAAGCTCTGCTTCTCTTTTGCTCTCGTTTCTGTCTGACTATCTCTATAAAGGTAACACTACACATGCGTAGCAGGAGAACACAACTCCCAACTTTTACACTGTTATTGTCTAAAGTCCAGTCTTCGTAGAAGTCTAGTTGGTGTGTGTATGTGTGTGTGTGTGTTTGTGTTTTTTTTAAGTTATCACTTTGGCTACGACAAGGCTGAGTTTAAACCAAGATCCTAGAAAAAACTTTGAAATCAGTCTTGGCTCCCCTGTTCAGCCATGGCTGCTATCTAACACACACACACACACACACACACACACACACACACACACACACACACACACACACACACACACACACACACACAGAGAGAGATGTGGTGGGAACGCTATCAAAGAGATAAATACCTGCAAGGCACTGCAGCCTCAAGCCCAAAATTGATTTGCAGAGTGAAAGAAAAAGAAGTAGAACAGAAGAAAATAGGGAACACATTAGTTTTCGGGTACACGAGTGCAGTCGATGCACAGTAGGATAAATGCCAGCATGCCCAGCTAAACCGAAAGCTTGTTAAAATAATATGGTGCTTGTTAAATCTTTTTTTTTTCCTTCTTGAGGGTTTTAAGGATTTAAGGATTAACAAGTCTTGCTGCTCCATCCTTCTTGATGCTTCGCTTGTGCTAATTTCAGCCTTGAATTCCAAAACCTAATTCGACAATAGAGTTTTGTTTCTTTTACATTATTACCTACAATTCAATTAATTCAAGGTAAGTCAGTTCAAGCAAAGCATACGGATGTGGAATTATAAACTAATGCTGATGCTGAAAAAGGTTTTTCTTTGGCTGTTCTGGATAACAGACCTGCTTGTTTTTTTTTTTTTTGTTTTGGTTTGTTTTTTTGTGGGAACAGGACGGTGACGTGCAGGTGCAGAGTCTCCATGCGAGACAAATATCTTTAAACCTGAGTTTGAGGATGACAGAGCACACTTCTTGTTTGAGTCAGTGTACAGTGAAGTGCTCATCATGGAGTGCTTACAGGGTGTAATTTAGACCTTTACCTCTATATATCCTGTTTTTTTTTTTCTTTTCACAGACCCTAGAAACTTTTTGGTACAAAGGGAGACCCAGAGGCAGAAGAAATGCCTCTATAGACATATATATGAAGATAGGCTAACAGAAAACAAACGAAAAAATACAAGCAGATCTAGTAACAGAAACAGGGCCATCATGGAGTCAGTGTCTAAGAACAAATGGCTTCTGTGGGTTAAACTGAACAGAGAATCTCCCCAATATTCTCATGATGCAAGATGAGTGACAATGTAAGGCTGCGGGATAATCTGCAATGCAGGAAATGTATGTTTCACAAAAACTGTCACAGCGTATCGCCCCACCGCGTGGGGTGATATTAGCGCGGCACAACTCAGTGTGAAATAACCTGACTCAGCTCCTCTCCTCCAGCTTTCAGTCTAACTTTTTTAATCACTGGCTGCCTTTCTGGTTTTGTTTCCTCCTCATGCTCCAGAGACTCCCGAAGAAAAGAATAAAGGAACAATGCACAGCTGTAGAGAAAGATTCCCATGTACGCGCATACACATTTGCAGAAGCCGCAGCCGTCTTCTCGCAGCGTTGAGGGTCAGCTTTGAAAGGACCACGGGTCACAGGCCACCAGGAGCTTCGAGCCTCGAGCTACTTGGCTAATAGGTATGTAAGCTTGTGTCTCACATAAGAGACTCCAAAATATCAAGCTGTAGCTGAGTATTGGTTAATTAAACACATTTGACAAGAACTGTACCAGTAGTAAGATTCAATCACTTCAGCTTTACATATAAGGCTGACAAAACAATCAATTAACAGGTGTTTTTCTGCAAATTGCATTAAAAAAAAAAGAAGAAAGAAACAGTGCAACAACTAAGAACTAGGGATAGAAAAACTAAAGAGAGTTTTATCTTGACTTTTGGCAAAGGCTCGGCAAAGCCTCGGCAAAGGCACGGCAAAGCCTCGGCAAAGGCTCGGCAAAGGCACGGCAAAGCCTCGGCAAAGGCTCGGCAAAGCCTCGCCAAAGCCTCGCCAAAGGCACGGCAAAGGCTCGGCAAAGGCTCGGCAAAGTCTCGGCAAAGGCTCGGCAAAGGCTCGGCAAAGGCTCGGCAAAGCCTCGGCAAAGGCTCGGCAAAGGCACGGGAAAGGCACGGCAAAGCCTCGCCAAAGGCTCGGCAAAGTCTCGGCAAAGGCTCGGCAAAGGTTCAGCAAAGGCTAAGCATTGGTTCGCAATCTACTTTCGGAGTCCCGACGCACCAGTTGAGAAGAACCGCCGTAGAGTATGTAGGTGATCTGTGCTGTGTTTGTACTATTGTACTGATGATGTGTGTGACTACGCTATAAGATCAAAAAGTCTTATACATATATTTCTTTTTCTGTGCATCTAAAAAAATATGAGCTTAAAACAGAAGTAACTGGATGTAACTCCAGTTCAGTGAGCATGATTGTGGTAATTCAGGAAATAATACATAATGAACATCAGCCACTTTTATTAAAGTGACTGAGACACAGGAAAGGTTGTATGTAGGACCACTTAACTACCTTCTTCTGGCTGTGTTTCGACCTCATAATTTATATGTCTGCCTATTATTTGACATAGACGTTTTATTTTTAGTGCCTGCAAAGAATAAAATTCAGCAATGTAGACTTTTCTTTAGCTTCTTCCTCCTAGTAAGAGCTTTTCCTAAGTCAGGGAACCATCTGTGGAGCATCTACACTGTGAATGGTCAAAGCAGTGGTCCAGGCAATGTTGGTGTACACTGTATTATTAAAAAAAAAAAAAGAGCGAGAGAGAGAGCGAGAGAGAGAGAGAGAGAGAGAGAGAGAGAGAGAGAGAGAGAGAGAGAGAGAGAGAGAGAGAGAGAGAGAGAGAATAGAGCATCTGTGAATCCTGGGATGCAGTAATATGTGCCACATGACACTGGTCCCAGTCCCCATAACCTTCAGAGAGCCCACCATTTGGATTGGGTGCTCAATAGGCCAAATGACTAAACAAACATCCCATATGCAGACGCTACATGTCCTTGTCGCAGCCAGTACATTTTTGGCTCCTAACCTGTGATGCATGTTTTAACTCCTTTCTCTCTGACTTGTTTCCTGTTTCAATTTCCACTTTCAAAAAAGTCCACCAGTTGGAGAAAACTGGAGCACACAGGGTAAACCCACACAGTCACAGGGAAAAAATTCAAATTTAATCACAGAAAGCCTCTGTGATTTAATTACAGACAAATTTGTTGGTATCCTTCCACAGGGAAAAAGGAAAAGAAAAAAAAGGACCCACAACTATTCATGAAATAACTTGAAAATGACAAAAGTTGGTAGCGTTCATCATTATTTATTCATCCATCTTCTATACCCGCTTGATCCTGTACAGGGTCACGGGGGTCTGCTGGAGCCAATCCCAGCTCAGTACGGGTAAAAGGCAGGAGTAGTCCCTGGTAACGCTGCCAGTCTATCACAGGGCCACATGTATGGACAAACAGCCATACACGTTCACAAACACACCTGCAGGCAATTTAGACTAGTCAGTCAGCCTAACATGCATGTTTTTTTGGACTTTGGGAAGAAGCCGGAGTAGCCGGAGTAGCCGGAGAAAACCCAAGCAAGCACGGTGAGAACATGCAAGCTCTACACAGAAAGACTCCTGCCAGGCCCAGGAACTGTACCAGGAACCTTCTGCAAGGTAAAGCAACAGTACTAACCACTGAGCCACCGTGCTGCACGTCGTCATTATTTATTACATTTTTAGAACAAATAATACTCTGCTTTGATTTTTTTTTTTTTTTTTTTTTTTTTATTCAAATCAATATCGATCCATCCATTACCCATACCTGTTAGCTGGAGCCTATCTCAGTTCTCTTTGGACAAAAGACCGGTACACCCAGGACAAGTCACCTGTCCATCACAGGGCCACATACTGACTAACGACTGCACACACTGCTACCTAGTGCCTGGAGAAAAGCCCCACATAGCACACAATCAGAACATGCAAACTCCTGCCAGGAGTTAACCCAGGAATCTTCTTTCATGTCAAGCAACAATACAAACCACTAAGCCAACATGCTGCCTCAAGTTCTTATTTTACATAATAAAACAAATGAAAGTAGCATGGGGAAAAACACAACAGTTCCCTGAAGTTAAGATTTTGTTGTTTCACCTTTTGCAGTAAGATCCTTATAAAGATGTTCGAGAAGATCAAGTTAAGCTCAGGGCCATTTTACAATAGTCCAAAGATTTATATATTTATTTAAATCAGACATTTTTCAGTGTTTATTAGCTTTGAGTTTTGAGTCTTTATCATCCTGTTGGAAGAACCTTTGACTTCCAACTGACGCTGAGCTTCTTGAACTTGACAGTAGGCTTTACTCCACAATGCCTTGATATTCTTTTCTTTATTTTATTTTATTTTAGTGGAGTCTTCTTTTTCCTTGGACTCCATTTCTCGTTAAAAGGTGGCGAATGGTACAATCACACAGCGGCATATCTTAATCTTTGATTTTAGCGTAAATGCTTTTGGATGTTTTGCCTGGGTCTTTGTTTGCCATCCACCGTAATCAGTCTGGTGTTTTGGCCACATCCTGGGAGACTGGCTACAGTCCCATGGACTGTGTTTACACGAACATGCAACTACTTGGAAATGATCTTACAGCCTTTATCTTGAGTATACCTACCTCAGTTTCCAAGCTTTGCTTCCTCTGGTCCATGTGTGGTGGACACAATGATATTAAACTACACGATGGTCATGTTTTCTTCATTTATATCTACTGAGTGGTTTATGAACATACTAAGGAAACTCAATTAAGGTGAATACATCCTTGATTTTCATTCTTTTATCCGTGCATTCTTGTCATTTAATCTCAGTAAGTTAAAATACAGGCAAAGTAAGAACTGTGAAACACAGTGATGATCTTTCACCTCACCGACAATAAGCAGAGAAGTAGGTGTGAAAACTCTAACTGGTACTTCTCAGATTGTTTTAAAAGGGGTAACACACCCACACACACTTTGTACTAAGCTACATTTTGAAAGATGTTTTACGTGGTAAAGTAATGAGTGCAACTATAGGATGCTCTTGGAAACAGAAATGACTGTTTGTGCTGTGAGAAAAACATCACATTTACCCATCAAACCAAACAACCTATTTTTTTTTTCTTTAAGTCTCTCAATACACATATTTAGAAAAAAAAAAAAAAACAATTTGCAAAAATGTTATGTTAATCTGCAGAATAAGTCATGATTTTTCATTATAAGTGCTGTTTTAATGTTTTTTAAGCCTTCCCTTCCATATTCTGTGTAGTGCTCTTCAAAACACGAGCTGGGTTTAAAATACCACTGAAGCAGCCTGATGTGGCAGGCTAATGACATCAAAATGCAGATTTGAAGCTTTGGCTTTGGTACAAAAACAACTCTCACTTCAGTAAAAACTCAACAACAGGCACACATATACGCACATTTTCACACATGCGTGCGCGCGCGCACACACACGCACATATGGAGTATGCCCACACGAGCACAACTGCGGAGGCAGCCACTCCTCCACTCACACAGTTTGCACAGTTAAATCAAACTGATTTGCTACCATTGTGAAAGAAAATTAGCATAACAAGGGTGGGATCAAATGAGGTAGTTACAGCTTGAATCATAAATTGCAGACTGAGCAAACGTGCGGCTGCAAATGGAATGTAGTTCACATCAGTATTCATGAAAATAAAAAAAGTAAGCTGTAGATTTTTTTTTTTTCCAATTTATTTAAAAACCTAGTATTTAAATTTTTGTTGAGTGCTCTAAATGATTGTATGGAATTGCCAGGAATTTCTAGTTTTATGACACAGAGTTCAGCTGACTTTTTTTTTTTACAATACAAAATTTGAACATGTGAATATTAATATTATTTGTCTTTCTTTTCTTTTTGCCTGCTGCTATGTATGTATGTAATATCAATTCAAGCACTTCATTTCATTCATTCACCAGATCAGTATCGCCTTTATCCATGCAAAGTATTATTCTTATAAGTGCATATAAGATAGATGCTTTAAAGGTTACATTATGCAGAGTTAAGGCTATAGTCACTTTTGTCAAATACATTTTTCTCATGGCACAATCACTAATACATCTACTCAAAATTAGGTGCATGGTGTAATGTGCCAAAAGGAAAACTACTGCTTATATCTACACAAAATTAATACACTAGGACTGAGACATATCATCATCTTCAATACAATACTAGTCTTAAAGGTTTTGGCTATCTTTTACTGTCTTTTAGTTTGAGTTTTTGTCTGAAACTACCATGTTGGAGAACTCTTTAACTCTTAACTATTTAAAGCCCCAGATTAGAAAAATGGAAAAATGCATGCTAATAAAGTAATTCTTAAATTTACTGTCCTGTGGGGGTTGGACTCCACCAAGGTCGCCCATTGTCATTGATTGAAGCGGGTCCGGCTTGGTAGTCTCAGAATTGGGTCTCTGATTTATGCAGATGATATGATTTTGTTGGCTTCATCAGGCCATGGCTTGGACATCTGGATAGGATGTCTCCTTGTGAGATTTAATGGGCATGTCCTAGTGGAAGGAGACTCTGTGGAAACCACAGGACATGCTGGAGGGAATATGTTCCTCAGCTGGCCTGGATCCACTTTGGGATCCCTCCAGATGAACTGGACAAAGAGGTCGGTGAGAGGGAAGTCTGGGCATCCCTGCTTAGGCTTCTGCCCCCGCAACCCGACCCCAGATAAGAAGAGGTGGATGGATTAAGTTCAATTTCACTTTTACTTCTTTGCAGACGCTATAAACCAAAACTATTTTTGTTTTTTTTTTTTACTCTTCTCAGCTTCACTTCATTCACTCATGTCTGTTTTTACATGTCTTTACAGGTCTGCAGAATATTTCAAATAAATGAAGACAATAATGCCATTGAAGAAAACAAGCAATGAAGCATTTTAGTTGCTATTTCTCCTATTTTTCCCTGTAACCCTAATGTAATGTGTACAAAATGTTGTTTTTCTGAAATATGTAAAGACATTTCTGAACAAAGAAATGAAACATGGTCTTGAAGAGACCATATGTTACTCTAAAACCTCAATGTACTGTAATAAAGCCGCTGTCACAGAGGTGTAAATGGCCTTTGCCAGGGGCACTGAAACAGCTCTACACCATCATAGACACTGGCTTCCTGACTTGTTTCTGATTTCAGTTTGGGAGGACCTTTTTGTCTTTGGTTTAGAGCACATGGTCTTCATCGATCCATCCCTTCACCCATGCACTCATCCATCCATACATAAATACATACATAATTCATATTATTATTAGTAGTATTATACATTTTTGTAATGCACTTTTCATTACAATAAATCTCAAAGTGCCACAATAAAAAATACTAAATAAAAGAAATAGTGCACAGTATACACACTTAAAAATCATAAAAAGAAATCTTTAGGGACTCCTGGGAATTAAGGAAGATTAAAAGCTTACTTATCCTTTTTAGACTGAGTGAGATTTGCTGAAGCTATCCCACCTCTCTTTGGGGGAAATGCAGGGTACACCCTGGAAAGGTCACCAGTCTATTGCAGCATATGGTCCCCAGTTCTTATGAAAAAAAAAAGATCTGGATTACTGATTCATCTGATCACACAACAGGTTCCCACTGCATGAAGGTCCTTCCCAGATGCTCCAGAGCTGAGGAACAATTATGTCACCATTGGAAAAGATTAACTGAAGGCATCTTTTTGTCAAACCAATATTTTAAGAGGCATTTATAAATGTAGCTCTTGACAAAGTATTTGACAAAGGTTTCACAATGCACAATGTTTAAGGGATCGGAGTTCAAGTTTAAGTCATTGTCTGTTGCGAATGAAACTCCTTCAGTTTTTAAAAATGGTTTTATGATATTTTGCACTGTATCTTAAACTGTAGATGGAAAAATATATTTTAATACCTCTGAATCTTTCTCTGAGGAAATTATTTTTATAAATATTTTATGGTTTTGTCATAATTTCTCTTCTATTTTTTTGTTGTTGTTGTACAAACTGAGGAACCTCGTTGCTCCTTAAATACACTATTTTAAATGGATTCTGCTTTTGTATTAAATTAACATAATATCAGCCTCTTGATTTCACCAATTTTAAAGAACCTTTCTTTTTACCTTATTACAAGCACTAAATTGCCTTCACACCAACTTGTTGCAAAATCAATGCATAGTTATGGATGAAATTAAATAGTTTTTTACTGCCTTCCAGAATTAAAGTAAAAGTGTATATATGTATGTATGTATGTATGTATGTATGTATGTATGTATGTATGTATGTATGTATGTATGTATGAAGAGAAACATAGAAAAGTGCTTTGTCAAATCCAGATGAGGTTAAAAGGTGCTTTACTTTTTGTCATTCCTGCTACAGTTATTAGGTTCTCATCAGTCATTGCGTTCCTCCCAGCATTTATACAGTGCTCCTTGCTTTTTGGATCTCATTTTCCAGATCCCCGTCTTACCTCCCAGTAAGTCCCATTTTGTTGTCAGAACAGACAGCTACTTACCTTCCCGTTTTGGATTTTGTTTCTCGGATTATCCCTTTGTCCTTCTTAAAGCTACCTTATTTCTATCAGTCAGTCCCTGTCTGTTGCCTGCAGTTCAAAAGAGGTCCAGTCATTACCGTACTGTAACACCGGCATTTGCAGAACTAAACACCGACTTCCTGCTGCAGTGCTGCACGCAACTATAGAATATAAATTATCATTGTTTGTACTTAGCCTCCAGAAAGTTATTTTAATTAAGAACAGGAGGTTTCTTCTGTATCTCTCATCTGCAGCAGATCAGCAGCATTTGTTTCCCTTTCAGCTACATTGTCATGTATTTAGCATATATGAAATTATCAAAAGTTGTAGCTTTATGCATCTCTCATAAAACTTATTTATCTATAACAAAAGAGCAAGAAGAGTAGGTCATACTTTTCTCAGACTTCATTAAGTATATTAAAACACTATGTAATTGGTTTTGACAGCTGAATTTAAGTAAATATTGAAGTCAAGCAAACCAAAATGGTCTCTCATGCGTGCATGCATGGATATGTTGGTAAAAAAAGATGCAAAATATGTTAAAACCTACAATGCACTCATACGACTCTGTACATACATACAGGCAGTCATACAGGGATTCCAGTTAGAGGTAAAAAAAACAAACAAAAAAAAAAAACAACAAGGAACGGCATGGATAGTTATGAGCAAGTAAATCAATATAATAAAGGTTGGTGCTATATTTCTATGTGACATTTTACTTGCTAAATATTCAGTATCCTGTATTTGGAAAGCTTCTGTGCCATGTGAATATGAGGTTATTGAAAAATACATTCAGACTTCCAGTCATGACCAACACCACCGAGAATCCAAATATTAACTCATAAAAAATGGAACCAAAAACAGAAACTTTGCTCTTAATCAGAAAAGCCTTTGTTTCTCATTCTGATCTATGGCTGGTAGAGACGTTTTCCTGAATGTAATTAAACTTGAGCCTGTAAGGATAAAATGTAAGCTTGTTAATATGTTCTGAGAGTAATGAAAAAATAAAGACAAAGAATAAAATACACACAAGTATGGCCTCCCATTTATTGCTTGAAAAATTATATTGGATCTAATAACCCAGAGCTGTGATCACATAGCAGAATATCATTACAATAAAAAAATAAAAAAAACACCTGGAAAGTGATGGAAGGAGGAAGCGTAAAGACAGCACTGATTGGAGGGCGGAATTAAGAGGTGGAGGATAAGGGGATAGCTGGTGGTGTAGAGTTAGTGTGTGGATGTAAGTGAAGGTGGTAAACATGCCAGAAGCCTTGCATAGACACCAGAAAAAGTAAACAAGAAAATTACCCACAAGTCATCCTCTGTCTTTGTATTTCACCCCAACCAATAAATCTCAATTAAACCATCCTGCGTCAAGCCAAGGATCCCACGCTGAGCTGGATTAATGAGATGTAGCAAACCACCATGTGTTTATTAACCTGGAATCAGGCGCTGAAGACAAATGGACCGTCTTTTGAGTTACGTGGCATTCAACAGACAAGGGGAGACAGCTGCACAACTCCACTTTATATTTTGGGCTATAATCCATAAGTTAAAAGCAAAAGTCAATTAAGTTAGACCATTATTATGACTGTTAGTCTCACTGAACTAAAAAAAGACACATTCCACAGAAATGTTTGGTCTTTTTCTTTTATTATAACTTTGAATGATTGCTTCTTCTGATAACGTCCCCCTCTATGTGAATGGACTGAGACCATCCTCTTGATGTTATGCCATCTTAAAAGCAGAGTAATTATTTAGTCTGCTCATTAATGACCTTGCTACAGCTACCACACTTGTACTCTGGGTGTATTCAGTCCATTCAAATGATAATCCTCACTTCAAACAAACAAGCCAATACTTCCTGCAGACAGCGCTTAGAACCATTACAAGCCTTATAATCCTTCTCTTTGTCATTTTCCTGCTCATAACCATATGACAGATGGATGCATCTGTGTAATATACACATATGCAACTGCAAAACTCTATTTGCGAGGTGCACAGTAGCTGATATGCATTTACACTTTTTAACAGCCACCCATGATGAACTAAAACATACACATATTCACCACACACTCCACTATCGAAACTACATACATTTTAACAATAACAAAGAGAAAAGGAATAGATGGTGAGAGTGGTGGGGGGGGTGGTGGGGGGGGCTTTCAACCTCTTCGGGAGCCTAGAGTCTTTTTCAGTGAGGCACTGTAGAGTTGGCTGGAGAGAGATGGAATATCCTACCGAGCAAGGATAGTGGTAATTGCCTCTGTGTCTGCGTATGGGCTAGAAAAGAAAGAAAAAGAAAAATTACAAGCATGCATGTGTGTTTGTGTGTGTTGCCAGCATCACCTCCAGGCTGAACTGATGAGCTCATTATTTTTGCTCCCAGAACCCCCACCAGCATCTGCAAACAGCAACACACAGCGGAGCACCCTGCAACAGGGTGTGGAAGGGTGTGTATGTGTGTGCTCAGCACCGTGGCCTTTTCCTTAGATTTCTGAAATATTTGTAAAAGCGATAGGGATAAAGAGAGATGGGAGATTTTAAAAGGAAGAAGAGCGCGGAAATAAACAAGTAAAAGATACATCTAAGAAAAAAAAAAAGATATGGAGAGTGAAAAAGGGCTGAAATTATGTTCGAATTGTCTTCTCTGAGAGAGCAAGCATAATACGAAAAGAGTTTTATAGACACCTAAATACTGTTTTTGTTTTTATCAAGACTGTAGTGAAAGATAAAGACTGATCAAAATCAATACAGTACAAAATAAGATAATTATATCCTTTTGAAGAGTGAAATAAAAATGTGGATTAATGACCTGTAATGGACTGGCAGCCTGTTTTTGGCATATCCCGTCTTTCACCTGAAGACAGCTGGGATCCAGCAGATGCCTGTGACGCCGAATAGGAAGAAGCAGGTATAGATAATGGATGGATATTGATTATCAACACGGACGCCTACTGCACGTTAGGATGTGATCAAATTATTGTCTCTTCGCAGTTTGAAATGTTTCATGTTTGAATGAAGAACTCAGACAAATACAAACCATATCGAACCAAAATAACATGCTAAAGGACGTAACTGAAGCATTCAGAGAAATGAGATGTAATCAGTTCTAAGCCAAACATGCAATGACACTATGATGACCCGGTCCCAGGAGCCTGGAGGTCCCACACGGTACCTTCGCTGGTCTTAAGGACAGAAATCTCCAGAGTGGTTCCTGTCATCTTCTGGTGCCACTTTCCCAGTTTGATGGTCACAGCACAGATCCATCCAGTTATCCCAAGCCCCACTGTTACCTTCAATTCTACATCTTCTCAGCCTTCTCCTTGGTAACAAGCTTCTTGTGCCTCTTCTTCATGATGTCAGTGTTAGTCTTGACTGCTACATCTATCACCGCCACCATCTTCAGGAGTTTGCTGACCACCATAGTGCCCAGTTAAGTCACTTATCTCCAGCTTATCCATCTAGATTTTGAAGTCTCACAGGATCTTTGCTCTTTAATTCTCTACCACCCTTGGAGGTTCTTGTCATTTAATCTTTGGGTCTTTTAAATCCCATTTGGGAAAAACGAGTTCCTTTTCATTATTCCAGCTACTCTACCTGGTTCGGGAGTTCCATGTGGTACCTGCATTGTACTCACTGTCCTTAAGATATGCTGCCTTCTGGCTGTTAGAACCAGCTCTCTTTCAAATGCATTGCCTATAATTATTCTTTCATTCATTAATTTTCCACATTCACTTCGATCCAATTTAGGGTCACAGGGTTCCGCTGGAGCCTATTTTCGCTGTCAATAGGCAAGAGGTCACCAGTCCATCACAGGACCACACAAAGGCAAACAGCCATCCTCACTCACACTCACCACTAAGCTCAATTCTGTCTTTCTCTCAATCTAGACTCACCAACCAGCCTAATGTGAATGCTTTAGGACCATGGGAGAAAGCTGGAGAACATAAAGAAACCCTACCCAGGCAGTGCTAAACAATAGTACCATCGTGCTGCACATTTTGCCTATAGTTACGCAGTTATATAGTGGTTTTGATGACTAAATAATACCACAGTTACATACTTTATGCGTTTCAGTTCACATCAGACTGTGTTTACCTAGTTTCAAGACATGATAAAGACCAGAATATTTTCTCTTATGTTCTGACATGCAAGAGCTTAGATTCTCCACCTGTAATTCTTTTGAAATCAAACATCAGTTATACATATTTTTAAAGCATTTCTGCCAACATACTCCTCTAAATCAAATCATATGCAATTAAAATGTGATATATGATGTGCCTTTATCAATGTCTGTGCGTGTGTGTGTGTGTGTGTGTGTGTGTGTGTGTGTGTGTGTGTGCGTGTGTGTGTGTGTGTGTGTGTGTGTGTGTGTGTGTTTACATGGAGAGATTAAAAAAACTATATCAAGGTCTGGGCAGTTTTCTCTCACTTGTCTGTAAACACAGACTTGTGTTTGTATATGATGCAGCCCAGCAACCATGTCTAGAATAAAATGCATTGATTTGGCTTGGTTAATGTGCAGACGCTTAAGATATGACAGCAAGAAGTGCTCTGCCATAAGATGTCATATATTGAGATTTGGGATGTGCCTATACAGACACACATACACAAACACACACACACATAAAGATGAGGGAGCAGATCCCTATCATTTTGAAAATTAATGCCAACATAATAAGAGGCAGAACGTTGAAATTTAAGACTTTGGGAAAAACAGACGTCATATGGCAAAGTTAAGCTCCATGATGCAAAACAGACACACACACACCCAGCTGTTCTTTTATGTGGTTTGAATTTGGAAAAAAAAGACTTGGAAAAGTTGGTGCGTGCATGTGTGAGTGTTTCAAACGGTTCAGTTTAGTGAAACAGATATAAAGATTTCAAATGTGATTGCTTCTTGTACTAATTTTATACTTGTTCACCTTATTTATTTATATTGAGTTTAAGTCAAGAGACGTCAGCTGAATAGTTTGATTTGAAGTCAATATTTATAGGTGCCTGTTTTTTTTTTCATACAGCATTTATATGATTAAATGTTTTCTAAATTTGACACGTAAATCGTCACTGTAAACTAACACCACTGTTACATCTAGTCATATAAAGGTTGACTGGTGGGGATGGGGGTGTCGTCATTTCAACTGTGCCCTGATCGATGATGCAAAGTCTCGTTACGTAAAAGTGCACTAAAATTCATCAAAACAGTGTGTTTTTGTTTAGTTTTTTTTTAATTCTTTTAATTTGGGACAGACACACAGTCACTGTTGTGTTACTTAACGCTTCCCTCTAATTACACTTCTCATTTGTTGGTGAATTGATCATGGTAATCTGTTGCAGTTTTACAGACGAGGTCAGTGTCCATTCAAGGTGAATGCAGATTTCGTCTGCTTCAGGAACTATTGATTTTCCTGCTCTTGGACGCTCCTGGATGACTGAGAGTGTACACAAGTGTTATCCAAGAACATTTGCAATATCTTACCTTCAAACCTCCTGCATACTGATAACATTTCTTAAGGCAGGCATCTTTCTGCAAATAGCAGTCAACAGCCCATTATTAAACGATTTAGACACTTTGCAAATGAAAAATTAGAGGTTTACATAATTTTAAATCCTGTGAAAGTAATACCCGACATCCGCATTAACACACGGTGGCAGTATTCCGTCCTAAGTTTCATGGGATCTCATTGCTACATTTTTTTACAATTGGCCACAACATTGTTCAAAGGAATGGAAAACTAGGTGGGACTTTCCGGCAAAGCACGAAATTGCTTTGAATCCTTTTCAAAAGCCAGAGACTATTTAATGTCTATAGGTGATCGCATATCAGGGCCGAGAGCAGACAGAAGTGACGCAGGGTTCTGTTCCAGGGCCTCTTCTACTCAACATTGACATGCTACCACCTGTTCAGACTATTTAAAGCAACATCATTTGCTACCATAGTTATGTGGGTGATGTGCAAATGTATGTAAAGAAATGCCCGGGGCATTAGAAACTCTTAGAAGCAGTCATAAAGTGAGAGAGCAAAAAAACAAAAAAAAAAAAAAAGAAAAGAAAAGGAAAAGATGTTTCACAGTTTCTTTAAGTAAAACAAAGGCAAAACCAGAGGTTATTGTCTCTGGAGCCGTAGAAGAGTGATTAATCATCTCTGCTCAACTTTAGCTCTTAATGTCACAAACCACAACAAAAGCCAGGAATCTGGGTGTCATTATGGACTCAGATCGGAACTTCAACAGCCATATCAAGTCAATTACCGAGTCAGCCTCATATCACCTCAAGGATATTCCAAGCTTTTAAGGGTTGATATCCTGCTGAGAGTTGAGAAATGCTGGCCAATGAATTTATTTTTAGTAGACCTTATTACTGTAACAGCGTATTTACTGGTCTGCCTAAAAGATCGATCGGCCAGCTGCAGCTGCTTCGGAAAGCTGCTGCTGGACTCATGACCACAAAAAGTGGATCATTTCTCTCCAGTTCAGAGTCCTGTACTGCTGTTGCTATAAAGTTTTAAATGGCTTTGGGCCAAAATACATTTCAGATGTTTTGGTGTGTTACTAGCCTCCCAGGCATCTTAGCTCATCCTGGAAAGGTTTGCTTTCTGTCCCAAGAGTTGAATCCAAATTGGAGAAGCTGATTTTTGTTTTTATGCATCATATATCTGGAGTAAACTCCCAGAGAACTCCGTGTCTGTTGCAACTCTTGCTGTTTTTTAAATCAACACTCTTGTTTGCTGCTGCATGCTGTTGATTGACTGTCATTAACTATTAACTCGTACTGTTTTATTTTTATTGTATATAATTGTGATCCATAGTTTATCTCATGTAAGGCACCTAGAATCGCATCGTTATTAAAATGTGTATAAATACATTTGTTTTGCCGCTGTTTCAGAGTTTAAAGTGGATTTCAACTGTTGTGCTTTTTATCAGTTTAAAACTGCACTAAAACACGAAAACTCCCAACCCTCAGGTAGCAAAGCATAATAACAGCTAATCATTTGGTTGAAGTAAACCATCCAGCCCTGATTTTCCCGACTCTGCAACACCAGACCCTTGTTTGTGCCCGGCTTCGTCAGCATCTGGAGCTGCAAGCCTCATTTACCAGATTCAGATCAGTTATGCTGCACCACAGTTTAGCTGCTAAAAAGTACAGGAACATAAAGACTGATAGGATCTTAACCAAAAACAAACCCATAAAAATGTCCTCTAACTTAAGCCATTGCAGTGTTGTATAAGATTTTGAAACAAAGCCAAAGGGTTCAAGAAGTAAGCATTGTTGCCAGGTCAAAAGTCGCTTATGAAGCACTTCTCAGTCAGATAAGGCCCGCCGTTGCTTTTAGGTCTCATACGAAGCAAGAATGGATAGGAAGGAGATGAGGAAAAGCTTGGGGGAGTCTGTTCAGCCTTTTACAAAAAGCACATTAACCATATTTTAACAACTCCAGGTGGAAGAAACTGTTTTTAGCTGGAAAAGTGATGAGAAAACTTGGATGCAATTTATTACAGAGACATTTGAATGAAAATAGGTATCGTTTAAGGTTCCCTCAACTGTTTTACAGTATTTCCATGTTTCTATGTTGTCTTCCCACTGGATGTGGAGGAGGGCAGGAAAAAGGCTCGAGTTCCCAGGTCTGCTGCAGCTGCAGACATAACAGCATGGGAAACAACACGTACAGGAGAGGGTGAGAAAGAGGGCTGAATGCTGTGTGCCTGGTGAAAGAAAGAAAGAAAGAAAGAAAGAAAGAAAGAAAGAAAGAAAGAAAGAAAGAAAGAAAGAAAGAAAGAGAAAGAAAGAAAGAAAGAAAGAAAGAAAGAAAGAAAGAAAGAAAGAAAGAAAGAAAGAAAGAAAGAAAGAAAGAAAGAAAGAAAGAAAGAAAGAAAGAAAGAAAGAAAGAAAGAAAGAAAGAAAGAAAGATGTTGCATTGTGGGAAAGTTGCGTTGAGTTGGCTGTGTGTGCAGCCGTTGCTAAACTGACATGCATGTAGGCAGTAAATAAAGATCTGCTTCCCAGGACAAAGCAGCCTGGCTTTGCTTCACTGCAGCATCGCGCTGCCCTCTGGCCTGTAAAGCAAATGGGCAAGCGAAAACCAGCCAAACATGGATTTACTGTCTCTTAATTTTCTATCACCACAGCCGAAGTAGACAAACTAATGCACTACTGAGTAGAGAACTTACTAATGAACCAAACCAAGACTATCAGTACCATTTCCTTCATGCCAGTATACAACTAACACTTTTCACAGAGTTTCTTCAGTTGGGATCTTCAGTGTCAGAAAGATGAGACTCTGCTTAGTGTCGAACACTTCACTGCATCCACATCTTTTGGTTTGAACTCAGGAATTGGTAAGTAAAATAACATTTAGTTCATCTATACCAAATTCAAAGTACAAATTACAAGGTGATAATTTTGGAGGCGGTGTGGTTAGGAAATTTGATTTCCTGAATCATGTCATCACTTTGAGGTTACTAGGCAACCAACACACACTATCATGCAAGAAGCCAGTTTCCATTCGTTTCGTGTAATAATTTCATCTCATAGCACTTGGCAATTACGATAATAGGTGTAATTACCTAAAATGGTAAACTATTATTCTACTTAAATGGCATTAGAATGAGGTCAGACTTTCCTATGAATAACAATGCCTTTGTAGCTTAAATAAAATATGTCAACGAGGAGGCTGCCTTTGTTGGAAAAAGCAGAGAACGGAGTAGAACGAAAGGTGACATGACTGAACAGGTGAAGATGACATCAGTGAGGGTCAAGTGAGCAGGGATTCTTTACTTTAATGTTCCAGAAAACTGCATGGTCAGCTTTGAAGGTGGAGCTCAGGCAGGAGGTGTGTTTCTGTCTGTTTGTGTTCACATCTGCTGCCACATCCTCAGCCAATCAGAAGCCACCATTCAGGCTCCACTGCCAAGTTTACTGGGTCAAAAACCGCACAGAGAACAAGGATGGATCAGACTGGCGAGGTGAAGGAATTAGGAATACCATGGGTGTGCATATATCACTCTCCTCTCAATCATCAAATGTGCCATTTGCATTTATATTTGGTCTTTTTTTTCTCTTCGATATGATCTGCTTCTGTCATAATCCATCAATTGTTGTTAGATGTTTTGAATGAACAATCTTTCTCCAAAGTTAATTTATAGTATTAACTAAAATGCACCGCTCACATAAACAGAACATTGAACAAACTGTTTTTCCTCTGTTTGACTTTGTGTTACATGATTAATGTAAGCACAGCAATGTTCTTTCCAGATAACCTTTCCTGTTTCCGAATTTCTTTCTTTCCTTATTAGCATTCAAAATAATCCACATTGTACTCTGTGTGGCTGCATGACAATGTGGATCTGCAAGTAATTAAGACCTAAATGAGTAGTTAGTGGAAGTACCGAGTGTGAGCAAGCCACAATCATCTGTACAGCATCTTGTCCTTCAGGTTTCCAGCTTCGTTTGTTTTTTTCTTTCTCTGATTCGCTCCACATTCTGATTTTAAATCCATTTCTCTTCCCTCTCATTTCCCTTTTCTATTTTTGTGTCTTTATTTCCCCCTGCACTCTCTTTCTCTGATCTCTGCCCTTTCCTTCCTTCAGTTTTCCATATTTGTTGTTATTTTAGTCAGCCGGCAGCGTATACCTCGATGCACTTGTCACCATACTGTCAGCATCTGAGATGTCAGGATGAAACTAAAAAAGATATTGAGTAGCGCTGTCCTTTTCTTAAGATTATGCAGGGACAAATCTGCGCAGGAGTGATTTGCTGAGTGGAATCTAAATATACTGTAAGGAATAAAGGCAAGATAACAGCGCTCGATAAAATGGATAGGAGAGAGAAGAAATACAGAGATCAAGAGAGAATACCAGGAGAAGAAAAGTGGGAGAAAAAAAAAAACAGACAGGAGACATGGTAACAGGCTGAGGCAGCACAAAGGTGAAGATGAATAGTGAAATGGAAGCTTGATTGGGATAAAATGAGATGACAGAAACGAGACAGGAGAGGTACGTTCCTTCATAAGCAACTTAACCATATTTCACATTTTACATGTTCTTAAGTTATTCTGCGCCATATGCTTGTCCTATTTACATATGTCTTCAAAAGCCAGCAGTGCCGCGGCTATAATTTTAGAATTATTTGTTCCTGCTGTTTCATATGCCTTGTGTCTTATTGCTCCCCATATGGCCGAGCAGTGGCGTGTTTAGTTTACATTCAGCGTGCCTCTGTTTCCAACATCTCTATCAGATAACACTCAACACAATCACGCTCGATATTGGACTGGCTATTCTTCCTCTCCAAGCACAATGTTTTTCCGATTCCCATGACAGGCAATATGAGGCGCCGCAATTCACTTGCAAATGTTGCATGTATAGGACCGCATTATTCGTTTATTGGGCACTGACAACGTTTCCAATATAAAGACAGGCACAGAAGGAGGGATACGATGGCACTGCGCTGGGTGCAGCCTTAAATATTACAGTTTTGTGTGCTGCTGGAACAGAAGTCTCCTCCTGTGACACAAATATAGTGCACTGGCCTGTCAAACAGGCTTTTATTACGAGACGCAGACAGGGAGAGCGCATGTAAGACTGCAGGAACAATTACTGTATTATTTGGGGTTCGGCTGTTTCCCGCTGCCCTGTGTGTGTTTATGCAAGCTAGTGTGTGAGTGGTGTGTTTTTCGCGGTGTCTCTTTTGCCACATATTTTTCTTAAATCGCTTGGATCGAAAAGAGAAAACACAACACAGCGGCGACAGCAAAAGGAAGTGACGGTTAACAGCATCCATGATTCGAATGGGGGGTTTTTTTTTCATGGTGTGAAACCTGAGTCAGCGGTGGCGATGTTGAGGATGAGGACCGCTTTAAGTGGTTCACCAGTCACTCCTGGTAATGTCTGTAATACTTGCTCAGGGGTCATGTTCTGGGTCTCTGGAAAGCGCCTAGAAACAACTTGTGTTGTAATAGACGCTATATAAATCAAACTGAACTGAATTAAATTGAATAAGAGCTAATATAGGGTGGTTCTGTTTTTAGCACAAGCTACAAGCTCGCTTCGCCTTGATTCACAGTACCTGTGTAATATTAAGTTGCACGTCCTAATATGGCACGAGAATGGCACCTTTTTATTACACATGCCTCATTGAGTTTGTTTATTTGTTGGTAATCTCAAAACTATTTGTGTTACAGCGCCTTATATGGTAGACGCTCAGCGTTAATGGAACAGTCTGCAGTCCCTCAAGAGGACCATAAACTTTACAGAGCTGCAGAAAACCAGATCTCCACTTTTATTTGGTCTTCATTTGGGTCAGTGTGTTATAATGAGCTAATACTGAACCGAAGCCCAGAAGTTCACCAAAAGCAGCAAATGCATTTAATTATGTTTTTTTTTTTTTTTTTTTTTTTTTTTTTCCAATTCTAACTTGGCATTTCAGTCAAAGTAAGAGGAAAATTCCAGTCAGGGAGACTGGTGGGTTTGGATCAGCCAGACCTTGTCAGGTCCACGAAGTCTGTTCAGTGGATGGTTTTAACTGACTGCTATCCCAGGTCACACATTTTGGAACAAAAGTTAAAAAAAAAACAAAAACACATAGAGCTCCAGCACATCCATTTTTTGGTGCTGGAGACCCATTGTGTAAGTCAGTGTAATTCACACATAGTAAACAAAAGAATTACTGGAATGTCACCTCGAGATGCTAAAAGCTGTGTTACAAAGTGGAACATAAAATTAGTTCCCATAAAAACCCATAGAAACCCCCTTCAGCGTAGCTGTGTGGACCAGGTTTACACAGAAAGCCTGCACTTTGATGGTGATAATATTATCAGCAGACCAGCTGTTGATACAGTTGAGCTGTGGAAGACTTGAAAAGTGGGACTGAAAACCAAAATACAAACAAGCAACTGATATTATTTTACTCTCGCATTTACTTGACCTTATTGCTCCAGGAGTGCAATCTCTGGTTCTGCAGTGGAGTTTTATTGGCCGGTTATGCTTTACTGCAGAGCTAGAGATTGAAATGTTGCAACAAACTGGCAAAGAAACATGAGCAGTATTTCTCTGACAAATTGTGCAACAGGCCAACAGCATCAGGTCTGCTTGGCATTGGAAAAAAATGTCCAAAATAAAGCACACAGGAGCTGATGATCAATATGTTTTGTATATCCTGCCACTGGGTTCTGGTCTGCTTCAACTCTTTTGCAGATGACTACTTACAAATCTATGTCCCTTTAGAAGTAGATTTTATGGAGTCTTTGCAGCCTTTGTTGTGCTGTCTGAAGGACATTAGAACTTGGATGGAATTTAACTGTTTACATTTGAACGACAGTAAGACAGAAGTCATTGTGTTTGGGCCTTCAAATGACTTTAATCTCTATCGACTCTTTGGGGTCCCTTACAGTTGCTCCTTGTTGTTCCAAGATGCAGGGTAAATACCAAAGGAGAGCGTGTTTTTGCAGTCGCTACTCTAAAGTTGCAGAAAACCTTACCGACCCATATTAGATGTTCTACAAGTTTGGGGGCTTTTAAATCTGCACTGACAACCCTTCTTTTCTTACTGGCTTCTTACTGTCACGGAGGACCAGGAGTGATGCTGTGGGGCATCAAGGAGAAGACAAACTGAGACATGAAAGACGGGAAGACAAATGAATGTGCTGTCAAGGCCCAGAACATATATACGTTTGGTTAATCGTGTATTTAGATCTGTTGGAAACAGTGAGTTAAGAGTATATATGAGTATTTCTAAAAAGTGGCAATCACGACATAAGTAAGTAAGTAAGGTCGTTGTGGATGTCAGAATGAGAATTTGTTTAACAATTTTCAGACACGTCCATTCACTGCATTGTAAAAGGCCAATCTTAACTTTCTTCTCTGTTTCACACTGATTCAAGGTGAACTGTGAATATTATTTAAACTTGCCAGGCCTATAATTATAACAGATCCCCACATTGTCATTTCTGCTTCATTATGGAGCAGAGCCGTTGAATGCAGAGAGAAAAAAAAAACAACAAAAGAATGGTAATGAAACTGTCATTTTATTCAATTCCCTATTTCCTATTATTACTAATTTCCTGGAAACAAAGGGGTGTTTTGGCACCATACCGCTCACACACTGGGTGACCAGTACTCCAAATGCTTAAGAAGGAGCCCAAATCCAGCAGCGGCAATGTTTTACAGTTAGCGACTGTGACAGCTGAGCTACTACAATAGAAATGCAGCGTATGATGAGAGAGGCAGGCCATAGATACCTGCAACAAAACAGGGATAGTGACGGAAAATTGCCTTCAGGCTGAGCCGCTGGAGGAATGAGGAACAGAGGAGGCATCAGTGCATCAGTGACAGGTGCGCGCAGATACCCACACATGCACATACACAAAATATTGATGCGCAGACACACCCAGACACACACGCAGCTCGATAGGTGGTCTGACAGAAGTGGTTCATTGTGCATGAATGCGCCTTAAATTTCAGAGTGTTGCATCAGCCAGCCCACTGTGCTTTTCCTAAATTAGTTTGCCCTTTTTTCCTCGAGCAAATGAAACTGCAGCACAAATGACTCTTAGATCTGAAATGACTTCAGGTATCCTTGTAAATATATTTATAGTCATTTAAAATAAAGAATATATATACATTTTAAAACAGCGAATAATGAGTATGTTTTCTAAGAGCTGCGTGGGGATAAACCATGCAAAATGCAGTTTAGTTGTTCACAACTAAAAATATATAAATTTATGTACTTATGCATAAATATTTGGTCACACTTGTAAGAGAATATTTTTGGCAAAAGTGCAATTATGCAAATATGCTGATCACGCTTTTTAGCACAGTTAGTGTCTGACACTCGCTTGGTTTGTTTAACTGATTAAATAATTAATCGTTTCATTACTTATTCATTTATTTGTTCATATATTTACCCATTTCATTGATCAGTCACTGAACCATGTAATGTGATACAAAGACTGTTCAAAACCATCATACTTTAATTATATTTTGAGGGCAAGTAAAAAGTCATGTCACAGAATTCTTCTTCAGTATATTATTATTCATCAGTTGGTGGTGTTTGCAGTAAGACGATCTAGTCTAGCTCCCTACTTTGGCTGAGAGAGCCACATCTGCAAACAGATTAACATTCTTAAGTTTAGCTCTGTGCTTTTAATGGCCCTAAAGCATAAAAAAAGCCTCATTATGTTCTTTGGGTAAACAAGGAATGGTCGTGCATACATATTTTATCTTGGAGAATGAAAGCATCGCAAATGCAGCACCATTACAAACACATCAGTGCCACGAAGGTGTCCAAGGTACTTGTGATGTATTCACTTTGCAGTGAAGCAGCGGCGTAAACCTGCGTGCTTTTCTCTCAAAATAGGAAAATATATTTCTTAAAATATATTGCAAGATTTCTTTCAGGAGTTTACACAAAAACAAAAAGTCATACCTAATACAACATCAACCCTGTTCTCTGAAGCAGTTTATTTTGCCTCAAACACAAGTTTTTGTTTTTGTTTTTGTATTTGTGTGTGTTATCAAAAAGTTCTTGGTTGTACGCGATAACCGCCACTGTAAATGTTTCATCATTCTTCCTGTCTCCTGTTTTAGGGAACAAATAAGAACAAAAAAAAACCCCAAAAAAGAACAACTTGTTTTCTTTGCCAGTTGTGGACAAAGCAAAAGTTGCGCTGCTTTTGTGCATGCTGAGTTACACATGTCCATGCACGTCCACGTTTGTGCACACGCTGCCTAGAGACCGCCTCTTTCTGCAGTGACCCCACCTGCTGTGTGTGTGTGTGTGTGTGTGTGTGTGTGTGTGTGTGTGTGTGTGTGTGTGTGTGTGTGTGTGTGTGTGTGTGTGTGTGTTTGTGCTAAAGAGAGTAAGTTCAGGGCATGGTAGGACTCACATGTCTCCACACCTTATCTTATTGTTATTTTTATTTTATCTACTTAGTTTTCCAGCAGAATGTGTTTGTCACTTTCTGTGACACTGCTGTTGTTTTAACTTTAAACTCCTTTTACAAGCTTCCTTCTGCTTTCAGCAGGCAGAGTTGTTCCACTTCAGTTTGGACGGTTTTATGCATTTCTGCTCTTTTCTAATTAACTTCACTTGACATCAGCACAAAGAAAACCTGAGCTACATACTGGTACATTTACAGACTGGGGGATGGGGGGGGCAGCCTCCTCCCCAGGTATTTTCAACTCTTCAACTGTTCTTCCAACCAATTCTACATGATAGTTGTGAATTTCACTTCTCTTTTTTCTGCTTTGTTTTCTCTACAAGAAGCCGTCCTATTCAATTTCTTCGTCTTTGTTTTAGTGTCTCATTCTGTCCTGTTTTCCTGTCAGATGCTCTTCTCTTTAATCTTGTTCAACATGAAACGTGCCTATTTTACTCTGCTCTGTTCTGTTTTGACCTTCCTGTTATTTGCTACATTTTTAGAAGCTCTGTATCAGGTGCCATGAGTGACAGTTATTGGTCTAGTGTCAGTGGTTCAGGCTCAGGCGTTACCTCTCTTTAAGGCTGATCTCATTTCCTGCACACTTCCTCTGCGGGGTTAACGGCTGGTAGGCTTCTGCACATCCTGGCTGCAGTACATAGGAGGGAAAGCCAAATATTCAAGGTGGAAAGTAAAACAGAGCAATCGCTTCAAAGGTTTAGCTGTTTAGAAATGACATGTTTCAGAGCTCGCTGATCTGCAAATCTGCAGAGTCGCTGTGAATCAGTTATTTCTCATCCTTCCTGGTCAGTTTTGTCTGAACAACAATTGAACATTAAGTTAAAAGGAAGTACTGGTAACGTAGTAGATGCTTATTTAAGAACTTCTTTTTTCTTTTTTTTTTTTTTTTTACTTAAGACTCAACTGAACATTTGACTAGGTATGATGTAAGCAATAAAATCGATTTAAGCTGCTAAAAATGAGTGACTTTATTAAATCCAACTCTCAATAAGGCTGAAAAATAAGATCCAGAGCGTTTCATGCAGCTCAGACTCAGACTCATCTGTCTGAGTCTGAGCTGAATCAGTCTGAAGTTGATTTGTACAGGAGAGAGTGTGAAAACAGTGGAAGATGGGGAGAACATGAGTTTTGATAATGTTCTTCATTTCCATTTTCATAGAAACAGATATCTGATATGAGACAGCTGGAATAGGATCTTTGAAGTACCAAGGAAGCATCTCCAAATTCAGAGAACAGGATTGTACAATTTTCCCTGAATTAAAGTTTGCCCCACTTTGTTTTAGTTTATCAACATGACTTGTTTATCAAGCATATTTGTTCATATCCTCATGGTTTCTTCATGGTTAACTCAATGACTGCAAGGTGAACAGGTCCCGTGGCAGCATCACAATCATGAAATATTTACCCCTCCTCTGCTGTAGTTATGAGGCGTTTCGGCTGAAATGCTACATTTTGTTTTCGCCAGATATGCTGAGCACTAACTTTACACGTAGGAGATCAAAACATCACTTTGGATGGAGTGTCGTCAAGCGTTCCCAAACTTAACTGTGAGTCCTATGTTTTGCGGCAGAATTGTTGATTCTGTGAAAAGTTGAGGAGTTTTTAACTTTCGACACAAATGTCAGCAAATTAAGTTGCAGCTATGCAGCCACTGCTAGCCAATCAAACTGTACATGGGGGCGGGACATTTTCAAAGCCTGTTGCTTATTGGTGATACAAAAGTAAAAAAAACATTGATTGGTTGTTTTGTGGTATAACATGTAAACTTCTATGTCTGGGCAGCAGTTCCACTTTGATCTCAGCTGTTTATAGAACATTGATCCAAAGGTCTTGTTGCCTTTTCTTTTCTTCTCACGTGCAGCTGTGCATCCCTCAGTCAAGCTTCCATGCTCTTTTGAGACAGAAGAAGCCTTTTTCCTATCAACACTTCCAAACAAGCTTTAGTTTTAAGTCGTGTAATTGTGCTGTCATGAACTTTTAACAATGTTCACACCTTGCTACTGTGTTGAATCCAAAACTGCTAATTTTGATTTGTGAATGTTGAATGGTCGACTAGAAAATGTTTAAATTTTGCCTAATGACCCTTTCCAGATTGATGGCCATTGAGCGCCATTTGCGTCTGAAAGACTATTGCTCATTTATTTGTTTTTGATTATAGTCAGTTCATCATGGAAAATGATTAGCGGAAGATGGCTGCAGCTTGCTCTAATAAATCCTAAGGAAGCAGTAAGGGGATACTTGGTATTGCCTACATTTTATACTTTTTATTTATTTGTTAAGTATAAAAGTCTTATGTCATTTTATACTTGAAGATGCAGTTGCCAATTTCTATGATCCATCCATCCATTTTCTATACCTGCTTATTCCTTTGCAGGGTCACAGGGTTCTGCCGGAGCCCATCCCGACTCATGGCAGGGGTTCACCCTGGAGAGGTTGCCATTCCATCACAGGGCCACACACCGAAAAACAACCATGCACACTCACACTCACACCTACAGGCAATTTAGAAACATCAACCAACCTACCATGCAAGTGTTTGGAGTACCGGAGTACCCGGAGGGAACCCACGCAAGCACGGGGAGAACATGCAACAGTGCTAACCACTAAGCCACCGTGCTGCCCAATTTCTATAATCAGATGATTTTTACTCGTTTCTGCATGTGACAGTATTTCAAAAAATCGAGTCTACATTTGAAGTGTAATTAATTTAGCTGATTACAGCTTCCATAATGAACTTCTGAAGCTGGAAGTCAGGTGTCAGACAAAGACAAAGACAGAAGAGGAAGCTCTGAAATGTGCCTTAAGAATCTAAGCTAGAATGAATGTAAAACTGTAAATTAAAACATATTTCATCTGTCATTCATATAGATACCATTCAAACCTGCTGAATTCATTAGGTCTTCATTAAATGTGATAAATAATGTGAAATTAATTGGTCATTCCTTTTATTTGTAAAGATGCAGCATATACAGGATCTATCCACATTTTTTTTTATTTGAACTTAACTCTCCAGCCTTCAGCTTGACTTGCCTGTGTAATTCTAACATGAATATGTATGTGTGTTAAAGAGAAAACTGATAATGATCATTTCTCTTTGGGGATTGATAAAGTATTTTTGAATTGAATTGAAATTGAATTGAATTGAATTGAAAACTTCCTTCAGGTTCTGCACTTGTAATACCTTTAGGTTATAAATCATCAGCATGCTGCACGCTGAATTCTACCCATTTGTACTGTAATGACATGTCCCAAAGCCTTTGATTTTCCTGTCTGGTAGACTGACTGGGGGCATAGAGCAAAGGGAAAGGAAGTGCGATAAACTGCTCATGGAAAATATAGGAGGAGGCCTGTCTGACCGCGGTGGCCAGGGTTAGTAACCACAGACAAAGATGGAGAGAGGCAGATAGGGGGAGGCCTAAGACTGATCACTGCATATGTGTGGCAGGGCCAACCCACCCTCTGGTATGATGTCCTACACTGGCTGAAATAGTTTTCTTATGGAAAGTGCTCTCTTCCATGACAAATTATGATAGTTAAATGCAGGCAAACAGTTATGGTAGGGATGTTCTTCAAGGGAGAGCATTAAAAATAAAAAAAATAAAAAAAATAAAAAAATATATATATATATATAAATAGGTTGAATTTTCATGACATTTTGTGCAGACATGCAGTTCCTAGAGGAGGCAGCCTTGTGAGCCTTGTGCATGGGTTACCATGAATACATGAATACTCTCTATAGGCGCCCATACACAAATATAACCATTAAGGGCAAACGTAGTTGACTCAAAGTCTCTGGGGACTGTAAAACCAATCAAATGAAACGTATTTTAGATGAATGGCTATATGCTAAGTAAAGAACCTCTACAGCATATATTATTGCAGATAAGAATGGACTTTGGACAAAGTACCCAACCGCAAACCTATGGTATAATGAGGCTTAAGAGCCTTCAGGGATAATTTGATCCATAATTAATAAAGCAAATTAAACCAAAGTCAGACCTGGTGGTAAAAAGTGAGATACTTTAATCCACAGTAGAGCCACCAGCAGCGTTATCTCAGCAGACTGCAGCAAGCCCCTCATGTATAAGCTATTTAAAGAACTTTTACACGCAGGTGTGGAAGAGACAACGATGTGCTCCTTCACTCGATGTCACCACTCCTCTGGGGAATGGATTCTCATATTATGCGTGCAGATGTTGTCATGCCTCATGTTTCCATGAGTCTGTTCAGTAGTCATAGAATTACATTGTTCAACTTTATATTACATAGATTTTTCACAGAGCAATACAGTGTTCATTAATAATCTATGATGCAATGATGAAAGGGAACGTCTTCACATATATTGTCATGAGAGCTTTAGAGTCTGGGCAATTTTTGCTCAGAGCTATACATATTGTATGAGTGCATGCCCTTGATGTTGTTTTTGCTCCCATGTGACCAAAGTATGATCACTATTTCATAACAAATGCACTGTACACACATGATGTTATTGTTGCAGAAGTGTGTACCTGGTGAAGATGCATAATTTTGACCAAAACATGCAGGAGAAAAGAAAAGTTATGTTGTGTATAAAAGAAAAAAAAAAAAAAGTCATGCAGTGTGGAAGAAAATATGCACAAGCTGTTTATAATGTTTTATGTTAAAATAGGAGAAAAAACATTTTAGATTTTTTTTTTCATATTGCGAAAACACATATTTAAAAGACAAATCCTTTCTACTAAGGCATAAAAAAACACTATACATACAACACAATTGCAACATATATTTATAGAGCAATGTCTGTGAACTGTAGCAGCTACAAACCCTGATTGATGTGACTGCACTTCCTTAAGTCTTTAATTTAGACTTCAGAGCCACCAGATGCTGCTAGTGTTGTATACATGCTCTCACTGTTACATACTAGAAGGGGGAAACGTGTTGTTTCTTTCTTCATTCCCTGTGTTGCTGATTTTTTTTTTCTCTATCAAGATGTTCTCATTCATATCTTCATCTTTCTTCTCCATTTTCATGCAGGTTTCTTTGAAGATCTGAACTCCACACACGCATACTACAGAGACACATGAATGCAGATAGATATATCAAATTAGCATTTGCAATGTTGTTGAATTATAATTAATCACATTTTTTCTAAGAAAAAACATTACTAAAAGACATAAGGAGCAGAGACATGACTGAAAAAAGACATTTTTAATTGTCTCATTCTTTTTTTTTCTCATAGAAACAGCTTAACCCTATCTCAGACTTCTGCTTTGTTGGAGCCAGCGGCCTCTTTGAGACGCGCACAAAATGCATTTGGTCATTTTGTGATGTTGCTTTGTTATTAACAAATATCAAAAGCTGGACAACAGGAAGGGTGGTGCAGGTTTAGTCGTGTGGCCCTGAGTGTGAAAGTGACTATTGGAGAATAATTATTTTGCTTACTTTCAGTTTGTTTTCGCTTTTCAATTCATTGGTTGCACCTCCTGTTTGGTTAAATGTGGGCATCAAATGTCCATGGCTAAGTTCGGCCATTACTACTTGCTTATGTTAAATCACCACCTGACACCGTGGTGTCAGTAGTGAACCACTTTTGCCCAGAGCCGATAAATAAAAGGTAATTTCTTAATGTAGTATGTAAAGTATGACAAGTTTAGGTTTGTGTACCGGTACTTGGTAGTTCATACTTTGACATGGAAAAAAAAAAAAAAGTAGGAAAAAGTAGGAAAACACCAAACTTGAAGGATGAAATAAACACTGAAGGAGCCGAGATGGTTGCTACATCTCTGTTTGCTGTGTTTGCATACGCTGTGATGGTGGTGATGAACGAGATGACTCATATCAAAGCAGACACTGAGATGGTTCAGCAGTGTCATCTCCTGCCTGTACATCCCCAATCAGCAACGATCCAACATCATCCCCTACCCAGCAGGGTATTGGGGCCGTGCTGAAGGGAAGGACTTGTTTCAGCACTTCGGACGTTTCTGAACATTCTCGTTGTGCGGCTGTTCCTGGTGACGAAGACAGCGATGGTCGAGGCCCTGTAAAACCAACCCCACTACCCCAGACCTCCACTGACAGAAACACACCATACGTCCACATTTGTCTGATGGACGTTCTTGCTAAATTTCCCTGCTCCCATCTTTAGTACCCTTCATCCGGAGGATGACAGCATCTACCACAGGACCAGCTTTGCTTTTGGGAGCGCTGCGTCTGAAGATACCCGCCTCCTTCTCCGTCTGTCACCTGGATAACAATTGTTATACCACATACCGTTTAGATACCACACATCGTTTTTTACAATGCATTTGTGCTAAACTAAACGCGTTCAACCATTATACAGAGAAGAATTCACACAAAAAAAAGACACTTCCAATCCTGGGAAACTGGCTGTGGGATTGTTACTCAGCTGGAAAGTGTAAGCTATAGTCTGGGTGTCTATGTGAAATGAGAAGAGCTTCATAAGTCACCAGTCTTTAATGTCATGTCACTAAAAAAGAACTGACATATAAATCACAAGTAGTCTGTATTATTCCCAGAGGGGATGTGTGCTGTACACTGACAGGCTGTCTCTCTCCCAAAATATCGGTGTGCCACACATCTGGATCACTGTTATTATGACAGTCAGAGTATGTGACTTCACAATTAGAAATGGATGTATATGTAGAGTTTATATACTTACATTAAGTTTGGCTTTTAAAGTGTACATATATCTAAATGCAGTTAACTAGAAATGTAGTTACTCTGACTCCGACCTGGAAAACATATGGTCTTTGTCAAAGTTGATGAAGCAAAATAGTTATACGTATACTAGAGTGGCCCAGATAATTGCGGTATTAACTGGTCCGGCGAGGAAAACTGCACAACCACAGCTTCCAGTGGAAAGAACCCATAACCAAATGAGCTTGTAAAGCAGAATAAATTGTGGAAGTCACCAAACTTAAATAGAGTCAGATATTGCGGATTTATGCTTAGCGCAGCAATTAGACAAAATTATCCACCAGACTGAAGCTGTCAAATGTCAGACAGTCAGACAGTCCAACTTTATCAGGGTGTGTCATCTAGCAGTGAGAATTTCAGCAGTGACTCACTGTGACATACGTGAATACACACACAATCGCCTGATGCTGTTTATCATTGGGGCTTTTATTCCTATACAAAGCTTTTGAATTAACAGTTGTTCACAGTTATTATTATTATTATAGCCTTATCAAACTGTTAATCCTCAGTGTTTTCTGACCTCTTGATGAGATGCAACAATACCGTGGAAGAAAGGTTATTGTTCAGTCCTTGTGCGCATGTCAGCTCGGCTACAGTATGTACAGTCATCATCTGTGCGGTCACGCAAGACCAACAATAGCCCACGGTTTATATGGAAAACACGAACACGTGGCTTTGACTCACATGGGTCCAAACAATCAAAAAACAAAAGCGGTAAACAAACAGCGCTACAACCAAGCCTCTTGATGCGAAGATGTCCGGCGGAGTGGAAGAGAAGACAGAGAAGAACACACAAGCAAGAGGAACTGAAGTACTAAACAAATGCAATTACATCCCCATCCTGCCTCTTCCCTTCACTCGCTGTCTTTCTTTCTGTTACATTTTCTCTCCCTCATGCTGCCATCACATTTTCGACTCATTTTGCTGCCTCACTTTCTCCCCCCCCCCCCCCCCTCCACCGCCTCCCTCCATTCTTTCTGCCAGTCTCCGTCTCTCTCGCTCATGAGCAGACAGGCAGAGACAGAGAGACTGTTGTTGTGCTTGCAGTCTGACACTATCAGCTCATAAATCCCTGTCAACAGCTTGTACGTCTCCTCTCCTCTACTCTCTGCTCCTCCCTCCTTCCCTCTCTGTCCCTCCTCCGCCCCACCCCACCTCCCTGCACTGGTGAAGGAGTGGAGGAACCCAGTGACCTGCCAGGGAAGGTTTGATTGGCACAGCCACACAAACTCATACAAACAGACATAAACTCACGCGGAGAGGCAGGGAGGCAGACACAGGAGGTCGGGCTGCACGCAAGCGCACGTACGGGTTAACACGTTGATGACTCACGGACAAACAGGTTAAATCATTTAAGAAAGTTTTTCTTTTTTAATAAATATTTCCATTTTTTCTAAATATAACGATAAAAGACGTTTGGAAACCCGTACCACACATCTGTTTAGTCCTGAGTAAGTTCTACGTGGAGAGTGCTGCAACTGGTATCTATGTATCTGTGTACTCATGTAGGGAGTCTGAGGGACATGGCACAACCTCTAACTCTTGAGGTAGCTGTCTGTGGATTTAGAAAAGAGTTTGGGATTATTACCCCGTTCCCAAAACCAACCTGCTTTAATCCCTTTTTTTCTTCTTCTTTTGTTTCTGTCAAGATGGGCTTATCTTTGCCTCTGGAATTTTTGGTGATTAATTGAATCCATTACTTTCTCTTTTAACAAATATATTTTCTTCTCTACCACCCCCCCCCCCCCCCCCCTCCACACACACACACACACACACACACTCTCTATTTGTGAAATAATCCGTTTGCCAGTGGCTGAAACACAAACTCAAAGCATGATTCATGTTTAAGCACACGAGTTTTAGAGGAATTCTTCTAATGAAATCCTGCACCTGTTGTTCTCTAACTACTCATTAGGTCACTGGAACCTGTGCAATGGTTGCCAACAAGCCAAAGTCTTAAAAAGCTTATTAATGTCTTAAACTCTGGCAGTTATTTGAAAGCTCAAATCTCCTCATTTTTTTTTTTTTACCTTTGCATGGTGCTTCATTTTTTTCTCCACTTAAAAACGGTATAATGCAATAATAGAAACTTAATCTTGCTTGCAATACTGCAATCATATCCTAATGGTTCTCGATGAGTGGCTCATGTAGATTAACGGATGCTGCGCCTTTATGATTCCTTCGTCTCTCTCCACCTCTTCCTCGCTCTCTCTGTTTCCCTATCTGTCTTTCCTTCCCTCAGGCAAAGTTTGCCGGCAGACAGTCGTCACTGACATGTGTTTCCTGTGGTTACGAGCAAACACCTGGGTAACGAGGCCATGCTGCAAAACAACCAAAGAGAGAACCAAAGATTTACAGCTCTCGATCACTGCGTGCAGATATATACTGCAGACTCACAATCAGGTCATGCAGGCACATGGGGGCATATTTACAGTCACACACAGGCAAGAGAATCATCCAAACTCAAGCATAGACATGAATGCACATACAAAGCTGCATTTGCGTAAGCTTTGCACAGACTGCTAAATAAGCACTGAGCCAAATGAGGCGCACATGCACTGAGCTCAGGTGAGGGGAAGGAATCAAATTCAAATATCTTCTATCCCTTAAGTTCCACTAGTCGTTTATTCTTCAAAGTTACAACTCTTTTCCACAACTCTTTCACATATTGTCAGTGAACAATTTGCAGGATTTCCAAACTCCTGACAGAGTGCAGCGCAGGTTTCTGTGGTGTAATCTAAGAGCCGCTGCAGCGAAGCGCAGGCGTTGCAAACAGGCTTAACCCACTGTGCCACATTTTCTGGCCTTGAGTCTGCGCCAGGGTCTGTTTTCTAAAGAACTGCTCTTATTTTTTCATGTGATTAGTCGCTGGCGTGTTAATAACAGGCATATCTCCGCTATTGTTCTTTTTCTTCTGTAAAAGATGGAATAAGAGATAGTGATTCATGTACAATCAGGAGTCAGATTTCACTGCCAAGGGAGTGCAGTTGTGCACCTTCAACATTTGTGCAGTTTTTATTTTGCTCGTTCAACAAGTGTTTGATGAATTGCTGCTTTGATGCGGAAAGATTTCATTCTTGGCTGTAAGGTCATAGAAGTGTTCTTGTTTATTGAGCATCACTGGGCAACCTCTTACCTTATCCAAGTAATGCTTATCACCTGTCGCTGTGTAAAAGTGGCTGCAGGGAAACTTAACTTGAAGTGGAATGGTAGCACTAATGGTCCTGTCAAACACGGCTTTCATCCCATAACTGACTACTGAAAACCTGATGAGCAAAGTTGCACTTATTGATCACATTCCTTTCCAGAGACTGTCTTCACTGAACCCCGTCAGCTGTGCAAACTTGCTCATGTGCAAATACCAGTAGCTTTTGATTTGTTGTTCTCACTTAAGACAAAAGATGCTATGTACAGGAAGCACACAGATCACCCTGATCTTGTGACTGGATTTGGCAACATGGCCGTTGTTCTTCTTCTCGTTTGTGGAGAAAAGTTTAAGATGGTATTTTTTTCATAAAGCTTCTCAGCAAAACTAGACAACTTCCCCATCAACTAAAGAAACACGTTTTTCATATCGCAGTCACTGCTCACAATCTTCTTGCCACAACAGGATGGCATCTCTCTGCGCCACCGTTTCAAAATATCACATACTCTTGGAATCCAGGTCTTGAGGATCTCCACTATCAAAAGCATTAGACTCTAAGTGATTCACAGCAGAATCACATTATCTCTAGACAACATGGTGCAGTCTGCATCTCGTGTCATAGGAACAACGGGGAAGCCTGTGGTGAATCATCAGCCCTGGCAGACAACAGAAGTCTGTAAGCGGTTTTAGTTTTGAAGATTTCAGTGTCCAAAGGGAAGTTTTATTTTGTTTTCTTTGTTTCTGTTATTAAATGTAGTTTAAAAAAAAAAAAAAAAAAAAAAAAGACATGTGCGCCCCAGTGGCTGCATATAAGGCAGGATCTGGGTTTGCTCGTGTCTGTGTGTGGCCCAAACTCGACTTTGTGTGCAAAGGAAACGGCTGACAGTGAAAAATGTGTCCAATTCTAATTTTAAATGCCAATGAAAAAAGGCCTCAGTATTTATGGGTTCTGACCAGATGAACAGAGGAGAAGGCTTTAAGGCTTGACAGCATATTCCTTATCACAATTAAAAGTGTTTTATAACATGACTGCAAACCTTTGAAGTCAGATTAGTGGTAATATTGAAGAGATCAGCCTGGGCTTTGAAATGCGGAAAATGAATAAAAGGTAAAAGGAAATTATTTAACAGAGCCAAAGAGAATGCTCCCCTTCCTCTCTTTTTACTTTGAATGTAGCCTCTTGCTTTTTTTTTTTTTTTTTGATAGATCTTTCTGGGTTTGACCGATAATTTTCTCTTCTTTTCAACATGTAATTGCTTTACATGCTCTTCAAAAAACATGCTTACAATCCAACCCGAGTTCTTGATGAAGGTAAACAAAGAAAAAGGCAGGGAAACTCATTTTATAGCACACTTTAATTGTGATTTCTATTTTGGGGTGGTTTAAGGAAAGAAAAAAAAAAAAAAAAAAAAGGTTAGAAACCCTGTGGCTACTGCAGAACTGTGATCACTCCACGTACAGTAAACATTATTCACTGTGAGCATTAGAAAGCATATATTTAAAATGAGTATGTGCAGGGGTCAAATGGGGATTTGTTATGTGGGGAAGGCTCTGTGGTTTCAGCGTTGCAGTGGATGCACTGTGTGTTCATAGACAAGAAAATCTGACTGATATAATTTTGCAAACTGTCAAAACAGGGTGACACATCTCCCTGGTCTGCACACCAGAGTCATTCTCCAGTTGGCAGTGTGAAAGGCTGATAATAGTGACAACTCCTGGCAACCGTTTCTCTGTCTGTGTCAAGGAGAGAAGAAGAATGCAAATAAATATGAACAGAACTGGTACTTAAGTAGATTTAAACTGTAAATGATCAACTCATGATATTACAGTCCTATGGGAGTGGAGTCCGATAAAACATTTGACACCACTTGCAAAACGTCTTCTGAATGTAAAAGAAAAAACTGAAACACGAGAGAGCAAAAGAACCAACAACTTAATATCAATTTATTTGTTTGTAAGCTTGCAGACTAATTCACTTCAACTGTTAATGTTCTTCCCTGGATAGACTGGCGACCTGTCCAGGGTGTACCCCTGCCTTTCGCCTGATATGCGTCGGGATAGGCTCCGACAGACCCCCGTGACCCGGAAACGGATAAAGCGGGTATAGATAATGGATGGATGTTAATGTTCTTGTTAGTAACTGGTCTGACTGACATATGTGAAGTAATGGTTTTATGCTCAAACCACAAACGTTCCAATATTGCTGAGGAATTTCAAGCTGGCTTTCTTCATGGTTTTATATGAACTAAAACTCTCTACTAGATAGCTTAAATTAAAATTATACGGAGAGAAAACCTCCATTAAATCTTTAGTTTACAGTGTAATTGAGTCTAATATAGTCTAAACGTTGTTCAACATGTTAGACAATTTGGTTTCTGTAACACCACAGCATTTTTTCTCCCTGCCTTTCTGCTGTAATTCAGCTATCTAGTTGTTTGTCTTTGCTATATTTATGGCAGCACAAATGAACTTTTGCCATTTTTTGGCCCACAGGGTCCGTGGGGGTTACATTTCTTTTGCAACATACAGACGAGGGGCTGATGCTTCTGATCTGCTTTTCAAAGCCATTAGGAGAGAAAAGGGATCGTGCAGAGTTGTGCAAGAGCGTGGATGGGTTCTTCTGTGTTTTAGAACGAAACCGCTGTGAATCGATACAGAAATAAGGTGTTGTTTCTCAGCTCATGCTGGGAGTAAACACACCACATGAACACAGCCACTGGCAGTATCAGAAAGGAGGGGTGTTCTGTTTGGAAGCAGTAATGGGAAAATTCTGACTTTATATGCAATTAAGCCATAAAGGAGTTTTATTTTGCTTTTTTTTTTTTTTTTTTTTAAGATCTGCCAGTTCAAGCATCCTGAGATGTTTTTATGCCAACTTAACCTAGACCCATGAGAAGGCAGAGGGCTGAATATTGATCTGAATAGTGTCATTAGAAAGGAAGGGCTTGATTTCAGGTGTAGCAATAGGCAGTGAGAAAGAAGATACGGTCAGGTGACAAGTTTGGGAAAAACCAGCCAGCAAGGCAAACGGCAAGCGGCTGCTGAGGCTTTACACGCTCTACATCATTTATGTAATCAGCTGCTGGAGCTCCAAAACAGACAGAGATGTAGAGTCGGGGACAAAAAGAGACAAAATCAGAGGTGGAGACAGGAACAAAGTGACATGGGAGAGAAGTATGCAGACAAACTTTTGTTGTTTGTATGAGTGTGTCTGTGAGACAATAAAGAGAAAAAGAAACACTTACTCTGACAGCCCTATCGAGACAGGTGATCTTTCTCACTGAACCTCACACCTGAAAGAAACGGTGAGTTACATACGTGAGTTACTCTCCAATCACATGCAGAGCTTCAGATTTGTGCTTCAGGCTGTCTGACAAAATGCCCCAAATTCCTTCAAGTCTACTCCCATGATTACTTTTTCTATATAGATCATGGAATAAAGTGGGATTTTCCAAGTATCCTCTGGAGATTTCAAGCTGAGATTTATTATCTTTTTATTTTTTACTTCCGCTAAAAAAAAAAAAAAGGTTGTTTTTTCTTTTTTTTGTTTTTTTGTGGGTTTTTTTTTTTTTTTACATTTGTTTGGAAGCTTTGCCTTCTAAGTAATTTCAGTTTCCAAGTTCTGGCACTTTTCTTTTTTTTAAGATCTGTTATGATGAGTAACCATGGCAGCAGGAACGATGTTTACATTTTATAACAGCTAATTGAGCCTTCCAAAGCCCGACTGGTGCCAAGAGCAAAGCCTTAAATTCATACAGGCTGCAGAGGAGACATCAAGGATGGAGGTCAGGAGGAAAACAGAGCAAGACAGAGAAACGTTAAATCACTTGTTGTCACATAAACTTAACAAGTGGAGCACTGCTAACCTGTTAGCATTATGGCATTATTAGTTGAGTTGTTGATGTGCTATAAAAACTGTACCCCATGCGTGTATGATGAGCACTGTGTATTTATTAACTTACTTGCAACTCTAATTTACAATAAGAGACAGAAAACATGAAATATGAAACTAAGGCTTTATAGTATTAAAAGGGGGGGCGGGGGAGGTAAGTGGTAACAACAAATCCATCCATTTTTTTATCCGTTTTATCCTCTGCAGGGTCACGGGGGTCTGCCGGAGCCTATCCCGACGCATTGCAGGCAAGAGGCAGGGGTCCACCCTGGACAGGTCGCCAGTCTATCACAGGGCCAGATACAGGTACAAACAACTACACACACTCACACCCACGAGCAATTTAGAATAACCAATCAACCTAACATGCATGTTTTTGGAGTGTGGGAGGAAGCCGGAGTGCCCGGAGTGAGACCACGCAAGCACGGGGAGAACATGCAAACTCCACAGAGAAAGACCCACCGGGCCAGGAATCGAACCAGGAACCTTCTCACTGTGAGGCAACAGTGCTAACTACTAATCCACCATGCTAACTATAAAAATAACATCATAATATAAAAAATTAAAAAAAACACCTGCTAAAAAATCTTGTTATGTAAGGGCTGGAAGATCCTTGCACTTTATCTAAGTGGTCACATCCGTTTGCACATACAACCAGCTACATTGTGAACGATTCTTGGATCAGGACTCTACCTACGCAGCCTGTGCACATGATACCTGCTGCCTCTACTTGAGGGCAGATTGTAAATTGAGTTTAGAAAGTACAACCATAAAATATACAACAAGGAAACTGTTTGACGAGGAAGTTATCAGCAGTTTCTCCTTTTGCGTTCTTGTGCGAGCTTGTGTTCTTGTGAAACATCATCATCTGCAGCCGAAGTAGTATTCCAATTCTCAACAACCCATCTAACCAAGAACAGAAGAAAAACCTGGATGTGTACTTGCTCTGCCCATTTTATAAGGATGCATCCAGTGGAGTCTTGTAGACATGAGAAGGCAAAGTATCCCTGAATGCATTTCGCACCAATAAGGGAAAGTAACAGAAGATGGAGAGAGAGAGAAGTTAATACAAAGTTATAACTTTATTTTTGTTTCCTAGAATGTAGCTTTAATGTTATCATGTGAGAATATAGTTATTATAACTTTATATTTGTGATAAAAGTTATAAAGATAGACATTCTCAGGAAGGGGCAGCACAATGGATTAGTGGTTAGCACTGTTGCCTCACAGCAAGAAGGTTCCTGGTTCAATTCCCGGCCTGGTGGGTCTTTCTGTGTGGTACTCCGGCTTCCTCCCACAGTCCAAAAACATGCATACTAGGCTAATTGATAGTACTCAAAATTGCCTGTAGGTGTGAATGTGAGCCTGCTTGTTTGTCTGTCTCTGTATGTGGCACTGCGATGGACTGGCGACCCGTCCAGGCTGTACCCCTGCCTTTCGCCTGCAATGCATTGGGATTGGCTCCAACAGACCCCCGTGACCCTGTCAAGGAGTACCGGAAAGCAGGTATAGATAATGGATGGATGGACATTCTCAGGAACACACGTACGGACTTGCCTTCTTGAGTACGAGTCGGGAGGAAGAATGCAAGAATGCAAAGGAATGGTTATAAAGGTTGTAAAGTAATAAAGACTTGAGCTGGAGTAATATATGGTCCATTCTCAGTTGTTACAGAGTTGAGGGTGTTTTTTTATAATCAATTAAACTGTAGACGTTATGTGTACAGTGCAATGTCTTAGCCTGTCATCAAGAACACAAGTACGCTGCATTCCAGTTGCAGATAGAGAGACGCGTTCCCCAAAGTACGTTCCCCCAACTCTTATTTGCCAAATATAGACTTACCAAGAAGGCAAGTATAGAAGTATTGAGAAATTGACATTTTTTTTTAATTTTGAGCAAACAATAACTTATAAATAGTCAAAATACAAACCAGAAAAACAGAAAATGAACTACATTGTAAGAACAGAGTGAATATGTTTTTTTTTCTCTTTAGCTATGGGAAGAATATAGGTAGAAAATGTATTTATCTTAAAATGTGTGATGACTGGGGGCCCGTTGGCCTTGACCTGAGAAGACCTGAGAAGAAGTCACCGCATGGGCCCAAGAACACTTCCTGAAGTAATTTTCTAAAAAACGTTCACTGTCACATCCACAAATAGGAACATGATTCAGAAAAGTACCATCTTCTCTGTGCCTAACCTCATTTAAAATAGGAAAAGTAGAAAACTGTCCTGTAAACTAATAAAATCTGAAATTATTTTTGTAAACCGTGTATACAGCATGATCTGGACTAACGAGGAGAGAGATTGTCCAGCTTGTAATCATGCCTGCATCTCTTGATATTGGAGTGCATCAATATGGTCACCTTCCACATCTGAAGAAGATAAATCAACGCTGAAAGGAATGTATCCGTTTTAGGGCAGCATCTGCTCCCATCCAGGCAATGTTTTTTTCAGGGAATACCTTGCATCTTTCAGCAAGACAATGCGATACTGCGTACTGCAACACTGTGGGTTTACAGCTGAAGAGTCCACGTGCTGAACTGGCCCGCCTGCTTTCCAGATCTTTCATCAACTCAGCTTGCAGCACATTATGACACGCAAATTATGAGCAGCTCAAAAATGATATCATCCAAAAAAATGAAACATTCCTCTCCCTAAACTCCAGTAGCTGATCTAATCTTAAAAGGACTGCTAAGAGTCCTTATAAGAGGCATGTTGCTGCCATCAAATTCAGAAAGACCTTTTATCATTTTTACGATGGTACATTTCCTCACTTTACATAGATGTAGATTCAGTCCGGTTCAAGTCAAGTCAATAATATTTCATTAATCTCCAAATAGAAATTATATCTTATTTTATTCACAATATATATGTTATATTTTACTCCAGTCTATCCTTTTCCGACTGAGGACCATGGTCTCTAGCTGCTTCACATTTGGCTGCCAAACTATCCGGTGAAAGTTGCCCGTTCTGGCCTGATGAAGCCAACAGAACCACATCTTTTGCAAAAGGCAGAGACCCAATTTTGAGGTCACCAAACTGGGCCCCCTCCACTGGGCTGCACCTAGAAAATCTCTCCATTAAAGTCGGTGACACTCTCGATTTTCCAACGTTCCTACCCTCACCTATGGTCACCCGCTGTGGGTAATGACCGAAAGAATAAGATTGTAGATACAAGCGGCAGAAATGGGTTTTCTCCGCAGGGTGTCTGGGCTCTCCCTTAGAGATAGGGTGAGAAGCTCAGTCATCCGGGAGGAGTTCAGAGTAGAGCTGCTCCTCCACATCGAGAGGAGCCAGATGAGGTGACTCAGGCATCTGGTGAGAATGACTCCTGGATGCCTCCCTGGTGAAGTCTTCTGGGCATGTCCCACTGGGAGGAGACCCTGGGAAAGATCCAGGACACACTAGAGGGACTATCTTTCCTGGCCTTGGAACGTCTTTGGATACCCCTAAATTAGCTAGACAAAGTGGCCTGTGAGAGGGAAGTCTGGGCTTCCCTGCTTAGGCTACTGCCCCTGCAACTTGACCTCGGATAAGAGGAAGATGGGGAAGAGTAAGCAGTTGTCGGTTTATGTGATTTTCAGATCCTTATATTCTGCATATATTTACATTTTACACACTGTCCCAGTTTTTTTTTTTTTTACATGTGGGGGTGTATTAATCCTGTATTACGTACTCAACACTAACATTATTAAAGTTGTACTTCGTTTAATATACCATGCCTTCAATAAAAAAAATGAATAAAATCCAAAAAAGATTGTTGTATTTTACAGTATTTTATATGTCACAGACAGTGATAAGTTCCTTTTTAGGTCGAGTAAAGGTCATGTGTGCGTGTGCTTCCCACTACAGATGCTCGTGTGGTTGTGTGGTAGAGTGCAGGATGTGTCTGGGTGTGTGAGCAGACTGGGTGATGATACTGACCCTAAAAACTCCACCTGTTCTCACTAAAATGTTATGCTTTCACACCACTGCTATTTTTTGCCAAAACACATAACACTTTGACAACATTGCAGTGAGAATATGTTCTGTGCATACAAACCCAACTTGCTATGCATCGTGGTTCTCATAACGTGGCGATAAACAAAAGAAACTGAGTGAAAAAGAAGCCATATGCTGATTACAAATAGCCCTGCAGGCAATACTCTGAACTGTCTCACATGGCCTGAAGGTAAGTAGTGTGTTAAACCCCACACTTTGCTATATATAACAGAAGTTCACTCTCTTAAATTGTTACAGTTTTACTTTTAGCATTTAGGTTTGTACAGTGCAAAATAGGAAAAGAACAAAATGCATTGCATCATGTTGCTTATATCTTATGGTTTTACTGTGTTTGACTGCCTCTGAAAGTATATAATGGCTTATTTTCTTGTCAACTACAGTGCACAGAATGAACTAGAACTGCCACATAAAAATAAACGACACGGCTGCACTCGCTGCACTCTTTCTTTGCTCTGTCGTGCACTGCGACGCACAGGAGCTTTTTGAGAAGATGCTGATCCACAAATTCCCATGGGTTTGGTGGAGTGGACTGGAGCCAGTGGAAATTGCAAACAAACATTGGGGCTGCTGTATCTGATGTGAACACAAAGAACCTCAAAGCCCTCATTCACACATCTGTGTGTGCAAATGTGCATGTGTTTTGTCTTTCAGTGAGGAAAAGTGGGAAGTTGTGTGTCTGGTTGCAAGGACGGGAGGGCGTTTCAAAGGCATTACAGCATTAGATTTATGAGAGTATTCACAAAAGCACTGGCAATAAAACACAGATCCAAGCTGCTGTCAAAAGTTCATATTAGGTCTTATTTGTGGCAAAACAGAGGAGGAAGGACAGACTGTGCAAGTGTTTGAGAGAGAGCAGAGCAAAGGAATAGGTGAGACAAGTACAGCGAGCAGAGGAAACAATCAGAAAACAATTTCAAAATAAAGAAAGATAAACTTTTCATGTCAAACTCAAGCTAAAATCCAGAAAGAAACCAGCAGAGACTGTTAGCAGCTCTCCTCCCGCTTCTCCACCCCTCGGTTTTTAGTGGCTAAGTCCACACCACATTTTGGGTCCCTGGGTTTTTTTATAATGGCTGGGTGTGTTCTGATCCTGCACCGAAGCCATCAGCAGTCGAATTCCAGTCCTAATTAGTGGTGGGAACAAGAGTGACAGCTGGAATCAGCTGAGGAACAATTAAACATCACAGAGGGAAAACAAGCTTTTCAAACAATTTTCATATAACAGGGTGTGATTGGGCTGCATGAGGAGAAAAAAAGTTACTCGTCTTCAAAATATTTGCAGAATTTTATCACATCTCAACTCAACAAACCTTCATTTTACCAGTGCTTTTTAATCCTGATGTTGATTGCAGTGTCAGTGGATGGCATCAGCCAAATCTTTGTAATAAAGCTTCAGTTTCATCTCTATAAAATGTTTTGAGAAGTTAAACTATGTTAACAGCGAAAAAAACGAAGTGTGCTGACATTTCTTTTTCTTCTGTAAAACATTGTCTTTAGGGACTCGCAAATGCACTCCGTGCTCACAGGCAGATGCCGCTGTGTGCAGGCTGCCCTTCAAACAGACTGAACCACTCATCATGCAAAGTTAGAGGACATGAAGATATTTATCCAAATTATTGTAACAACTGGATGTTTAGCCTGTTCATCTAACAGATGCATTCGGAAAGCTATGCTTTGAAGGCACAACTCTAAAAATGCAGTGTGATGAAAGCCGGATACACAGTTGAAAAGAAAGGTTACGCGAGAAAATGCAGTCTGTTACTGTGGAAACTTTACTACTTTCGCATGGTAACTGGTATTTGGGATGAATAATAGCTTTTAGTTTTGTTGAACTTCTTTACAAGCTCACTGATGTTAACTTGTTGCTTTCATCATCAAATACCCCTTTAAAAGTGCTCTGTAAGGAATTATGCTCTGACATGAAGAAACCCATCCAAAAAAGTAGTTTTTTTAACATGCATGAATACGTTTTTATCTTCTTTCTGTGTGTTACCATGGAGATTATCATGTTTTTAACTGTCAACTTTATTCCATTAATTTACTTTACATCCATCCCTGTATTTTGAGCCTGTAACACTTAAAAAAAAAAGTTGAGACAGGGACAAATTAGAACTTTGACTTAATTTTGAAAAAATAATCAGCATCCTTTAATTAGCATCGGCAGGAGTTGAGTGTTCAAGGACTAAAGATGGACATCAAGGCCCTCAGATGGCTGCATCAACAATTATAATTCAGCAATAGATATAACTGGAGATTACTTCGGTAAATCTCTGTCAAGCACTTTAAAACAGCTGCACTCACAAATGCCAGCTGAGACTTTATTCTGCAGAAACAAGTGGGTTTCTATTACTGAGTGTCTGTGGCATAACCTAGGAGGATAGAACTGTAGCAGTCAAGCTCCCTTTTCGATCCTTTCCGCCACTGTGCTTTCATTGTTAGACCTGTAGGATGCTCTGACCTAAGAAAATAAAACTCCATACCACTTGGTGGTGGTAATGCATTGCTTGCTGTTTTCCAGCTGCCAATGAAATAAAAGAAAAATATTATGTTGAAGGAACAAACACCAGAACTGCAGAAGTAAGATTCGTTGCAGTTCCTCGGCAGACCACTAGAGGACGGCTCCAAAAGCGAGTCAATCTCCGTTGACTCCCATTTTTAAAATGTCCAACTTTAGAGCAGAAATAAACATATTTACAGCCTGGTTAAAAAAATAAAATAAATAAAAAAATAATCTCAATTGTTTGATTTCACACCCATGATAACTCTGAGGGTTTTTTTTTTTATGTACCACCAGGATAGTTTTTATCAAGCAATACGTTTCTTTTTAATTGATTGGCAGTCGGCTCAGCCAATAGCAAGCTGTTATCACTTCCTCCCCCGTAATCGTCTTTGGGAAGCAACTACCCGTTCATATGAACCCAGCGTCGACTAAATGCAATGGTCATTTCTGTTTTTCACCGTCGGTTTGATATATTAACGGTGCATCCCGCTGGAAACGTCTGGCGGCACCTCTACAGATATTTCTTCGGGGTTTCGGCTGAAGGAGCTGGGAGCAAAGCTAACTGTGATTGACATGCGATGGGCGTGTCCCTTTCCGGCTTGCTGAGCAACATGGGCGTGTCTTCAGAACCCAATGGGTCACATGACCGTCAATTATTTTATAAAGTCTATGTGAAGGAAGAATGAATACAAACTAAAACATTGTGATCAACAGAGATCGTTTACATGTTTGTGTTTACCTTGTTTGCACACACAGCGATGTGTGGCTGTGAAGAAGAAGAAGAAGAAGAAACAACTCAGACTTGAAGAAGACATCAAGATGGATGAACAACAGAGATGTTTTGATTCTGATACCAGCATGGGACAAATTCTGCCAAGAAAAGGTTTTTAATGATCTGTGAGTATTTACATCTTTCTTACCATCTGACACCACATGATTTTTACAAACAGAATCCAGCAGAGGAGATGACAGAGGAACCGCAACAACCAACTGTGAAGTTTGCTTTCTGAAAGAAAGTCCCCCCACAAAAAGCCTTAACGCCGCAGAGGTCATGTTAAAAAGGTAAAAATCAGTGACTGACCACTATCATTGGAAAACAAATCTTAGATTTTACAAGCTAAATTAAACACCTGGAGTCATGGTGCAGTTGGCTGGATCAGAAATACATTTTTTAAACTTTATGACACTTTGAACATGCTGTCTGTCATGTAAACTATAAAAAGGGCCGTCAGCCAGCTTTGTGATGGACCTCCAGCTGGTACCAGACTGGTACTCAGTATCAGTATCAATCAAAGCCCACGTAACAGAAATCGGAAGGTGGAATTGGAAAGCCGTATTTGAAAGTGGCATATCCGGCTCTTTTTTGGGAAAAATGGTTTAGAATAAATATGTGCTTCTATCAGCCAAAAGGCAGGTTTCGTGGTGGTATGGAGTTGAATCAGTGTCCTTGACGAAGGTCATTCACACTTCTGTGACGCCAGCATTAATGTCGAAAAAGTACATCAAGATATTAAAAGAACTTCCGGGCCTTTCACCCGAGTAACTCTCGCGAGATGAACCTGTGATCGCGAGACCAAACGAGACCTAGTGCGACATCAAACATGATAGCCGGTTACTGTTAGATTCAAACTCTTAAACAAATTTAACAAGTGTCTTTTTCGAAAATATAATTTCATTAAATAATATCCGAGCGGATACTGGATTACTTCACCCTGGAAGAACTTGAAAACTTTATCGACGCGTTCTACAACACGTTTTGTGCCGCGGAGGACGCCGAGTCAGCGAGCCATATGGAGAAAATCAAGCCCACGCCAAGTAAGAGGACCAGACAGTCCGAGTCCACACACAGCTCTCCGAGACACTCATCCAGCTCAGAGGTGAGTGACATTCTCGTTTCAATTAATGAAAAACTGTCCGGACTGGACACTAGGATGGCGCTTGTCGAGTTACTGCATAAAGAATTCCAGCAGCTACGCGAAAGTCTGGAATTCAGCCAAAACCAAATTGCTGCGCTGACTACAGAAAACATTTCTCTCCGAGAATCCGTGACATCAATGTCATCCCAGCTGGCGGTCGTTACGAGAGAAAATAAAGAAATAAAAGAAGCGATGCTTGACTTACAATCGCGCAGCATGAGGGACAATCTGGTGTTTTCTGGAATCCCGGAGCAAACAAGAGAGGACAACCCTGAGCAGCTGATCAAAGAATTTATGATGAAACAACTAAAAATCCCAGCAGACACTGTGAAAGACATTTCGTTTCACAGAGTCCATCGTATCGGGCGTAAAAACCCGGAAAACAAACGTCCACGTCCGATCGTAGCCAAATTCGAACACTTTAAACAAAAACAGCAGGTGCAACGCCAGGGGAGGAACCTGAGAGGAACCGACTACGGCATGAATGATCAGTTCCCACGGGAGATCCTGAACAGAAGAAAGGTTCTGTTCCAGATCAGGAAGCAGTTCATCAAAGAAGGGAAAAAGGCAGTAGTCGCAGTGGATAAACTGTACATTAACGGTCAGATGTTTCGTGACCAGAATATCACTCCCTGGCTCTTTTAAACAACCAATAACTCATCATCATTGGCTACATAAACTATCTGCACTTATAAATATGCACCCTGGTCTCCAAATTGAAAATGTATATTCTGTCACTTTGGTATGTTTGTTTGATTGTTTTGTTGTATCTTCTGTCTTCTTTATGTCTTTCTGTTTTCTTCGCTTCACATCTTTTCTCTGTCCTTTTCACTTATAGTTTCTTTCAAGTTAAGAAAAGGGGGAGGAAAACATCCATTACACACACAATCTGTCCTGAATGTCTGACTAAATGTTCACACAAGCGGATTCTCAGGCTCTCCTATGCAGCTCCAATATTCAAACAGGAAGTAGAAAATAAAACACAAACAATATGAATTCAGTAAAATTTGTAAGCTGGAACATCCGCGGAATTAAATCAAACATAAAAAGAACAAAAATATTCGACTATATAAATAAATTGCAGGCTGACATATGTCTGTTACAAGAAACACATACTTCAAAAACCGACTTGCAGAAATTAATGACTCCACAATTTAATCACATATATACCGCTGATTTTAACTCAAGGCAAAGAGGAGTAGCAATTTTAATTCACAAAAAAATTTTCTTTACTCATAATGACACGGTTGAAGATCCTGAGGGGAGATTCATAATTATTAATATTACAATTGACAACAATTCAATAACAATAGCCAGTATTTATGGCCCAAATAAAGACGACTCATCGTTTTTTCATTCTTTCTTTACAGCGATTTCTAATTTCTCCGACTCACCAATAATCATAGGTGGAGATTTTAATACTGTTCTTAATCCGGCACTAGACAAATCTAATAACTGTAGTAAAACATATAACTATCAGTCTTCACAAACAATCAAACAGTTCATGGCAGACTATGGTCTTGGAGATGGTTGGAGGCTGAAACACCCTAACGATAAAGAATTCTCTTACTTCTCACAAGTCCATCAATCTTACTCACGAATCGACTATTACCTTATTAGCAATTCCCTGATTTCCAAAGTGAGTAATATTGAAATACATCCTATTATTATTAGTGATCATGCTCCGATCACTCTGACCTGGACTAAAAGTACACCTATTAAAACCAGCAACAGGTGGCGACTTAACACATCGCTGCTTGAAGATCCTGACTTTGACGACTATATTAAGAGGATCTGGACATCCTTCCTTGAAATAAATGATTCACCAGAAATATCCCCGTCACTTCTTTGGGAAACGGGCAAAGCTGTGCTGAGAGGACGGATCATTTCATATTCCTCCCATAAGAAAAAGAAGGAAGAGCAGGAACAAAGAAACTTGGAAAAGAAGATTAAAGAATTAGAAATTAATAATGCTAATAACCCAACTCCTCAGAATCATTCTGAACTGCAAAAATATAAACTGCAGTTGAATGAATACCTAAATAAAAAAAGTAGATTCCTCATCCAAAGACTCAGACATGAACAATTTGAATTCGGTAATAAATCGGGCAAATATCTGGCCAGTCAGATTAAGAAAAACAAGGAAAAATCAACAATCTCCACAGTTGTTAACTCAACGGGAGACATCATTCAAGACCCTGAAGAAATCAACAAGGAATTTATGAATTTCTACAGAAAGCTGTATTCATCTGCAAACAAATCAGACATATCAGAGATTAACAAATTTCTCGACAATATCAACCTACCAAATCTCACAGAAGACCAGGCTGGAGAACTTGATGGACCTCTAACTCCAACAGAGATCCATAAAGCTCTTCAACTAATGCCTAATAATAAATCACCGGGTCCAGACGGGTTCCCGGCAGAATTTTATAAACACTTTTGGAACATTCTAGCACCCATATTTACAAGATTAATAGCAGAAATTAAGGAAAAATCCAAGCTCTCGATGGAGATGAATACAGCAATGATTACTTTAATATTAAAACCTGGAAAAGATCCCACTCTTCCAGCAAGCTACCGCCCGTTATCCCTAATTAATTCAGACACAAAAATAATCAGTAAAGCTCTAGCGCTACGAATTGAAAAAGTAACTCCACTTATCATTCATCCAGACCAAACAGGCTTCATTAAAGGAAGACACTCCGCCAATAACCTACGGAGACTATTTAATCTGATTCACTACTCAACACAAATAGATACACCAACAGCCATTTTCTCATTGGATGCAGAAAAAGCATTTGATAAAGTTAATTGGGAATTCTTATTCCAAACACTTAAAAAATTCGGCTTTGGTGAATCATTTATTCATTGGATCAAGATTCTTTACACATCACCGATGGCAACAGTCACCACAAATGGATTAATATCACAGCGGTTCACTCTACACAGGGGTACAAGGCAAGGATGTCCACTTTCTCCATCCCTATTTGCCATCTTTATAGAACCTCTTGCAGCAGCCATACGACAAGATAAACATATTCTAGGAATCAAAACTGGAGACGCAACCCATAAAATCAGCTTATATGCTGATGATATACTCTTGTACTTACAAACCCCATCTACATCACTTCCTCAAACTATCAACCTTATTAATTCTTTCTCTGATATCTCAGACTACTCTATTAACTGGTCTAAATCCACCTTACTTCCACTGAATGCTAACAGCTGGGATGTTGTAAATGACACTGCATTGTTCTCAATCAACACAGGCAACATCAAATACCTGGGAATCAACATTTCCCCTAAGCTGTCAGAGTTAATTGGCCTTAACTACAACCCACTCCTGAAAACGATAGAAGGAAATCTAAAACGGTGGATAAATTTACCAATAAACCTCATTGGTAGAATTGCCACAATAAAAATGACCATACTCCCTATGGTAAATTATCTCTTTTCAATGATCCCAATCAAACCTCCAACCCCCTGGTTCAAATCCCTAGATTCAATAATTACACACTATTATTGGAAAAGCAAAAAAGCTAGAATTAAATTATCAACGCTACAAAAAACTAAATTACATGGTGGTCTGGAGGCACCAAACTTCCTTCAGTATTATCTTGCAAATAAACTCCAGTATGTTTATAAATGGATCAAACCAAATCAGTGTGATTGCTCTTGGATAGAGCTAGAGCAATTATTTTGTAATGAAATAAAAATCTCTGATTTGCCATTTATAAGCCGTACTATTACTCGTCACCCCTGTTTCAAAAACCCAATTATAGCCTCAACTCTGACAGCCTGGTGGGACTTCTACCAAATGGTCAACGCCACGTCAGTAACACCGAGTAAATACACTCCCATTTGGAATAATCCGGACTTTCTGATAAACGGGAAACCATTAAATCTAGCATCATGGGTCACTAAGGGTATCACGCACCTCAAACACATCTACGAAAACAACACTCTGGTTCCTTTCTCTCACCTTGTACAGAAGCATCACATTGGAGGAAATCAATTTCTAGAATATCTTCAGATTAAATCTGCTATTAAGACAAAAATAAGTAGTAAAACACCCAACCTAAACCTCCCTCTGCTGATTTCAGAATTAACTCAAATTACCAGTCAATATAAAATTTTATCCAAAATTTATAAGTTAATTGCGATAAACAAGTCTACAATGTCCATCCCAACAACTAAATGGGAACAAGATTTAGAGATTTCCTTCAATGCTGACTTCTGGCCTCAAATTTGTAAAAATATATTTATATCCACCTCAAATGCTAATCTACAACTTATACAATACAACGTAATTCACAGGATTCATTTCACGGGGGAAAAAATGTTTAAAATGGGATTTAAGGATACGAAAATTTGCACACAGTGTACACAAAATTTACCGGACACCTACTTGCATGCTCTCTGGGACTGTGAACCAGTCAAAACCTTCTGGCACAACATCACTGACTCTCTCTCTCAACTTCTGGATTGCCGCATTCTATTGTCACCATCAGTCTGCCTTCTGGGAGATTTCTCTACTCTATCACTGGATAACACCTCCAATAGAATTCTTTCTATTGCCCTAATCATCGCCAAGAAAACAATCCTCATGAACTGGAAAACTAAAAACTCCATCAATATCGTCCTTTGGAAAAACTTATTAACTGATTTCATATCAATGGAACAACTATCTGCCTCAATTAAAAACCAAACACCAAATTTTAACCGAATTTGGAATAAATTTATGTCATCCTTCACAAACTAACATTTTCACTCCTCGTTGTTCTTGATTGCAATTAGCAGGTTTTTTTTTTTTATTAGCCTGATAATTCGCTGAACTAGATTGGTAAGTCGGGGGGGGGGGCAGAATCTCTTGTGGTTGTTGTCGTTATTGGGGTTGTGCCCGTGCGTTCTCTCTTGCCTTGATAGCTTGATAAATTATTACTATTTTTATTTAATTCTTTTTTTTTTTTTTTTTTTTTTTTTTTTTTTTTCCCTCTTAAATCTTTGGCTGCCGGCTCTCCCGGCCGGCGGCCGCTGCCCCCGCTGGGGTGGGGGTGGGTCCGGCGGCTGCTTGGTCCTTCATCCAAATTGACTGTATTGATGGTTGGTGGGGCCCGGTTGTGCCCTTGGAACTTGGTCGCGTACGTCACCGCCCCCCGGCGCTCTGACTGTTGTCCCCCTGTGCTTGATGGCGGTGTTGCTGGGTGCTGCTGAGGTGTCGGTTGTCGCTCTGCGGTCCCGGTGGCGATGGTGACTTACCGCCCGGTGGCCGCGGCCGGGCGGGGGGGGGGGTCGGTTGGTGGGTGGGGGGTTGGGTGGGTTGAGGGGTTGGGGGGGCGGGGGGCGGTGCGGCGCGCGTTGGGGGGCTGGGTGTTGCCATCCCTATCGGTTGCGGTGCACTGGGTGTTGGCGGTGGTGTGGGGCGGGGGGGCGGTCGGCACCCGGGGGTGGTGCTGGGGCACGGACTGGGGCTCCGCCGCCATCCAACTTCCGCGTCAGTGGCGGCCCCGTACGGCCCTGCCTGGTGGCCTTCGCTGGGGCCGGCACCGGTCTCTGGCCTGCGGCTGGGGGGGTGGCTCAGCCTCTTCGGGGGCTCTGGTGCCCTTTTGTGGGGGGTCCTGATGGTTCGGGCGTGGCTGTTGGCCTGGTCCCCTGTGGCTGCCCGGGGCTTGCTTGGTGGTGACCCCTGGGCCCCGCCGGGCCTCCCCTCCCTGTTACCCCCCCCCCCCCCTCCCCTCTCATATATGCCCAAAAAAAAAAAAAAAAAAAAAAAAAAAAAAAAAAAAAAACCACAAATATAACGGAGAGAGCTGAGATGTGTGGGGGGTGCCCACCCTGCAGATACCAGTTTCTGTTTTTAATGCACCCGAACACAATCATATTAGAAAATATACTATTTTAATTGGAAAAAAATAAATAAATAAAATAAATAAATAAATAAATAAATTAATTAAAAATAGGGGGGAAAAAAAAAAAAAAACAAAAAAAAAAAAAACACACAAACTTAACCATAAGAACTGAGATGTGTGGGGGGTGCCCACCCTGCAGATGCCAGTTTCTGTTTTTAATGCACCCGAACACAATCATATTAGAAAATATACTATTGTAATTGGAAAAAAAAAAAAACAAATAAATAAATAAATAAATTAAAAATAGGGGAGGGGAAAAAAAAAAAAAAAAAAAAAAGGAAAAAAAAAAAAAGAAAAAAAAAAAAAAAATGGGAGGGGAGAAGTCCAGGTGGGGTGGGGTGGGGGGGGGTCGTGCGGGGCTTTTCGGGGGTCACGTGCCGGGCGGTCCCGGTGGGTCTCTGGGTGCCTGGCTGCCTGGTCCGCGCTCTTGCCTTCCGGATCTGGTCCTGCGATTGGGATTTCTGGGGCCCCGGCGGGTCTGGGTTGCGCCTTGGTTGGTGGGTCTGGTGCCGGGGCCGGCCTCTGGGGGGGGACCTCTGGCGGGGAAGGTGAGGCGCCGGTTACTGTCTGGGTGTGTTGCGGTGTGTCGGCGGGCTCCTTCTCCTGGTTCCTGCGCCGCCTCCGGGTGTCGGCTGTATCCCCGCCCTGCTGCCTCCGCTCCCGGCCATGTGTATCTGCGGCCGGTGGGTGGTGGCGGTCCCGGCCCCCCCTGGGCTGGTCGCGCTGCTCTGGCTCCTCTGTCCCTCTTCCCTCCCGCCTTCCGCCTGCCCCACCCTCTTTGCCTGTCCGGCACCGTGGCTACTGGAGTTCGGTGTCGCTGTCGCGTCGCCGGGGCGCGTGGCGGGGGCCGATGCATTGGCGGGCCACCGGCGACACTGTTTCTTGCCCGTGCGGGGCTCGATATGTTTGGGGGTCGGGGGATCTGGGGGCATATCGCGGCTTTGTTTCCTTGAGCCTGCTGGGTCTCCAGCTGGTAATGGTCTGTACTAAGGGAGGGTGTGGGATCGGCGGCCTCGGATTCCTCCCTCCCCTCCTGCTGGCTGCGGCCGCTGCCGTGGGGGGCTGGGGTGGCCCAGGGCTGGGGGGAGGGTTGGGGCGCTGACCGATGACGATAGGAACCAACAACGGAATGGTAAGAATAACTAGTTAAAGGAGGAAGTGTTTAAATGACTTAATATTATTAGTTTTGTAATTAATAAATGTATTATTATTATTATTATATTCTTGTATGTATTTATGTGCAAATAAGTGAGTTTATATACATAGATGCATGTTTTATATGTGTATGTGTATGGGTGTGTGTGTGTATGTGTGTGCGTGTGTGTATGTGTATGTATTGGTGTGTATATATGTGTGTGTAGTTATATACGTGAGTATGTTTGTGCATATGTGTGCAAACGTATGTGATATGTATGTATGTATGTACGTATGAATAGCTGTGTGTGTGAATGTGTGCGTGTGTGTGTGTAGTTATATACGTGAGTGTGGTTGTGTATATGCGTGAATGTATGTGGTATGTATGTATGTATGAATAGCTGTGTGTGTGTGTGTGTGTGTGTGTGTGTGTGTGTGTGTGTGTGTGTGTGTGTGCATGCATGCACGCACGCACCTGTGTGTGTGTGTGTGTGTGTATATGTGTGTGTGTGTGTGTGTGCGTGGGTGTACATGTTTAGGTATTTGTGTGTGTGTATCCCTATGTGCATGTATCTATTTAGGTGTATGTGGATACATGCAAGTGGATGTATATACTTATATGGATGATATGCATGGGTGTGTGTATATATGTATGTATGTATGTATGTATGAATATGAGTTGCATGAGTGTAAGTAAATGATTACGGGGAAATGTATTGTGACATGAACATGCAAAGTGTATGCATATACTGATATACTATATGCAATGATTTAAAGGTATGTGTATGTATATCATATGAATAGATACTTATGTGTGTATGTGTATGTATATATATGTGTATATATATATATGTATATGTGTATATATATATATATATATATATAGGTATGTATGTGTGTATGTATGTATATATGTATATATATATATATGTGTGTACTTCAATTAGGCACACCTGTACAGCATGTATCAATGTATATTTGTATGTATGTATAATCATGTACATGTGCATATGTATTTTACACCTATGCATAGCAAAACTCTTAGATGTCCACACATTAATCCACGGTTTATTTTCATTGATTGTATGAATATGTGTGTGTGTGTGTGTGTGTGTGTGTGTGTGTGTGTGTGTGTGTGTGTGTGTGTGTGTGTGTGTGTGTGTGTGTGTGTGTGTGTGTGTGTGTGTGTGTGTGTGTGTGTGTGTGTGTGTGTGTGTGTGTGTGTGTGTGTGTGTGTGTGTGTGTATGGATTATTTATCTATCTTCTATGTTTATAACTTTATTTTGATATATGTGGACATGTATGACTATTTAAATACTTCTATGCCTATTATATATATGACTTTTCAATACTGCCTCCAACCCCCCCCAAACGCTCAAATGATGTGATTGTAAATAGAAAGCTCCTCCCCCCTTTTTTCTCTGTTTTCTTTTTTGCTTATAACACCTGATTGTCTTGTGTCCACTTTTTACTCTTTAAACAACACATTATAAACTCTTCTTGATGCATATTACAACACAGACACCAGACTGCACCACCACTGTCTCGTCTCTCTCTCCTGCTCTCTCTCTCCTCACCCTCCACACCCGGTGACTCTAGCCCTCCTCTGCAGAATATTTATATCCCTCTTTCTGACTCTCCCTTTACTTTTATCTTGTTTGATTTCTCCAGGGATCAATAAAAATATAGTTTGACTGTTATGAGGGCTGGTGAAGGTAGCACACTTGCACACACCCACACACACAAAACACCCTTGGTTACTAGATTAAAATGCATATATACAACTCCGGTTATACCAACATGGTATCAATCATAAATATATGTGCAAACAAGGGCAAAAAAAAAAAAAAAAAAAAAAAAAAGATATTAAAAGAACACCTGTTGTCTTCAAGACCTCATCTTTTCCATGGAACTCCATAAATCTATGAAAAAGTTGTTGACTTCAGGCATCTTTCTCATGGACGTGCACACCCTAGCCCTCATCCAGTAATGCAAAATCATCCTCTGCACACATTACAAAGCCGTATCTGTGGAAAAAGAGGTTATGGGTGCTGAACTGGCCTGCCTGCAATGCTGAGCTGTCCCTGGTAGGGAACGTGCAGAAAAACTTAAAATGAAAAATTATGTGTTCACAATGTACCAAGAATATATGAACTGATTAATTTACTGCATTTTAGACTGGACATTACTCAGTTTCTACATGCCTTACAGAACTCTTTTTGTGTGTTTGTTTCACGTCACGTTTTCTTTAAAGTGCTTACAGTTGACTTTTATTGTGCGTTTGTGCTTCATAAATAAACTCAGTGCCAGAAGATCCGCTAAGTGCTGAATAAAGAAATAGCAACATTTAAAGCCTTAACAGAAAAGATGAATAAAAAGATTACTGGAACGTTATTTGTATATTCATTAACAGACCTGTCTCAGTGCATTCTCTATCTATTAATTTTCTTTTTTTGAGAAATATATATTTATTTTTAGGTCAGCACAGTGTTTGTTTTCTTTTGTTTGTTTGCTTGTTTTTTGTCATTATAATGTTAGAAGTCAGAGTCTCCAACTGATGGAGTCTCCAACTGATGGAGTGGCCATGAAGTCAACACAATGGAACATAACTCCATCTTAACAGACTGTAGGGGTAAATGAATATTTGATTGACAAGGGGTAAATCAGTTTCCTGGATGCCGAGTGGATGCTTGACAGCACAGACGAAAACCCAGAGTGAGGGGCATTATGACTGATTGATTGTACCTACTGAGCAATTAGAGTGAGATTAATTACTTAGTTGTCACTTCATTGGCCTGTTATTAGCCAAGGAACTCCTCTCAGGAAACGATTTCAATGTGAGGTAATTGACATAATTGTTTTGGAGATGACAGAACTCCTGCGGTATTACAGAACACTCGCTTTACCCTCAGTGGGTTCATATTGAGCTAAATGGTAATTGACAAAGTGTTGCAATTCAAAGAGAGGATGCATCAGCATGAGATGGAAGCCAGCAGTAAAAAAAAAAAAAAAAAAAAAAAAAAAAAAAAAAAAAAGGCGAAACAAATAGAGTAAATCAGAGCGTGCGTGTGTCTGCATGCATGCACGTGCGTCCATGCTTGAACAGCGTGGAGGTTAGGTCATGGAAACATAGCTGCCTCTGTATTTTGGCCTGTGGATTCGCTGGCACATGTCCCCACACTGGCTGGAATGCCACTTTTACCACACACAATCCACACACTCATGCCCGGTAATCCGGCCAGAGTTTGAGTGACCTTGCAAGTCTACTCCTGTTAACCACCTAAAAAGTTTGTAGGATATATAAATGATCCATGTAAAGCACTAACACGTTTCACATCATTTTTACAGCTCATACTCATTGTGTATTTATGATCTTCCTAGGTCATACACTTTAATATTAAAGGTGTAATAAATATTTGATTATTTGGGTGTAATGAGTGCAATACTTGCTGAATTAAAGCAGAAAGGATTTCATACAGTATCATTGGCGCAGCTTCAGCAGAGGAAGTATAGTGGTCATCTTTCAATTGAAAGGCTTCAAACATCAATTTCCCCCAATTCATGAGTCCTTGAGCAAAACACTGGAGCCGCTCAATATGTTCTCCACCTGTGAGTCACTTTGGAAAAAAAAGAAAGTCGTCATCTAACTTAATGGGATCTAATCTTTGAATTATCCATTTGCATGACGGATTTGAATTTTCACACTACACAAATGCCTGAAGGAGTTAGGAGTGGGTCAGTGGTCTGTCTTTTATGGTCTTTTTTTCTTTTATTTGTGTTTCTCACATATGAAATAAAACTATTATAACTTTTTCCACAAGATAACTGAGATTATGAGTGACATAAGAGAGATGACTTGATGTATTCGCTCCAATTTGCTATTAAATGAGGGGTTTAGTGTAACTTTAAGAAAAGTGGCTGCTGTGATGTGTTCACAACCAAATTTATTTTCACCCACACAGATCAGGATGATCTATGAAAAGTCTGGAAAATTACATATATTTTGACTGTTTTCTCTGACAGCAATAACACACAGTTGCAACAATAACGCATCTCTCAGCTAAAGTGCAGAATGCTCATTTTTCACTCACTCATGCATCGCACGCTTTGTTGCAGAATTGGCTTCATTAATTCACTGATATAGGGAGCTTGTATTTGCCAGATAAGGACCTGATTTGATAGATTCATACGTGATGACACAAATGCATAAAAGAAATGCAACGATTTAAGAACAATCTAACTCTTAAAATGTTTTCGATTATAATTGATGGAAGCATGTGTTAAAGAGTCTGCATAAGTGAGTATGCGTCCTGTTGGGTACTGTGCAATCTCCTACAAGATAAAATGCATTCGCCATCTGGAAAAAATTAGTGTGTTACAGTTGGGCATATCTTTCCCTCAGCGAGCAGGAAATGGCTTATTTCTCCTGAGTAGAGCCTGTCCCAGCTCGGGAAGTGGCTAACCACATGAAACTCGTGTGATCCTGTCTGTTTACACTCAGTAATTTGCACAGGTGAGAGAGCATGGGGCTGCCGGGATGAATGCAGCGGGCTTGTTTTCGGCCCCACCTCTAAGGAAGTGAGAGAGTTTGGAAAAGTCATGAATTGATTTCTTTCTTCAATCCCAGACCAAGATTTGCTTAGGCATTAAATCAGATTTGTTAAAGCGAATATTCGGGTCAAATGGAGTTATTTCAAATGAGAACATTACTGAAACATAGACCATTAAATGTGGAACGTGTGGGCTGTTTGGTCTGATTCTAACTGACCTAAATATACACAGCACGTCCATATACAACACGCACATACGGCAGTTCGGAAACTTTAGATTAAAGTGACTGTTTAATGGCAAATCTGCATAAAGCGAGACCTGTTTAAAGCGTGGATTAGATCGTCTCCGACTTTGGCTCTAGGAGTGGAACCAGTGGTCATAGCAGAGGCGGTACACTGGATCAGTGGTCTGCCCATTCAAAGCAAAAATGTTCTTGGTTTGATCCAGACACAGGGGTCAACTGGGGATTTTCTTCCATAAATATTTGATCAGCTTGCGCTCTATTTTCCTTAGAGTCAAATTTTAGTAAAAGAATTCAAATATATGTTTGACAGTGAAAAAGAAGAAGTAGATATTTCAAATTGCTCTTAAACGTCTTGTGCAAAGCTGGTTATTCCTTTATATCCTTAATGTCCCATAAAAAGATGGTTGAGCGTGTTCTTTTGGTCCGCCAGCACAGCAGACCAAAGTGTCATCAGGGGCAGGCAGCGAGTTACGGATGTCATCGAGTCATCAACGCGGCACTCGGCTGTCCGGCTGGGTAGAGCATGAAAAAGATCAGTCCAGCTCCTACTGTGAGGGTTTGTGGGTAGTTGTTGGAGCTGCTGAACATCATCGATGCAATAAATATCACTTCTGCAGTAATAAACTCGTGGCATTAACGCTTTAACATATGCATTTTTACCGTATCAGTTTCAATTCCATTCGAATCAATATTTGATCACTTGGAGGCAGCATCACCAGACTCTTACATCTCTCTCCTGCCTCCCACAAAAACCAGCCAAAATAACTCCGCTCCCGCGTCCTGGTCGTATCCCTTCACTGCCCCACGTCAACAATGATGAAACTAGCTGACAGAGCTACGGCGGACATCTTGGCAGAGGCAACGAAGAGGCTCCAGAAAGTAATAACGGGAAAGAATATGAGATCCTCTGGAAATACCTTTGACTCTAACATACCGTGATATGGATGTGGAATGTGTCTTAAACACTTTTCTGCAAATGAGTGCACATCAACTCACATTGGCTCACAGACAGAGATTGACTCCAGTATAGTTTATTTATCCATCCATCCATTTTCCATACCTGTTTAATCCTGTAAAGGATCATTGGTCAGTTTTTTTTTTTTTTGTGTTTTTTTACACTTAATTTCAGGAATCGTAACAGAGCAGTAAACTGGAGGACTCATGGTCATAACTAGCCTCATAAATTACATCTAAAGACAAATTTGATTGTGTTTATCTATCTGTTATCGTACCATTATGTCTTCATTATTCTCTGTAAATTAATCCTAAACAACCTTCCTCCTCATACATGCTCCTTTCGTGTGTTTTGTACCTTGTTCAAGGTCACTGAGAGGTTACTTCATCCTGACTTTCTTTCATCTTTTGCATAACAATTTACCATCCATCCTACCTCCTGGAGATTTACCACCCTTATGAGCTTATTCAGCCTTGTTTACAACCTCTTCTCCCCTCTCCTCTCCTCCAATCATTCTTTCATCCGTCATCATTGCTGATCATCCATCACTGATGCAGCCATTCCACCAGCTTTATCATCCATCTTTAGTTTACGTCTGCTCTCTACGCCGCTTACTGACCACCTTTACTTTTATTGTGGGTTGGGGGGGGGGGGGGGGTGGGCTTGGGCTCTCACCCTTTTCTTATATCCCATTTCATCCATCAATCACTTGAGCAGTCTTTTTAGAATATACAAATATCTCTTCTTTCCATAAATCCATCCAGATTGCTCACCTTTACATTTCTCATTCCTTTTCCCCTCCTCGTGTCCCCAACATCATTTTTCAGCTTATTTAGCTTTGTCATCATCTCTCACCCAAATTCCCTGCCAGTTTATGTCTACGCCTCAACCCTACATAGTAAGGTTGTTTAATTTGCAGACCTTATGGAATTCCTACAGGATCCTACTCTGATAAACATTGTGGTGCTTGCTTATTTCTCTCCTTAGATGAAAGACAGTTTTTTTTTCTTTTTTTAAATCACTAATTTCTGACTCCCCCACATGATCGGGGCGTGTTGGGAGTAATGGAAGGGCTGTGTGGGTGAAAGAGATGAGGTGTGCCCTTTGAAAGCAGACTGGGAGGAAAGCATGTACATACACACATCCACACAAACACACACACAGTCAAACCCTGTCAGACGTCCATCTAGCACCCCAGTATTTATTTTTTCAGACTTATTTATGCGGCAATCTCCTTCCACATCCAACTCACACCCTCTATTCTCACCGAGCAGCTGGCCTTACTTTTGCAAGAGTAACATTTCATAGACCTTGAGCAAAGGCAGGAGAGCGGGCGAGCGGGAGAGGGAAGAAACACAGCTAAGGTAATAACCTGATTTCGCCTCAGTTTGGTTTTGATTTAAGAGAGGAAGAGTGTGTCAGAAACACAGCAGGCGCTCTCCTGTCTGGGTTCCATGCCAAATTTTTGGTGAGCATGTGATAGAAGGATGGAGACGCAGCGTGAAAGGAGAGACAAAGTGAACAAAGAGAGACAGCGATGGAGAATCAAGACCCGTGCCAGTGAAATGAAGTGAAGTGACACAAAGAAACAGATACTACTGAAAATATGAGCTTTCAATGGAGGGAGACAGGGGACGGGAGATGGAAAAGGATGGGTGGGAGGGTATTACCGGTGAAAGAATGTTTGACAACGTTAAGATCAGCCGTACAAAGGAGCTCAAACAGAAATGAAAATCTTTCTTCCATGTTTTAAACTCTTTTTTTTTTTAAATGTTGTAACATTACCTTTGTTTTTTTGTTTTTTTTAAATACAAGTGTGATTCTTAATCAGTAAATTTGACAGTGTACATGACACCAGAAAGCAAGACTCACACTCACACACACACACACACACACACACACACACACACGCACACACACACACACACACGCACGCACACACGTGCACACACACGCACGCGCACACACACTGTCAGACACATGTTCACACATTCAAAGATTTTGAACCCCGTAAAAGCACTCACCCATCTGTCTGTCGTCCTGAGAGGCCCAGACAATAACATGAGCACAATTAACTTAAGCTTGGAGAATAAGCTAATTTATCTCCCTATTTCCTGCTTACAGCGTCAGATTTGGTTGCAGATGTGTATTTATTTCAGCATAATCTTTCGGCCTGCCTTTTTCCTTGCCAAAAGAATCTCCATATGAACGAGGATGTCCCTATTTACTGATTCTGAGGGACTTTACAAGTCACTGCTTAAGCATCGGTGTTCAGTTCCAGAGTAGCTACATCCCGACATGAAAAGGCTGTTTTAGTCATCAAGCCATCCCGTTTTACTAATTTAGACTGCTTTTATTTGCACCCGTGTTCCTACTGAGCATGCATATTCACAGAAATACCTATTTGCAAATCCTACTTTGTAAAAAAAATGTATCACGTGCACAATGGTAGCATGTTAGCAGAGTCAGGAATATCTGTGTACTGCTAATGGATTAAAAAAAAAGGTATTGATTGTACTTTTTGATTTTAAAGCACCAATAACCCATTAAAATGGGTTAAACTTCCTCCTTTGTGTGGTGAAATTTCTCTCTTTCTCTGCTAAGCAATGCAGCACCACCACTGTCACTAAACAGTGTGCTAATAGCTTATAATAATATTAATAATAATAGTATCAGTTTAGCATAATGCATTTACCTTCTTTAACATAAAAAAAGCTATCCACAAGTCTTTCCCACAAGTAGATAGTCACTGTTCTCCCTGTGGCCAACAGCAGTCAACTAGACTAGAGGTGCAGACTGAAGGGAGAAGTGTTTTTGCAGAATCTGTTAAAAGATGGGACTGAAAAAAAAAACTCAACAGCTGCGTCCTGCATGCATACTGGTTTTATTTTCTACATTTCTTATGATAAAAAGTTGAGCCGTAGAACGATGTGGCAGCCTGTTGCAGTTTCTCTGCTGCCTTTTTTTTTTTTTTTTTTTTGTAACCAGGGTAACAAGAGAGTTGTTTAAATGGGAGGCAGCTGAGAGAGCGATCTAAAGCCAGAGTAGGTCCCCCGGTCGGATCCTAAACCCCTACGGTCTGATGCGGTGATGCTGAGGATGTAGGGCAGGAGAAACTGGAGAGCAAGGATGAGGAAGTGTAAACCATTTCTTTCTTCGATCGCTGGCAAATAAAAAGTACTTGCTGAGAGCACTGATGAGACCACGGTACTGGCAATGAAGTGCTATATCTGGACGCCAGCACTTCCTCGTCTCGCTTTCAGACTACAGTGTAAAATAGCAGAAACATCACGCAGACAGAGCAGCAACAGTAGAGGAGGAGGGATGTCAGTCTATGTCAACAACAGATGTCCAAATAATCCAAGCATCTATGCACTTCAAGGTGCTCAAGTGCTTGGCTATAAGTTACCTTTTTGTAGTCCACAGAGGGAGTTCACCAGTATTGTCTCTGTACTCTCTTCATCATAAGCTCAGATGTTGCCAAGATACAAAACATAATCACCATCCTTTGCATTTTACAAGAAATGGTTTAGCAGTCATGGCTTACAACCTCCCTGGATGTGACAAGTTGAGAAACCAGAAGCAGAGTACATGATTCAAGTTAGTGAGGAAAGAAAAAAATTAGGATTTAAGTCAATTAGAATTATTTCAAAAAGTTTTATTAATACACGTTTTTGTGGTTGCATCAGTGACAAATGAACACAAAATCTAAGACATTAATTAATACTGGCTCAAATGAATGCACTTCCATCACTTACACAATAATTATAACAATAATATTCACTGAAAATGTTAAGATTTTGAGGTCAACTGTTACATTTTGCATGTCTACATTGGTTTAACTCTTATATGTGAATCACCAGGAACAAGAAAAGCTCATTTGTCAAATGAATATATTCAGGACTACATGGGAAATTCAGACGATTCTCTGGGAACAGATTAACACTGGAACAAAGCCAAAAGCTGATTACACGAGTGTTGCCTTTTTATGTCAGAGATAGAATTTATTTTATTTCGCAAGCTTTACATAAGACACAGAGTAGTAAAATGCTCAATGTACTTTCCAGAGTTTGATAGATTTACATTTTTCAATAAAGATATGATTAAAAACTTCAAACATCCATTTCAGAATGTAATTTGTATTGTTTGGTTGTCGTGTTTTCTTTTCAAGGGAGATGAAATCACAAGGTTTTCTTCTGATTTTGAAAAAAAAATTCTTGTTTCTAAGTTAATCGATGTAGCTTTTATACTGTATGTGTGCAGCTTTGCTTGTTAATTTAAACATTAACAAATACTTTAATGACAGGACAGGAAAAAAACTCAATGATGCACTAATTCACTAAAGCAATAACCAATTTCATTCAATCAGTTTGTTTACCCTTTTCTTATGTCTAAATCTACATTTTACCGCTGACCCTCCCTGTATTCACTCATTTATCTGCTAATCAAGCGTCAAGACATTTATCCAAAAGCCATTATTTATGAAAAAGAAAACATAAAAACATCCACGTTTCTGCTTGTTATGCACTCCCGCTCACATCTGCTACCTGGAAAACTCAACAGACTCAACAAACTCAAACTCATCACTGTTGATTCATGTTTAATGAGAAAAGCTCATTTTACAAAGCCAAGTGCACTTTTTTTTTTCTTTTTCTGAATGTTTTAATATAATTACTATAGTTTTTGCATTTATTACGCTGAAGTGAAATGGTAGCATTTCCAAACCCAGCGTGATTGTAAATTCAGCTGATGGCCAACACTGTGAAGCTTTGATATGTTTACCATGGAATTTTGAGCTGTACTCCTCTGGATTAACTTCATTCAGTTTCATATGGAAAATAACTGAATGACAGTGAAAATGTGCTCCGGGAGAAATACATGACAGCATATGAAGAGAACTCCATTCTTTGTAATAATTTACTGTGAACTTTACTCTACAAACAGCTAAAGACTTTTGTGAGAGTGAAAGAAAACAATGAGTTATCATGTTTAGTTCCTTATTTTCTAGTCAGGATGACTTCTGGATGCTTCCCCAGGGAGATGTTTCAGGCATATCCAGCGGGAGGCCTGATGCAGACCCAAGACACACTTCGGCAAGCATGGATGGACCTTGGTTATGTTGGAAACACAAAATGTTGCTGCTGACGTCACAGTCCCACCACTCTTGGCTCCAGATCCAGATCCACACACGTATCTCTGTGCAGAGGTTGGAGCCACTGCTCCGCAGAAGGTCATTGCTCAGTAGTATGCATGTTTACTTTTGCGTGCTTAGCATGCTGTGTGTGACGTCTTAGTATTGGTCTTCTGCGTATGTGATCACTTCATGTGGCTAGGCCACATTGGAGTCTGAAATGAGTTTAATTTAAACAATAATGTGAATGTTTACACAAAAAAGGGGTCAGAGAGAAAAAAAAAACAACAAAAACTAAGACCTGCAGTCTGAATGTAGACTTTAGACCACAAATGCTCACTCTGGTCATAGATCAGAGAATTTGGTTGTTTGTCTTTGTGTTATAACCATCTGTCCAGTCATACACTGCGCATTTATTTCAATAAAATGCTGTAAAAGCAAAACACAATAAGCATTCCATAAAGATGCACAATATTGTGATAGAAATACTTCCAGTGAATTACTGCAAATGTACTGGGACAGGTTTTACATTTATACCTGTTTTTCATCTTCCTACCAGTTATTACTTTTTTTTCTCCAAAAAGGTGCAATGTTTTCTGTTTCAACTTCTGATTATTTTTTTAGGATATCTAGAATTAAAGAAGCACGTTAATAAAAAAGAAAAGTTGGAAGTAAACAAGCATTAATGATGTTATTCTCTATTACAGTCACTCATGTGAAAAAAGTTTTCTTCATCATTTACACTGAAATGAGGATTTACATGAAAAATATTTCAAGCTTTCAAAAGGAAGGTTTCTAATTAGCATCTAGCAGGATGTTTGACAGGTTTTTAAAGTTTCTTTTTTTACTTATTATCAATAAAAGATAAAACAGAGGGAAAAAAAAGGAAAGCAATGGTGACAATCTGATGAATATAGTGGCTTTTCATTTGTAAGTTTGCACTATTATCTTGCAACTGTGTTTCCGTCGCACAATGCAGTTAAGTAGCTGCCAGTGACGGGACTGACAGATGATTTCCTGGTGAGCTTCAAGACAAACAAACTTTTCTTTTTCATGTATCTTCAGTTGGAAAAAAAGTATTACAGTAAATCTGTAATACATTTAAAATTACAGTGATATTCTTTCCTGACCTATTCTTGTAACCAAGGGCTCTTATAATGACTCAAATTAAAACTTCCATTAATCCAACAATGTAATCCCTCCACTGCATGGGGCAGTCTTTTCATCCAGAATGTGGATTAGAGAACACTGAGACCCTGTGTTGGTGGTCACTGGTGTATAACACCTCATAAAGATAATACGCTATTTGCTGTGTGCGTGTGTGCTTGTGTGTTTCCTGCAGCGCTGGTGGTCAGCATTATGCAGCCCAGAGAGCTGGTGTGCATGGGAGGCGCAGGGTGCTGTACATGTGGATAATGTGCTTCTTTTCCTCTTTGTGGCTACCTGGTGAAGAGGAAAATCCCTGTGAGGTGGTCTTCTTTCACTGTGGACTACAATGGCTGGGGCCTGTAACAGAGGAAACAGTGAATTATTAAAATAAGCCCCCTGAGTCGAACACTGTTTGACTAGTCAGAGGACACAGACGCAGGGTGGAGGGAAGGGTTTGGTTCGGGAAAGAAAACATGAGGCCATGCCCAAAATGCCACTATTTGAAAATGTTTTTTGGCCACCTGGAGGGTTTCAATCACCACTGGACTGGCCACCGGGCATATCGGGCAGTTGCTCGTCGGGCTGATGGTAGGATTTTGGGCCGGGCCTTTTTTTTTTTTATTTATTTTTTTTATTTCAACTAATGGTAGTATTCATAACGCTATTAGTTCAGACACCTATTGGGCCACAACACTGGTAGATCGGCCCATTAATCATGATCGATTCTGGGCTGAGTGATGGACTGCGGTCAACCTGGCTCAGATATAAATCAAGTTTGGACGCTGTTTCTTTGCCGACTCTCATCATAAACCCTCTACACTTGCTGATATAATTCAGATTGAGTCACGTTAAGATTTGCCAGGAGATGTGAAGCATTAACATAAAAAGTTGCATGGAGTTGAAAATAACTACTTTATTGTATTTGTCTTTTATACATACATTTTGACTGAATTCTAGACGAGTTGTGATTTATGTTATTCTTTTTTTCCTAACGTCATTCAGCAAGCTCGTTTGGACATTAATTACCTGTATTTTTTTAGTCTGGCCATGTTTCCATTCAATTTAATATATTTTTTGCTAAAATGTTCTTGAGCCTTCACTAATTTCTCAGGAAAAAACCTGAGACCCTAATTGTGCTTAAAAACAGTAATCAAAACATTTAATAAGTAAAAGTTTAATAAAGACTTTTTTTTTTTTTTAACATAATTTTTGTTTTTATTAGGGCTGTCAAAAGATATTTTTTATTAATGCAATTAGTAGCATGTTTTCCATAGTTAACTCATGCTTAATCGTAAATTGGTCACACATTTATTTGCACATTTTTGCTGTTCTACATGTACCTTACTTCTATCTTCTCTGTCCTAAATTCAGGATCCCATCATACGTTGTACATTGTTCAGAAGTTTAACTACACCAACCTGCCTTTTGGTTTCCCCCAAGTACTGTATAGAATAACAGGACTGGGGGGATGGTGTAGGTTTAAGTTTATTAGACAAGTGCATATACACCAACATGTCAGTGAACAAGCACTGTCAAAAGAAAGTTCATTGTCGTTCATAGGCTTCATCGTCATTCCATCAATACCTGGTGGGCTGGTCTCAGCTCAAAAAGCCTGAGACCATTTTTTTGTGCCAGTCCAGCCCTGGATACAATACTGCTCTGAATGTTTTTAAACTCAATACATGTGTTATATCTTGTTCCTTAGTAAATAAAAAAGAATATCTTGTTATATACAGCATTATTTAACTTTTTTTCTTAATGTTGGGACCTTTGATTGTCAATAAGTTTTATTTTTGTCTAAACTGAATTCAGCTCACTGGAAACGCTTAGCATTCATATTTTCTGCAGCAGCACATATTACTGCAGTAATCACAGTATAGTATCTATATACAACATCCTAGACCCCACACTGGAGGTGAGGACAAGTGCATCTTTTGATCCAAAGATCTGCCTCTTTCTATGATATATTTAATTAAAAGCAAACAGTACTGGTAGGCAGACACACAGGTGGTGTGAATGAAAATTTTAAATGGTAATAATAGTAAACATTTATATCCCTCTGCTGCTCAGTATGGGAGTATCTATAGCCTGTAGCAACAATGAAATAATACTGGTACGAGCAGCAGGCCTGCAGACCTGTCATTGGAACTCAAAATGAATGTTTTCATCACTCATAGTTGTTGCATCCCAAATGAGGGCAATCTTAAAAGGTTCTGTTAAACATAAAAACTGTTTATCTTTATTGAAGCAATGGTGCATAGAGTGCGTGGGTCTGAACAATATAAGGATGTGCATCTAATGCATGAAGTACAGTATAAATGTATTCATAGCTTGCTTTTATAGCCATGAAAATGATGCCCATGGGTCTCAAGAGGCAAACAAGAAAGTATCATGTCTTTTTACATCATTGTGAATGTGCAGAACAATAAAACTAAATGCTGATGGTTTGTTATTAAACATATGCCCAGGCAAGTGTGCTTGTGTGCTTGTAGACACAAAATTTATGATTTTGTCTAGTCTGGTAATGGGATTTTGAAAGCAGATAATGACAACATATGCAAGTTTAACTAAAACGAATAACCTAAAGAATAACTTTCAAACCTTAGTATATATGTTTTTCAAACCTCAACTGGCAGATTTCATGGAAAATATTTATTTTCAGATGTTATCTCGGAGTTCTGCACCTATTCACGTTAGATCAACCCTTCTTTAGAACCTTATATTTCTGCACTGCAGCCAGTTATTCATCACTGTAATCCTGCTGGAACGTCCCCAAAATCAACTAAACTATTACTACAAAAGCAACTAAACTACTTCCAAAAAAAACTTTTTTTGTATCAGTGCAGTCTAGACCTACCTTTTCAGGGTGTAAACAGTACATAGGTAGAACCATATAAAGTGTCAGGTATGGTGCTGAGCAAAAACCTCCCAATCTCCTAACTCTGTGCTATTCATTATTATTTCACAGAGCAGCCACCCCGCTCAGCCCAGTCTGCCAAGCTCCAACCAAGAGTTTGATGTTCCTCCCACATCCAACAGGCTATGATTATTTCATTCCTTTTTTAACATAATGCATCAATTATTCAACTTTTGCTAGGCCAGATTTTATTTTATTTTTTTTTTTATGTAACAGAAATTAGTCTGTGTGTGTATGTGCTTGCGTGTGTGTCTCCACCAATATAAACGAAGACTGAATATGAAATGTTTCACAAAGATAATACCTCATGCCTCAGATGAGAGATGGATGGTGAAGAGGTGGAGTAGAAAAAAATACAAGTATTCTGGAATAAATGATTGCTGCATTAGCATATGATGGCAAATACTACTTGCACTCTGCAATAAATTGCTCCCATCCACAAGACAAACTGTCCACACAAGCTCCGTAATGGTGGCACTGAAAAGTTTGTGTGGGTATTCTTGTACTAGTACGACTGGAGGGTAACCCTGGTGGCAGGGCCTCAGCACAAACACAAACAGATGACATGAATTTACAGAAATCGTTTACTTGGTTCTTGTAGTTCAAATACCTACTGCTTAACTGGGCTAAACTTTTATTATGGAATCCTAAAACGCAAATCTTACCGGCAGCATTTCATTCTTTAATTAATTTGCAGAAGTCTCTCATTAATTCATACCTTTACAAAAATGATTCTTTTATCCTTCGGCCTCATTTCCTCCCTCAAGCCCCTCCGCGCTCTCTCACTACAGTATATCTTCCCCCCTCCTGCCATTCCTCTGCTCTTCTTACATCCTCATTTCAGCTAATGAGCCCACTTAAATCCAAGCCAAAACACAAACAGCACGGGAAAAGGAAATAGGTGCGGTGCTTAGTCTGTTTGTTAAAGGATTCATCATGTGAGCTGTTTTCAATAAATAATAAATGCAAACTCTGACTTTTGTCTGTAGACGAGACTTCAGTACATGAATTATGCATTGTTATTCTTGGATAGGGCAATACGAGGACAGGGTGGCGGTGTGTGCGCTGTTCGTGTAAGTGTGCGTTAGAGCCGCGACGCGCACTGTGAACACAGTTTCTGAGGCTGAGAATCAAGGCATTTATGAGGACGCCACGCACTGTGATTACAACTCTAAAGACACTGTTTTGCTTGCAAATACATGTGCGGTCTCAACCTTAAGCTCCTCAAAGCTCAATTTAAGTCCATTCAAACTTAACTCCAAAGGATGCAAACTTCACTGCTCAGCTATTATTAATAGGTTATCTTCTCATCAAGTCTCTTTAATGGTTAAGTAATGAACAACAGGATGTGTGTGTGTTTTACCTAACACACCCTTTGTGTCTGAGGTGTGTGAGGTAGCCCTCTAAGCACATTTGTGTTTGTGGCATTTTTCCATTTGTTTCCTTTTTCTCCCCATTTTCTTTTCCAGATTATTCCAACTCTTCATTACAACAACAAAAGAATCTGCATTCCCACTAGACAGTGGAAAGATCCCAATAGTAACACAAAAATATATATGACTTTCTTTTCTTTTTTCCTCTCTCATCTATAGTCAGCAGGAAACATGAGAGAAAAACTTGACTGGAAAAGCAGGAAAAAAGAGAACAATTACAAAAAAGAGAAACACACTCATCCACCCGCAAGAGCAATCATGATCTCTACTGTCAGTTCAATCCATGGTAAATAATTCATCAAAAGAAACAAAGGGGAAACAAATATGCAAATAAACCCTAAAAAGGCCAGAAACACTGGCCTGCCACCAAAGGGGGAGAATAGCAGTGGATTATTATCATGGCAGGTTACAACTGTGATGAATCTGAATGCCTCTTGTTTCATCTACCTTGACAGTACTGAAGTGACACAGACACAGAGGAAAAGAAAACCTGAAGGGATTTGAGGGTTTGATTGAGGAGGGGAGGGGAAGGGAGGGGAGGGATGGAGGGATTAAGGACAAGCGGAATGGAAAGATTGGGGGTGGGGTGGGGGGGCAGAGGCAGAGGCAGGGAAGAGGGGTAGTAGACATCGGAGGAAAGAAGAAAGAGATCTGGGAGGGGATGGGAGGGAAGGAGGGAGGGAAGCTTTTGAGGGTGTATTCGGCAGTACTGTGAAAGGTAGCCATCAAGGGCTTTGATGAAAAGTGCAGGCCTTCTAAAGCTTAGGAGTGACAGCATATGATTTGGTCAAAGCATGAAGCTTTTCAAAGGTAGACATTCTCACTCTCATTCATCTCTCTCACGTTGAATATAACTTTTGGGCTGAGCTCTGGCAAAAATTTCGAATTGGTTTGACAGATTGACTGCATGGGGTATTGCCCCAGCGACTTACAGACAGTAGGCTGCCTGGAAATGTAGACATCTTGAAATGAGGGGGGATTACTGGCTATGTAATGTTTCAACAAGACAAATTTTGATCTAGGAGGTCACATAATGGGTGTAATTCTCTAGTCACCGAACTATTTTTGCCCTTGGTTCTTTAACACTAATGTGATGAGTGTTTGTGTCTGTTTTACTCACTCCTTCACGAAGAAAGGCGGAAAAATCATTGTATTTCCGTTTAAACCCTGGGAAAAATGTCGTCCTCATACCATTTCCTGCATTTTGTCACATTTATGTAGCACTATGGAAAGGTTTCATGAGCAAAGAGTGGTTAAATTCAGGGTAAATTGACTATGTTATGCCTATTTTCTGTCTGGTACCGCAGCTTTGAGCCCATCATAAATCCCATCATAACTCTATATAGGCCCTTGATTTATTTCAGAACGACAAAGACTGAGAATCACAAGGAGACGCTCTTATCTCTAGACAAGCAGATTTGAAGGCTTCTTGGTGGGGAGTATAATGGTTAATGAACGCTACAGCCACTTTGACATCATATCAACATATTGTTAACACTACATGTTCAACATTTCCTGTAAATGACCTTAAATCCTCCTGATATGTCAGAGTTGGATTGCGGTTCAGAATGTTTGTGACGCACATTTCTGTCCCTCCTTTTTTTGATGGTAACATGAGACAGAGCATAAAGGTTTGAGACTTGGCAACTGTGGTCACCGTAACCACAGTGGTTGCATTAACATGTACACATATCACCTGCCAACATAACACACTTTCTTTACTGTCCTCCATTGAGCCTCATAAGCTTTTAGTGTTGGAATAGCACCAGCTTTCAGCTTCAGTCTTTTTGAAAATCCAACGACGTACGGAGACTTATTCATACAACAGGCTGCCCTGGAGTCTCAAGAAAAACATTTGCTCCCCCACTGTCCAAAAACACAAGTTACATCACAGTTGCAACATTCAATCACATAACACTTTGAATACATTTTGAAGATGAAAAGTACAATTCTTTAAGTAACATCCACAGATGGAAAACGTACATGATGCTTGCTACACACTCTTAAACTTCCGCTTTTAAAATACTGCTGAGGCTCTGTCTCTAGTGGATGTGCGTTGTCCGGAGAATATGACAGTACAAGGAAAGCCTGCCCTGTATTATATCATAAGACAGCAGTGACCAGAAAAAACATGTATTTTATGCATATAAACAATACCGTATACACTTATCCCATTTGTGGGCCTCCATTTACTTCTAAAAAACAAATAATCCAAAAAAACACAGTCAGGAAACATGTAAAAGCCACTTTAGACTTTACATTCCCAGGTCAGAGGTGACAGGCAACAAGCCCGCCAGATAATTCCAGCATGCCATTTTTACTCACATACTGTACATACATATATTATGTTGGAAATGGCATGCAATTTTAACAACAGCACACATAGATGGACAAGCACAATCAGAGTACCCCTTTTTACATGAAAAGCATGCATGTGCACGTGAAATGAAAGCACATGCCTATGAGGCTCTTGTCTGATAATTTTCTCTGTCTCTTTTTCACATACAAGCACACACATACGTACACACATAGATAATTGTGTCTAATTTAGGCCCTCATATCTGTAGGGTTCTCCAGAGGACTAGACTTCATCAGGAACATACTGGTGACCTACATACTGCAGTGGAGACAGACAGACACACACACACACACACACACACACACACACACACACACACACACACACACACACACACACACACACATCCATACCAGCATGATAATTGCCCATGCTTCAACACTGGAAACTAATCTACAGCTCTGGGATTTTGAATTCAGACACACACTCAGCATCATGTCTATACACTGTGAGTGATGCTGTGGCCACACAAGACACCCATATGTAAGGGGGGTAAGCATGACTAAATGCAGACTAAATGTCCCCCCCCCCCAAAAAAAAAAAAAAAAATTATTTGAGATTCTTCACAAACCCATATAACCTGGAAAAAAAAAGAATAAAATCAAAAGATGTTAAATGATGAACACAAAAAAAACTGTCGGCTTAAGAGTTTCCACACAGTCCCACCATTTTCACCGACGCAACACTAATTGGGCAATTGCCTGATAAGCGGCTCCTTTCCTGAGTCTGACATGCTTCCAAATTATTTTGTGACAAAGTAAGGAGATAAAAGGTCTGGAGTAGATTTCAAGTGTTGCATTTGGCAGCTGTTCATGGGAACTCCCATTATGCTGTCCAAAGAGGTGTTGATGTGAGTGAAGGAAGCCGGCGGAAGGATGAAAAAGAAAGCTAAAACAAAGAGATCATGGAAACAAACGACATTTACAAAGTGAACAGTTTGCTTTACTTTTAAAACAAACGGACACACTAATGTGTCTGTGTAGAAGTAAATATGCTACATCATCTGACCAAGTCAAAAACAATGGGTATTTAAAGGGGATATAGTGTAAATAAATAAATAAAAGTCACTTTTTTGTGCTTTAGAGCATAAGTTGGGTTTCTGAAGTAACTACCACTTCAATAATTTGGATTAACACATACGTGGCACCACTTGAATTTGAAAATATGTTCTTATGTGAACCATTCAGATTTGAAGGGGTACTGTGACATCACAAAACCAGATCAGAGTAACACTATGCAGATTCCCTATTGTTGTCTCCACCCAATTTCACGTTTCTACATTTGCTGTAGCTCTGAAGTGTGTAGTGCACAGCTGTAACACCTGTTAAAAATCAAAGGGTGAAGGGTGGGGTAAAATGCAGTGGATGACTCCGCCCACTTAAAGCAGCAGCTATAAACAAAGCTGTAAAGACACGGCTGAAAAAAAAAGTTTTTTTTACTATATTTTCACTATTCTAGTTTAAGACATCACTATTCTTATCACTAAAACATTTATAACAATAGAAAATAAACTTAAAAGTGCCCATAAAAAAAAGAACAATTTTGCAATAGAAAACTAGTTATTAGCAATAAAGCGATAGAAAGTACACAAAGCTGATATGGTTGACTTGAAATATTACGACCTGATATGATTGTACCTGGGCCCATAGTCAGAGGGTGCCTCAGGTCTCAGGGCGTTTAAACATTATCCAGGACGCATCTGCTTTAATTTTACAGTTCATTTGAGAACTCACCAGCCAGCTATTCATTTAACATTCTGTGCAGAAAAACACTCCTGATTGCAGTTTGGTGGCTGATTTCTACTTCAAGTGGTCCTGGTATCTTGCTAGGGGCAAATCCTCCATTAATATGATACACGGTCTCACCAGGTTTCTGGGAAGGAAGGCTGGAATTGCTGTGTCTATGCTGCATTATGCATTTTGTTGGCACCAAAAAGACCCCCAGTTATCATTCATCATTCATGGGCATCGTCTGTCAGCTTTCGAATCGTATAAATGTCCAAGACCTGATGCAGAGCTGGAAAGACTAGGGGGGGGGGGGGGGGGGGGGGGGGGGCTCCACTTAATACACCAGAAGGCATGACTCATACAGTTATCAAACACTTAGTCAGAGATTAAGCCAGAGACAGTGACAAAGTGAAAGATAAGAGGCCCAGTAAAATTTAAAGCTTTATGAAAGAGAGAAAGTAAAAAGGGTATGATTATTACTTCTATGAAATCTGCAAATCCTTTAATTATCTTGTATCATCAAAAAAAACTCAAACTTTACAGTATAGTCAAAGGCAGGTTAAAGGCACATCCAGACTCCTTGCAGTAAGGCAGTAAGGTCTTTGGCAACATTTGGAGACATGAGCAGACATTTATGGATGACTATGTTTATAAATGGCTTAAAAAAAACTGACTCATACACATTATTGGTTTAAAGAAGAAGGAACTGAGGTTGGAACCACATCTGATGCAGAAATAGACATTTGAACCAGTTGGAGCATGGAAACACATCAACTATTTTCATTTATGGGTGGTTGGAGGGACTCGGCTCAATGGTTGAGAGGACCTGAGTCATGCATAATGGTGTCTTCACTTCGCACCACAGCTAAAATGTAATAGTAGCTTTTGCAGCTGGTGTTGGACCACAGCTGATGGAGAACTCATTCATTGCAATTACTATTAAAGAGGCACACTGCCTGCTCTATGATGTATTTAAAATAAAGGAAATACTCAATTAAATTCCTTTAATGGTCTCTACGGATAGATGACAGAAATATGGATTGGATAATTGAAAGGACAACATTTCTTGATGCTTGAGAACAGATTTAGTCCCTGATCAATCACATTTGAAGCTTTCTTCAAGATTTAGAATCCTTAAATCGGGCATGCGTACAGTCAGACTTCATTTATGTACTCAAATCTAACTTATAGAGCCAAAATACTTTGGTGTTTCTTGAACATTAGGAGCTAATCAAGATGTTAACTAATTTTATAAATAAAGAACAGGCATGATGGAACATTCTTGCTGCCCGAAGAAAAAGAAATGTTAATTTAGAATTAAAAAAAGCATTAAAAACAGTCTGCTGAGGCATGACTTAAAAAATAATGGCATGCTTAAGAAACTTAGTTTTATTTCGCCACCATATCACAGGAGGGATGTGTGACATTAACAAATGTAACTACATTTTCTTAAGCTAAAACCTTGGCTGAGATCAATTCATCCATTATCTATCTGCACTTGTTTATTCCTAATCGGTATTATGGGGGTCTGCGAGACTCTGATCCAACTGTCTTTGAACGAAAGACAAAGGTAGACCACAGACAAGTTGCCAGTCCACTGCAGCAATAGAAAAAGTATACAGACAAACAACAAAACGTGCACTCTTATTATCATTTTAGAATCCATCCATCCATCCATTTTAATCCTTTTGAGGGTCACGGGGGTCTGCTGGAGCCTATCCCAGCTTATTGCAGGCGAGAGGCAGGGGTCCACCCTGGACAGGTCACCAGTCTATCACAGGGCCATCATAGAATCCCCATTAGGTTAACATGCTGTATATGTCTTTGCACTGTGGAGGAAACTGGAGAACTTGGAGAAAGTCCATGCAAGCACAGGAAGAGCATGGAAAGTCAGCACAGAAAGGTCCCTGCCGGGATTCAAACCAGGAACCTTCTAGCTGTAAGGCAACAGCGCTAACCACCAAGCCACTGCTTTAAAGCAAAACCTCAACACTGAACGATTACATCAAATCCAGCCAGGCTGATTCTTCTTCCTGTAAGAAATGATGAGCAGAATTAAGTGCCTCCCATTAGAGGTTTGGAGGTCTTACATCTCCATCTGTATCCACAGCTTTGTATTGAAAAATATCAGCATATTCAATATCAGTAGCTGTAGCTGGGGTATCCGGAAGTAATCGTGCTCTAACTCTTAAACTCGGAAAAGGGGCTATTTAGTACTGTACATATTTGTGACATTACTTTTTAATCACCATCTTTTACAGTTACAAAATAGCATATAAGGGCCTGGATAAAAAGTTCTGAGGTCAGTAAGGTCAGTAACACTACTGTTGGCAAGTATCACAGTGTTCAACCGCTTTTTGTAGGATCTACAAAGGTTCGATTCTTATGTCTGTTTATCATTATTATCTTGTTCTAAAAGCCATCTTCTTTAAACTAGCTGGTTTTTTTTCTTCTCTCAGACGGTGCAGCGTTTGCTTTGTTGAATCCAGTCCAACAGATACAATCCCTGTAGCACTGACTGCAACAAAGACCGAATGATCGATCCAGCCCTGCAACGGTGTCTGTATCCCTCCAACTGCCTTTTGTGTCCTGTTTTTTCAGTTCATTAGAGCTCAAAACTTCTGTTTCAACCTCATCAGTATGCTGTGTTTTTAAAAAGTCTCAACCTCATTTAGGTTTTCTTCAGAAAACTCTTCAGAAGTCTAGCAAATCTTTCTCAAGGTCTTTTGCCGTCTGTGTGTGTGTGTGTGTGTGTGTGTGTGTGTGTGTGTGTGTGTGTGTGTGTGTGTGTGTGTGTGTGTGTGTGTGTGTGTTGCATAAGTTGCATTGCTCTTGTACTGAACTCCACCATTATTTGCACCTGCTTTTTTTATTAATTACAATGCAATGAGGGTGTTTTCTTCTAATGTTGCTAAGCAACAGTTTGGGTGGGGGCTCTTGACTGTGGGGATGTTTCTGTAGTTACAGGATTAATAACCCTTCATCAAACGTCCCTTTATTTACAGTATTTTGAATACCTTAACGGTGGAACGTAATACCTCAGAACCTGTTACAAGAGTTTTGCCACGTCTCAGCAATGGACCTCCCCAGTCTGAGATTTCTCCTGTTTACAGGCCTTTGACAGAGAGGACAAACTTTTGTTTGGTGAGAGCAGTGACATTTTCCACAGCTTGCCACACAGCCCAAGATTGTAAAAGATGAAGGCCGCTCCTGTCCATTATCACTTGCAGCGAGCCAGCGGACCCTCCCCGCTATAGGACCTCGCCTCCAGACAGGAGCTTCTGCGAACAAGCTGTAGCCATTAACTATTAAACGTTTGAGATTATCTCAGAGTTCTGAATTCATGGACTATCCACAGCTTCTACTCCTTTCTTTTTTTTGTTTTAATTACAAAACTATACAAAAAAAAAATAATATTTCTAATGTAACTTGGAGATTAAGTCACACAGCAGCAGAAATGTTACTCTACGGACCAACTATGTCTGTAGGATTGTTTTGATTGCGTTTTTTTCTCTAAACCTTAATCATATATTTCATTACATTTTTACTTTTTGTGATTTCAAACCAACTATATTCCATTTCCCTTTAACACACACTACCGTGGATGCCTTCAGGGAACCCAGCTGTAACATCCGATGAGATTTAGACAACTTGAAACTAAAGCACAGCAGCAATGAGGACTTCTGTGTAACGGCTGATGGCCAGGTTCTGAAATAGCTCAGTTACATGGTGCTGCTTATACTACTTTTAAAAGAAATAAGGCAAAGAATGAAGCAAAAGCAAATTTGAAGGGATAGAAAGTAAGAAAAAGACTTACACAGGCCCAAAGTAAGAAGAGGGTAAATGGGGCAGACGTCATCTTACAATCACGTATGCGGTGTGTGCTACCAAAGAGCTGAGCCACCGTTACGTAAACCAGAATGAATCATTCATGAGCAAACCATCATCTCACTCTGAACCCGTTGGGATGCGTGAATGACCCATATGTTGGTCACTACCTCAAACTCATTCTTCCTGCAGCAAATGTGGGTACGGAGGTCAAGTGTGTTATTAAACCCGGAGAGAAAGCAGGAAAAGACGTTAACTTCAATCATATATAAAAAAAAAAACAAAAAAAAAACAAAGGTCTAAGAAGAAGTAGGGAGAAGGCGTGTTGGAGTTAGTGAAGGACAAAAAGGGAGGTGTATTGAGAGGAAGAGAGAAATGAGAGAAGCGAGGAGGATTAGGCAATAAAACGACAGATGAGATCAAGAGACAGTTCTGACACGCTCGGGCAGAGAATACTTTCTGTGAGCCTTGAAGCAGCTGAGCTTACACACCCACACAAACACAGTCAAACAGACACCCACACACACGCACAAAGTTTTGATGTGGTTAGCTGTAACTTTGTGCTTGACTGCTTGTATATATGAAACGTTCAGAGAGGGGCTGCGCTGTAGGAAGTTGTGCCAGATCCCTGGCACCACAACCCACCAACATGAGGAGAAGAGGACTTAGTGGACTTTGGGCTTCTGTTGTGGTTTCTTTAATTCTCTCCCCCTCTTTTCTTCTGTCTCTGACTCTCACTCCATCTCCCCCTGGCTGTCTGTTCCTCCGCCCCATGCTCTGCTTCCCTTTTCTCTCCATTTTCTTCTCTATAGACCCAGCAAAAAATTGTATATCATTCTTTACCCACTCATCTCTTATGTTCTTTGAAGCATCCATGGAGAATATGTGTGTTCTTGCATCATGACATCTGCATTTAGGCAGGTTTTAGATTAGAAATGTGAATTCGGTCTAAGAGCAGTGAATGCCAGGCATGCCTGAAGATTTCGCTGCTAGAGTAAGAACTTCACAAGTCTTTCACAGAAACCTCTCATGGGCCTGTGCTGGTCCAAGTACTGTAACACCAACACCGGAGGAGTTCACGGTACAACTGTAATAAGTAAAAGAGCCTCCTGTAAGGTAAACAGCACCCTCTGTCATCATGAGGTGGTGGGCTTCATTGAGGTTTTGGGCTTCTGTTGTGGTTTCTTTGTTCTTCATTGCTATTTTACTCCCCCCCCCCCCCCCCCCCCCTCACAGATTATCATGACATTCTGTTCATCATTACTCAACGTTTTCTCCCTCTCACTCTATTCCTGTTTTCCCTTCAACAGAGTGATTTAATTCCCCCTCAATGACTACAGCATGAGCGACAACCAGACCTACGTGTTCACAGCGTTGTCCCCGGCTTTAAACTTTACCCCCCCTTCCTCTCTTTTCTTTCTATTTACTTTAACATAAACCTCACCTTTTGCAATGGGAGTAACATAAAAGAGACTGCAGCTAAAATGTTTCCGCCAGGATCAGCTCCAACGACTGCACGGCTGCCATGGCGCGCATGTGTTCACACCTACACATCCTGTGACTGCACTAATGCGTACAATGCACAGAATATAACGGTCCGATTTTCTGTTTTTACCCATGCAATTTTCTACCCCTATATTTACTTATTCTACATTTTCTAAACCTCCAACACCCACACACGGACTCTTGAGTCAACAGGACCACAGTGAAGCCTGGACCGTGATGTACATACACGTCAGAGACAGAGACCTGACATCAGCATGTGCATTCATTTAGGTTGTAAGTAGGAGTGGCCCAGATTTAGCTCTTTTTACGGGCAGGGGGGGGGCTGTGTTATCGGTCATGGTGAAGGGTTAGGTAACTACAAGCTGCGGTTTTGTCTATGGTAAATATACAGGCAAGGACGCTGCACCGTTTTAAAGTTTGTATCTGTGTGTGGGCATCTGTGCGGTGGCAGGGTTTTTCATTGGCCCACCCTTAACCAGACTGTCTGCGACCTGAGCAGGAGCCAGAGTGAGTCTTCCTCCAGGCTCCATATGTTTTTTTATACAGTCTGGTTCAGGTCCAATGCTTTTGCTGTGAGTCTTCATGTCTGCTTTGCACTATTTGTAATACCCACGTGGATACAAAAGGGCCCCGCCATGATCTGTAGTTTAGCAGTTCCAGAGTTCAAGAAACAACAAGTCGGTATCAAGTATCCTTTGCGAACACTGCTCAGGTAGCGAAGGGTCGGAGAACAGAGGTCAGCTTCGTCCTTGAGAGCACACATGGCAAATTAGCGCAGTTAATGATAGTAACAATGGTAATGAAGCAGCTGTCTGTATTACAGTTCTTCAGTTATTTGTCTTTCTTGGTGCATCAACACATGATTTTAAATATATGGCATATGACAGCCAGTGTTCTCTCGAGCAGAAGTGAGGAGTACATTAGTCACGCTGTTTAAATCAGCATGAGAGAAGAGAAAACAAAAACCTGGATGGATCATATGTGGCGCAATAAGAGACATATATACTGACATCCGATGTAGTGAGACAGAGTTCTGCTTTAAAAGGTTCTGGATGTGTGATTAGTTATTGCTAGTAATATAAATGTTTGCCTCTTTGAAGGCTTCTTCCACTTACCTGGAGGATTTGTGCACTTCTGCAGCTTTAAAGGGACCAACTTGTTTCACCCGGAGAGTTTTTAGCTGCTTGAGGATTGATCGTTTAGTTTCAGGTTAGGGTTGGAGGAAGGTCAGGGTAGGGGTTGGATGATGAAGTGTTAGTGAATGCAGCCTATCTGGACACATCTCCAGAAAAATTGAAGCGCAAGGATGTGTGTGTGTGTGTGTGTGTGTGTGTGTGTGTGTGTGTGTGTGTGTGTGAATTAGAGAACATTTTGACCTCTTTTGCCATGGCTCTTCCTGCTCATTGTGATAATTGATGAGTGACCTTTGACCCTCTAATACATTCTGGCTACCCTTACTCAGCTGCTCCCCTTCTCTCTTTCTCCTCATCCTATATGTTTTTTTTTCTTTCACTGCCTTCCTGTCTGTCTGTCTGTCTCCTGTCTCACTCTCAGTCTCCCTTCTCTAATGAGACTGAGACTTCCCTCCCTGTTGGGAAGGAGGTCAGTGGCCCTGACACACACATGTTCCCCCACTCTCTCCCTCTCTCTCTATCTCTCACTCACACACACACACACACACACACACACACACACACACACACACAAGTACACAGATAAATGCACAGACCTGGATGGCACGCATGCACATCTAGATCGAATGCATGCAGACATCCACACATCTGTGCAGATAAAAGGACAAACCCCTACCAATACTGCTACTGCCACACACACACACACACACACACACACACACACACACACACACACACACACACACACACACACACACACACAGACACACACACACACACACACACACACTGACCTAGAAATCCCATCTTTATTATGCAGAATATCAGTGTGCTGATAGTAGAGCTGATTATGCAGCTACCCTCTGCTTGCCCACAACTCCCTCGTGGATATCTGCCTTTAAAACTCGCAATCCCAAATGCCTTTTTAGCATATCAATGGAGAATTATTTATTCCTAAACAGTAGGACTTGCATATATACAGCTTTTCACAACTTCCTCATCATAGCATGTGACAGTGTGAGCCTGATTTTTTTAAAGACAACTTTAAGCAAACATTTCACACAAAAAAATAAAAAATAAAAAACATTTAGCTGTCACACTGATGTAAAAACTCCAGAGGTTTCCTGTCACATTTTGTTTTTCCATCTATCAGCATATTCCCCCTGAATGTTGTATAAGCAAGTTCAGATATTTAATTTACTGAATTAAAATGAGGGAAAAGGGCAACTTTGGCAAAGTCTCAGATGTAAAACTTTACTTTTATTTAGCGGTGTGAAGCCTTCTTTAAATGCATTATATTTACCATGTTCTGTGCCATTTTACTGTTGGTCAAGCAACCAAATAAATCATAGAAACCGTGCTTTATTCATCTCCAATGTCAGGTTCCTGTAGCTACTAATTCTGTCAAAAAACACTTGAATGATTGTGACAGTGAGTAACGCTGATCTCAAAAAAAAAAATAAGCTACATTTGAACAACAGAGGAGTTACTAACAAAAGACCTTTTTTTAGATAAGTAAGGTGGGACTTTTTAGACGTCTGGTGTGCAGGGAGGTGGCTGTGCCAAGGCCAGCCTGGAAGTTTCAGGTCCAAAACCCATCCTTGTTTTGTTTGTGTGTTTGGGGGAAAGTGAATGAATTAAAAGTTCGGATTCTACTGACGTTACTTCCCTAACCCTGGATGGATGGATGGATGGATGGATGGATGGATGGATGGATGGATGGATGGATGGATGGATGGATGGATGGATGGATGGATGGATGGATGGATGGATGGATGGATGGATGGATGGATGGAACAGTGTGCTATTTTGTCAACTTTGCAGTTTCACTGTCAGTTAACAGGAGAATTTCTGTCTTTTGTTTGTTTTCAGTGCACGTGAGCATGAAGTGCTCCTGATCCTGATCCTGATCCTGATCCCGATCCTGATCCCGATCCCGATCCCGATCCTGATCCTGATCCGGTGAGTTTCATACTTGTTCTTCACAAGTTTCAGTACTGAAAGGCTCCTCTTATTGGAAACTGGAGTCAGTTATTGAACTACTGATTAAACAATTTGAGCCTATAATTATAAACCCAAAAAATGAATAATATATTAAAGTTGCACATTAAAGTATATATTTGAAATATACTGATAAAAGTAATTAGGCAAAAAGTAAAGGAGAAAATCATCTTCATAAACCTCTACTGCCCTCTGAATTCTCCTTGTGTGTTTTCTGTTATCCAATTATCCATTTTCTATACTAGCTTATATATACCTTCTATACCAAGAGTCGTGGGGGTCTGCTAGAGCCAATCCCAGCGCACTACCGGAGAAGGCAGGGGTGCCCTGGACAGGTCACCAGTCCATCACAGGACCACATACACACAAACAACCATACATGCTTGCACTCACTTCTACGGGCAAACCAAACGAACAAACAGTCAAACTAAGAAACACGTTTTTGAACTGTGGGAGGACGCCAGAGCACCAGGAGAAAACCCGCGCAAGCAGGAGGAGCACATGCAAACTCCACACCGAAAGACTCCTGCCGGGAGTTGAACCGGAAACCTCCATGCTGTGAGGCAACACGCTGCCCCATTTTGTATTAAACTGCAAACATTTGTACTCGCATGCAGTATTCTGTTTACACTGGTGGCCTGTCTTTCCTGTCCCGAGAGCAGTCACATTCCTCCTGGCGAATTTTTGTCATTCTAAAAATGGAATTGGGTCATTTACTGCTCAGAAGAAAGATTTTCTTTATTCTCTCTTTTGTTTTTCATTCAAATGATAGTTAAAGAAAATTCTCTGAAGTGTTTGATCACGTTTTTCCTGAAGATGTGCTCAAAACAAGATTTCCTAAAGTAAATCAACTCCGACAACTGAAATGGCTCTAAGATCCCTGTGACCCGAACAAGGATGAAAAGGGTTTAGAAAATGGATTAATCAAAATCAATATTCATAAAAAAAAAAAAAGTAAATAGTAATTCTTTGTTTTCTTTATTATTACTTTTGATAATAATCATTTATTGGTTAATAGTTCATTTTGGTGCTTTTCAAAAGGCAACACCAAAAGATGGAGTAAACAGCTTGTGAAGCCAAATTGAATAATTTGAATGAATTTAACGTCATGCTTCGAATAATGACACACAGTCACTGTAAGAATATCTTTTAGGCAGAAAAACACAGCTATGTTCCCCGGTGCTCTTGGAAAAAACAAACAACAAAAACACTATCATTGTTAACTACACAGCTCGCAGCGAGTTTGAACTCACGTCCTGATAAAACTCACTCGCGGCCAACATTCTGCGCCGAAACTGCTCCTCCAACCGAGTTTCGATGCTTGATGTGACCGTTGCTGTTTATTTACATTTATAGCCACACATTTCCTGTCCTTTCCTCTACGTCAAACGTCTGGTTGTCTAAAAGAGCAGTGTCAATAAGGACACAGTAGCGGTCTCGGGAAAGTTCTACGATTTTCAACTTGTAAAGAAAACGGAAAAAAAAAAAAAAGACAAAACTCTGTGACAAAAGTTATCGGACGCAGCACTTTTCTTCAGCCACTCCCATACACCTTCTACTCATTAGGAGCAATGACAAAGAGATGCTCGTGTGCGTACAACAGAGACGAAAGCTTTTTTTCCTTGATCAAAAGACTGTCCCAAACGTGTAACGGCTCCTCGGGAATTCTCCTGAAACACCTGATTGGTTACTATCGCAGAAAATAGTGCAGCTTAGCCACTATTTGCATGGTTGCTGGTTTAATCCTCTTCTCCTCGTGTCTATTGTGGTTTACACATAGAAAAAGAATCATTTTAGTCCTTAAACTTTCTCTCCCTTCGTTGGGGAAAAAGAAAAATGCTAAAATGTCTGTTTTCTGGTTTTAGTGGCACTTATGGGGCTCTGGAGTAAAACAGTCTGCTATCATGTTGCTTCTCTGAGCGTGCCTCAGTTGGATCAGCTGGACTTACCCTACCTGCCCATCGGGGACGGTGTATGTCCATAGCTTCAGAATCACGATCCTGAAAGTCATTTTCGTTTTCCTGCATGCTGGTTTCGAGTCAGCAGCAGCAAATCAACTAACTTCAGCTCACACTCCAAATGCATTGGCTCAACCGGACCCCAGAGGTCTGGGTTTATAGATTGGTGCTGTGTAGAGGTGAGGGCTGCTGACCCTAAGAAAGATTGCTTGCTAAGCAAATAAACAAAGTAATCAGGCCCTCAGTGCTTGCACATGTAAGTGTCCTTATGTTCACACATGCCATGTGCTAGTCTGCTTGTCTGTGCATATCTGCAAATGTGCGTACATATGTGCATGTGTATGTATCTTAGTCGTGAGGGGGTATGAACGTGGTCCCTCTCGCAGGTTTATTGATAATACTATGCACTGCCATTCTGCATGTTTTTGCTTGTTAATTGAAAGGCCATCTGTGGTCTACCGGGGAGATTTAGTAAGGGGTAAACTCCAAGGCTCATTATTTTTTGGGGAAGGAAGCCCCTTGGAGGCCAAAATAAATTAGTCTTGTGCCCAATTTAACCTTCAGAGAACTCACTTGCTGTAGGTGAGGCGTATACATGTGCACTATTTATGCATGTTCTGGAGTAGTTGAAAGGAGCTTTCACACATGGTCTCCGATAGCAGCCATAAAACAATGTCAAAACTGCCCTGTTTCTAAGGGAAAGCAGAACCAAACAGAAGTACTGTTTTGTCAAACAGGAAAAAAAAAAAAAAAAGTTTTGGCCCTAACTTTTTCCAACTGTCCACAAAAGAAATACAACTTTTCAGCACTACTTTGTGTGTGCCTGCTGCTGTCTGTCTGCAGCAACCATAGTCTTGGAAACAGACTTGACCTGCATGTCTCAGCAGTTTCCTGTGTAAGCTGAGCTGTGTGTGTGTGCCTAAGTGCCCCTGTGGTTCGCTTGTCACTCCTCGGGCCTGCAGAACAACCTTTCTACTCTATTAGTTTGTCTCGGGGTCTGAGAACCAGCACATGTGTGCCTGCTTTTACATATATGCTCCTTTCCATCTGTCTCCTGTCACCAGTGATCCTCTCTGCATAATTAGGACCTGTTAAGGTCTCGGGTCATTTCTCTAGAGGTCAGAAGTCACTCTTCTTTAGGTGGAACGCCATCAGGGTCAGGTTTGGTGTGAGGTGACACTGAACACGCACACAGCTGCCGCATAGACACCTTGGGCAACATCTACTGTGTTGGGTACTAAAACATGCCAAAGTCGTATTAAATAAGAGAAATGAAAAGGGCATGTAAAGACTAATGAAAGCTCCATGTTGGAGCTAAAATGTGTGTAAACCAATTTGTCAACTCTTTTTGGTGGAATCTTAAAAGACACATGGTAGTACTGAACTTAAATGAAATAGTCCGACCTACACACTCGGGTAACGCTGTGAAAGTCGGTGTAATCACCACCTGCAAATGTTCAACTGGACTGAGACAGACCTGAGTGGTCTGCACACACGCAACAGTTCCCAATCCAGGTCGTTGACCCGGAAAAAACCGATGAAGCTGATACATGCAAGAAGAACAGCGTGTCTTGGGTCCAACAAGCTGGTGTGCTGTTAACGGGCACTACCGCTACCTGCAACTGCAGAGGCTTACACACTCTTGGGTTTTAATTTATTAAATTTGCATGCGTGCATAGAGGGAGTCCGAGAGAAAGAAAGGAGATACGGGTCCAACTAAAAGGCCAAGACGAGCTGTAACTGCAGCCTGACCAAACCGCGCATGTAAACTACTGACTGCCATGAATGGAGTAAAGCCAAGCCAACTACATCAGGCACAACCATCGTTTTAGATTGAGAACAAATGAAAATGTATGGCTTTAAAATCATTTAGCAGACTATCTCATGATACTTGACATTTAGTTTCCACATAAACCGTTTAAATGTGACGCAGTTGCTTAATAAACTGCTGGATATTAAAACACCGTTGGCACAGTTCCAAAGAGATCCTGACATGGGCAGCCAGATATCCAGTACAATCCTAAGTTTCTAACAATGTTTTGATGCAAACTTTGAGTTTGGACATTCAGAAAAGTTTATTAGAGTTGCAAAATGTAGAGAAACACTTTTTTGGGAGTGATGGAAAAATCTAATGCCAATGCAGACATACCAAACATTTTACTGAATGATTGCTTGAGCAATCAGATGGTTTAGCTTCTGGAAAATAAACACAGGCAATACTCACTGACATGAAATAATAAACACAACTTACCCAGTTGTAAACAAATCTTTAAAAAAAAAGAGAGAGAGAAAAGAAAATTCTCCCCATTTGTCCCTCAAATGGTCAAAGCGTTTGCTTGTGTGGTCTTTCTTGAGTTTTAGTTGGTGACTATTTCTTTGTTCTCTTTGTTACAGTCAGCTGGGTATTGTTATTCACTTCAAACCAGCCAGTTAATGGAAACAGGTTGGACTTTTATCCCATTAAGCAACATTTCCAAAGCCAGGCTCAAATGTATTTCACCAGTGGATGGAAACCCAGCTTCTTCATCTTCTTGCCCTCTATTTTACATCATCACATCATCTTCAACACCCACACAAAATTCATGACGGTTATACATGCCTCGCTTGCCTTGTTGACATCCTCATTCCAGTTCTGTTCTCTTTCCGAAGTCTAAAAAAATAATAATCTGTTCAGGGTCTAATACACGAACACAGCATTGCCGCATTGTTCAAGTCTCGTTGGGACAAAATGCTAGAGAAATTGGCAGAAGCTCTTAAAAGATGACAGTTTAAAATGACGTGTCAGTGTGTTTAAAAAGAAAAAAAAAAGACTTGAAAGTGGAGGAAGTTCAAGTTCGCCCTAAAATTAAGGACAGGGGCTGTTTTCTTATATACACAGACATCTGTTAACATCCACACACAAACGCACCAAGAGACACGCTGCCCAAACAAACATGTCACACAAGTACCTAGTCAAACTATTCACCCAGACCAGACAGTTAAAAAGCCAAGTTTCGCCCTCAGCTAAACCCAAAGCTGACCATAACTGAGTCCATGCGTCCAAGTGATTTTATGGAGTTTTGGTGCTCTCATTTTACCTTCTTTTTGTGTGATAATACATTCTTTTCCCTATGTTTTGATCCATTTGTCCTAACAAGGACATTTGCAATATAACGTTAGAAAAAAAACCTGCATGCTCACAGCAGAACTAACTGACTAATCCTTAATACGGTATGTTTGAACACATACAGTTGGAATAAATGATCAGATGCCACGGAGTCGACACCAAAGCCACACTTCTGTAAAAACATCAGCATGAGCAGGAATTGTGGGCTTTTTAGTTTGCACTGGGGAGCACGCAAAAATTAGATAAGCCTAGATTGTGCAATAAAAACAAGCCTTTCTAGCTTTTCTGTTACACAGAGGCTTATTTTATATGCCACAAATGTATGTGAAGCTTTGGAAGACATAGCTTGGCAAACTGAAAAGTTCCTTCATAAATGCTACTGCTCCGTAATACTCCTACAAATAACCACGGCATGAGCCTTACAGCTACAGGACTGCAGGGAAAGGGTTCAAGACCTGTTCCTGATGCTCTTCTGTACCATATTGGACACCAAGGCAACACGTCCAATCTTTGTGGTCATTTCATTGATTTAACAGCAACCAGGTGAAGTAATCTATAATTATTTGTCTTATTTGCAATGATAAAATGGTAACTAACTAACCTTTTTTGCCATTTTCTCTGCTGCTCAGTGAGCATAGATGTGAGAGTGTGTGTGTGTGTGTGTGTGTGTGTGTGTGTGTGTGTGTGTGTGTGTGTGTGTGTGTGTGTGTGTGTGTGTGTGTGTGTGTTTGAAGGAAAGGTATGTGGATGTGCATATGTATGAATGCATGTCCATCTCCTCAGTTGAACAGGATGTGTGAGGTCAAAGGAGAGGGTCAGAGGTTGAAGCCTGACTAAATAATTACCAGATAGTCTTTCCAACACACATACATATGCGCACATGCGCACACAAACACACAGACACTTCATACAACTATAAGAGCTGTTATTTTTAAAAAGGTCTGGACAGTGTCTTCCTTTGTGACCCCCTTGCTTAAAAACACACTTGAACATAGAGCCCTTCCTCACTCGTCTCTGTGGCACCCACCTGGCTTCACACACACACACACACACACACGATGGCTGTCACCCACATAATGTGGTCCAACAGAAGGGGTATCAGTGAGGAAACAGAGGGAAGGAGAGGATACGAGCGCAAAACGCAAAAGAGGGGCTGGGCGGACAGTTTTAGTCGATACTGAAAGGTCAAAGGTTGCAATATAAGCCCCTATATATATTACTATATGTGCACATGAAGACATACCAGCCCCTAGACACGTACATGCATGCGCACACAGAGACCCACACATGCAGTGATGTTAATCAAAATAAGGTCATGAGCGGAGGGCAGACAGTTGGCTGGCTTTACTGAGAGGAGGTGAGAGCAGACAGCCGGGGAGGTTTACTAGTGTCCCCCCCCCCCCCTTAAAGAGTCTGGAAGAAAGTTTAAAGAGACCACGGGTGAATGTTTATGGCAGGGTGAAAGGGGGAAGAGCTTATCTCAATTGCTCTCAGAACACTGGATATCGATAACGCGCCTTTTAAACATTCTTGGATACTTTCCCAGCAAATAATGCGATCAGCAAAAATAGGCAGTTAAAGATGTCCCCATGCGATCAACAGTTTTGTTACCGGTAACTGTTAAAGCAGAGGAATGAAGCAGGTAAAAGAAAAAACACTCGCTGTGTCTCAAACATCCAGATATATGGGCTCAGATTAAAGCCAGTAACTTTTTGTGATCGTAAATTAATGTGCACAAATGATTCCAGAGACTGTAGTTGTAAATCAGGATTCGTCACCCTGTGATATAAATCTCCCTGGGAAACTCGTGTTTTTGCATGTGTAGAAAAGAATTTGTGCCTTGATTTACAACTTAAAACGTTGGAAACATTTGTGAAAGTTAATATACAATCTGATAAATGACACTGGCTTTAATTTGACCTCATTCAGATCAGCCTAGATCAGGAAATCCAGCTCCCGTCTCCTCCCTTCTTAAATCCATCCATCCATGATGATCTCGGGGGTCTGCTGGAGCTTATCCGCTCCGGACGGACTGACAGTCCTTCCCAGAGCTCTGTCAAGTCCATCCACAAAAACAAAAAAGATAGACCAAAAGAGCTGCATAGTAAACATGCTCACAATTAGGTATATATCCGAATACTTAATCATTTATCACAGAAAATGCACATGTCTGCTGACAACAAATGACACCATGCTTTCAGACAGAGAAGGTCATCCGCTGACACATGTACTTCCCCTTGATTCCAGGCAACAATACGGCCTCCAGGTCAGGTAATTGCACTTACGACTTCAGGCCAAGATAAATTAGACCTGTATTGCTTCTGACAACTGGAGAATGTGGCCATGAGGCAGAGAGAGAGAGAAAAGAGCTGAGATCACTAAAGATGAGGGATGTCACAGAGATGACAGATGCCGTTTCACTCCTCGATGGTAACAAACTGTAAGGTTTGCTTTTTCAGAATAGCCTTCAGCGTTCACATCACACCATTATCACTCATAAGTCAACACATTGAGATCAAGAACTTCTTTTAAAACCGCCGCTTTTTACGCCACGTATTGCTTTTATTTAGTTTTTTTTTCCCCGTATGTTTGTATTATTTCTTTCACTGTCCCACTTATATATGCAGGGACCCCTGATGCGCCCCCAAACAGCACGGATGGAAAAGCCTGAATAACATGACCATTCACAACAAAATGAGAAGCCGAGCCAGACAGAGCAACATGGCTAGTCAAGGACGGGCAGCCAAGTGGGGTATAGAAGGAGACTGAAAGGGAAGAAGATGGAGCCGAGCATGTGGTCAACACAGCAGGAAAGCCAGTGGTCATTTCACCCATGGACACACACAGGCGCACTCAGTCTGATGGACTTGCTGATAAAATGAAAGATGCATGATCAACCAAACATGGAGACAAAACAGAAAGACAGGCCTGAAAGCCAGATGAAAAGATATCAATGCACGCACGCGCACACGCGCACGCGCGCACGCACGAAATACAAATAACTGCATAAGAAACACGGACAAATGAGTCGAACTGGCCAGACCAGAGGCAGGGAGTGTGTTTTCCCTGTTGTCTGAGTCATAAAATCTCATTTTCACACGCAATTTTGTAATTTTATATTATCATCCCATCTCTCAATCCACCATTAATTATGCATAATGTCAAGGAAACGTGAAAAATAAGTGAAGCTTTTTGTGTTTAAAAATTCAACAAAACACTAGACAAAAGTCCATATTATGTACGTGTTATTGATGTGCAAAAGGTATAATAAAGATGCGCGGTGAATACTGAAGCAAGGTCAGGGTTAATATTACATTTATAACATCGTTTCTATTTTTAATAGGCTGCGCCAAGTACATACAAAAAACATCCATCTTAATAAGTAATTTCATTTCGCATTCAGCCTTCAAATCTGTGTGAGACTGTTTTCAATACCACACCTGCCCACAATGCTATTTCTAATAAAAAAGAGCCCCATCCCACAGGACAAACAAGACAGATATTGCCCTTCTGGATGATTTTAATCTAAAAAATATGCAAATGAAGTGCTGCAGCTTTGTCAAAACCTGAAGGCTTTAAAAGTAAAGGGATATCTTTCATACTAACTCGGGGTTAGGCACTTGTCTTTCTTTCTTTCTTTCTTTCTTTCTTTCTTTCTTTCTTTCTTTCTTTCTTTCTTCTTCGCTCTCATTTAAGTGTGAAGGAGAAATTAAGATGAGGAGCTAAGTTAACTGCTACTCAGAATAAGGGTCATGGAGAAGACTGTTATTATTATCCAACAATTCACATCTCAAACCTTTCTGAGTGGCTTCGGTGATATTGTGGGGATGTGTCACATTTTGTGACATAATGTCTATTGACATTCGTTCTGTAACAAAAAAAATTAAAAATAAATAAATAAATAACAGAATTGCTGTTTCCACACTTTTAAGTGTGCGTAAAGGAGCTCTGCGTGTGCGCGAGTGCGGTTCTCTTGGGTCTGTATAAAGACAGCCGCCACGCTCCAGTGTGCACCGAAACGGCCAACTCTGGGTCGGAATGTGTTATTGTTGTGTTGCTAAGCTTCTCAGCTCCTTAATTCAGGCCAGTTGTCATGGAAGCGTGATGCTGGAAAAGGGTGATACTGACCAATGACAGCAACGACTGGCTTGTGGTGTGGTGTTCAGGCTAAAGTGAAAAAAAAAAAAGCTTAAACCAAACTGAGTGAGAAATGGGTCATTATCAGAATTCCTTTACGATTGTCCCAAAATGAAAGTGCTGTGAGCGATGTTTTCCGCAGTTTAGACCATGTCTGCAGGGTTCACACAACCCCACTTCATAAAAACCCAAGTATCCCCTTAAAGTTAATGATTTTATTATGTAGCCCGATCTCACACTAAATCATCTAGTGACTTCACGGAGTCATAGTGCAAAAGTTGCAGTTTTAAAACAAATGTTGACACACTGACAATTATTTCCTGATCGTTTTTTAAAAAGAACCTAAAATCCATTACGTTGTATATGTTTGACAAAATCAGTTTGGATGTGTAGAAGGAGGAAGAAAGAGGTTTAAATGGCAGAGACCAGGACATTAAGACTCATCTAACACAATGTTTTCACTTCCCTTTCATTTTCTACTTTGTTCGTGAATGATTAGGGTTAGGAATTAACAAAGGACATATGGTTGGGGTTAAATATTTGTGGTAAGGTTTGAAAATTACAAAATATATGGGGCTTCCACATTTGAATATTTATGGATTGTGGGTGCCTTGCTCCGACGCAAAACAACGTCCCATATATATTTATGCTGCCTTCTCTAACTAACCATGAATTGTGACACTACTTCACTATTACATTTCACAGAAGTGGATAAATCCAACTAGTATGTGTTTTCTTGTGAGAATGTTCTGGATCATACATCTGTCATTCTTAAATAAATGATTACTTTAAATGCTGTTCAGCAACTTTCCTCTCAGACAATCCCCAGACATTTTTTTATTTATTTTTTTATTTCTCTTTTTGAAATACAGATGTCCCTTATGTGTAACTCGGTTAGCCACACTCATTCACTTCACAAAAGCTTTCTCTTGTGAAATCGGGTTCTTACCCCCTCCATTCACGGCCATTTCGGCCAGCGGTACGAAACGTACCGACAAATTGCATCGGGGCGTTGTGGGCTTTATGCATGACTCCTACATGAGCATTGAAGAGTCTACAACTAGGATGGCTGCAGAATTGCCGATTAAACCTGTATCAACAAGGTTTTACAGGAAAACCAGCAACAGTCACCAACCAGCGTTACTACTCCACAGCACGCTGCTTGGTGACTTTGTTGGAATCGATCTGGTTGTCGCTTCGTTTCTCTGACTGGTCGTACGCCTACCCGGTGGTGTTCAGCGCCAGTATTTTCTGCGTCCGCTGGTTCTGCCCTCTGGAAATCAAAGTCGAATCCAGAGGACCAAGACTGGCTGATTCTAATGAAGAGCATAAACATTAGGACGGCTGGCCAGGCTACCTTGTGTGTGTGTTCCCACAGAAATCTCAAAAGGTCAACGAACTTGTGATGTGATTAGACAAACTCAGTTAGAGCACCAAGCCGACGTAAAACACTTCTGCTCAAGTTCTCCGCTGGACTTCACGAATGTACTAAATAAAGAGCAGGAATAAAGAAGAGAGCTTGATTTTCTACGAAGCTGTATGTTAAATTAGAGGCTGAATAAAGAAACGGGCACTCATATATTATCATCTGTTTTCCAGGTATTGTCTGTATACATCGAGGTTACAGGGGTAAATTAAAGGCTCTGTGATGTTATAGCATGAACATGCCTTTCTTTACCTCAAAAGCTTTTCTCAAATCACCCACACGCTATATGTTCTTTGTTGTAAAACTTAGCATGGATATAATAATTTATTTCTATTATCTTTATTGCTTTAAAACTTAACCTTCTGTGTTCTGTTTTCTAATCGTGTCATTAACTCTCTGTTTGAAGCTTCTGTTTAGATACAGTATGTCTATTTATGAGTCTATATCTGCAAAAGTATTTCTCTTCAAATGCAACTTTTTTTTTTTATCACACTGGTCTATAATAGACACGAGTGCACAAATAACTATTTATGCATTACTAAATTCTGTCTAGCGCAGCCTTTGATATTCTAAAGACATATTAATGCTATCTTCAATATTTCACATACTTGCATCACAACTGAAAAGAGATCTTTTTTTTTTTTTTTTTGCTCCAGATTAAGATAGATACACATTAAAAAAAAAAAAAAGTGCAGTGGCTTCAAGCAAGAGAACACTTATCTATGTATTCACGTTCATCTGTGCCAGACTTTAATAGTGCATCATGATGATGTGGTGTGACAATCTAATCTGATGGCAGTAAAACCTCCACCTAATCACACTGGGAGGGGAAAGATTGCATGCAAACGCTTTCTCGCTTGCTAAATCAGGCGAGGGGAAACAGCACGTTATACAATGGCTCTGTTGTATTATTAGCCCCTCAGAGGAAGCTCTGCAAAATCTTTGGATCAGACTCCAAAAAAAAAAAGAGAAAAGTAAGTCTGGGAAAATATCAGCTTCCTGCCCATGACTTCAGGGTTTTGTCTAGAGCATGTGTGTGCCTTTGTGAGAGTGGCTGAGAAAGACTAACAGTAAAATGACACAAACAGTGTTTATCTTACTGTTTTGATTATAATACTTTTTTTTTTTCTTGTGTAGTAGTTGCAGTTGTAGTAATAGTTGTGCAAATACTCTATTTTACAAACTCTCCTCTTGGGCTCCAGTTCAAGAGAGAGAGTGAATACCAGTAGATCTTCCTCCTATTTCCTTTGGTTGGAGCTCCAGTCTGAATATCCCCAGGGCCGCACACACTATCTGTCTGACCTCAGCTGAACTCAGCTCAGCTGCAACAGCAGCCTCTCCGCTGATGACGTGGAGCTGAAAGCGAGGGGGTATGAAGAGCTAAAGAGAGCAGCAGAGCCAGGGCAGGAGGGAGAGAAACTAATTCCCTTCACATGTTACTGGTGTAGATGTTAAACCAAGGACATAGCCTCTGTTAAATCGCTGTGCAGAAAAATAGCAAACTCAATAGAAGACCGACAGTAATTATGGATCACTATTTTAAAAAAAAAATCAATTCAATACAAGAAATTTGCTGAAATGGTGCAATTATGCGCCAAGTAAAAGAACATTATGTAAAGCACTAGACTGAGAAAACATCTGAGTTGTTCAAACTATGGCTGAACCTAAAATGATAACAACGGAACATTAATGATGGACAACGTTCTTAGTGAGAGTCAGACTTTCCAAAGGTAACAAAATTGAAGCAAATGCAAATAACAGTAAAGCGGCGCTTCAGATAGGATATGATGTGCTCACTGCAGGGGTTGGGGGGCATCGTGGGAAGGAGGGCAGGGCAAACGACAACCATGGCCATCTCGGGAGTCAGTTGCAGGCTTTCCAGGAGGTCCGTAGCACATATGAACTAGTTTTCCCAGTTTCCGACTCGGATCCATGATGTATCTTTATACACATCAGTGAAAAATTCAGACTTTTAATGAAGAGGAGAACGACAGGCTGCAGCAAAGAGGAAGTGGGCGTGGCTGCATTAAGTCCTTAAGTAAAGACAGGAGTTGAGAGGGTTTCTGCTCGTCCAGGAGCTGCAGCTGTACACTGATCATTCTCAGATGTGCTTCAGACCGACAGCCTTATGGACGCTTTCAGTCCACACGATTTTAGGCCCAATTTACCAGTTGCAGAGCTTGCAGATGACTCAGCGGCAAATCAGCAGGCAATTGGCGGTCAGGAACTGGCAATTGGTTGTTATTTGTGAAAAAACTCCAAGACTCGTTAAAGATACTCAGCAGTGCGTCCCTGAGCCACTGCCAACATCATATGGATATCAAACATGTCAAATATGTGGAACTGTTAGGGGAAAGCCGTGTTAAAGTTACAACCAAAGTAAGAGCAAGGCATCAGGTGAAGTCACTGTGAGGAAGGGAACCCAAAATGAGAACTCCACAGGGCAAGGGGAGATGCAAACAACGCACCATGCCCTAAAAAGGGCAGGCGGCTTATTTTCTTTTTACGTTTCTTTTATTTTTAACTCATCTTCACCTCTCTCTAATATCCACAAACGTTTATCCATTCCTTTACCCACGTTCTTTGCTGTTTCTTCTTTCATTTGTGCTCTGAACAAATCCTGTTTCAAACAGCTTGTACTGCTGGTTTCTTCACTCAGACAAAAAACAAAGAAACAAGTTGTCCTAAATTGACGTTTTCGAGACCAGTCGGGTGACACAGTCATTGTCATATCATGTAATATGTGACTGTCGGTTAGCTGTCAGTCACGTAATGTGAACGGGAAAATGATTTCAAGACTCCCAGTCATAAAAATAGTAAATCACTGAATCATCTGAACGGCACAACGATCTAAATCTGGAGGCAATAATAGTCTGAAAGTGGTCTGAGGGAGAGGTCTGTCAGGTCAAACTGGCTGCTTCACAGAGAGCTCTACCAAAGTTTGATAAAACATCAGCTCAGTGTGCAGCAAAAGGACACACAACCTTTTGTGTTCAGTTTGCTTAATTTTGAAGAACAAGAATTAAAGGTTGAAAGAAGTTGCATTGGAAAGGGAGAGGCAACAGTGACAATGGCATCCAGAACATCACCACATCAGATGGCCCATTAGGCAATTTTAACGGAAAAGAATGTTCAAAAATGTACAAAACATTTTTAAAACTTGATGAAATGTCTGTTAGATGCTTTGTAAATGTAAATGTACCAAAGAGACACTCGATCACTACCTTTTCAAGACGTCAGCCTTTCATCTGCTCTGTGAGGCATACATCTTTGGAAATAAACGTTGAAATTTCCCACTACTGACTTCAGAGAAACATGCTCTATGATGTCAAGTTGGGAGGAGCTAAAAATAGTAATACTGATACGGCCCTGGGTTTCTGATGTCACAGAACTCTTCAGATCTGGACCACTTACTGATTTGTTAGATACTGATTGATAAAGTCATGTGAGACTAAAATGCTGTGCACAGAAAAAAAAAATCATCTTGTTTCCTTATTGTTTCCTAAGAAAAATAACTATGCTAAGATTTAGAGATTTTTTTCTTTCGTCCTTTCTCTGCCTTTGGGCTTGGTAGGATTGATGTATTCTCATTTATAACTGTGCTTATGACGTAATATTAGAAAAATACAGAGGGAAACAAAAACATGGTGGAGAATGGACGAACAAGTTGGTATGCAGGAATTAAAAGATAGAGGGTGGAGTTGGGAAACAGGCAACAAGAGATGGAGAAAACACAGTTAGAAAAATGTAACTAAGAGACAGAAAAATACAGAGAAAAACGTGAGTGGGTGTTCTTAGGCCTACAGAGATGGAGCAAAGGTAAAAGAGGGGAGTGATGAAGTGGGGGAAAAGGGTTCGGCAAAGGCCTTAGATCCAATAAAATGACTGTTTTTGATTTGGTTTTTCATTTCACATCAAGTAATGTTCAACACCCACATGCCCAAAGCCAATAACCAAGCAAAAGCTTTCAATGGGTACCTGGTTTGAGCAAAACACTTCTCAATGCCCCCAGATGAACTGTGCAAGCTTGCTGCAGCTGTAGGTCGGGAGACAAGTGCTGCGGGATTAACCAGGAATATTTCACAACTGCAGCCGATGAAGAATCCTTTTTAGACTTCTAAAGATGTGATTACAACAAGGCACCTCATTTTCAAATTTATATTTATCTATTCAAGCTTAAATTAACCGCACAAGAAATACAGCTAAATTATAAAAAAAAAAGAAAGAAAATGAATAAATACTTGTACACTTGTACATATACAGTATAAGAGCTACCTGCAGCCCCTGCCAACACCCCCGTGCAGAGCCCGAGGGCCAAGGGCTGCAACCAGGCAGCTCCATCCAAGTCTTCCCATACACCCCAGTCCACGGCACTGGTGCGACCAGGAGCAACAGACCCAACAGAAGTTCACCATGTGCAACCTGACAGCAGCAGCAACCCTCCTGCCACCTGCCAAATGCCAGCAGATGAAAGGAGAACAAGACAGCAGAGAGGGAGACGGGGAAGGAAGGAGGAACAGTGGGAACACAACCAACACCAGAAGGGCCAAGATGGCCACCGCCCCTCAACCACCCAATGCAGAGGCGGTGACAAACAAGAGGGCACAATCCGCAACAAAAGCAACAACCCAACACACCACTCTACCCAAAAAAACCCAAGGCCACCCTAAGCACCCAATCTACCACTGGAGGAGTAATTCAGTCCCGCACAAACCCCTAAGGTCCCCAGCACAGGCAAGGTCCTGACATCAGACATACACAACAACAACAACCCAGGGCCCCCCGGGGTCCCCCGGGGTCCCCCAGGGCCCACCTGGAATAACCATCCCAGTTAAGTATATTGAATTTTTCTCATTTTAAGTGAGTTTGTTTTGGAATGTGTGTGTCTGAGTGCTTTTAAAAAGCATTTCCATGCGTAAAACTGCAAAACTTACCCTTTTTTTATTTTATAAATTGTATATAATCAGTTCAATTTAGTTATAAGATTGACCTGAACATTTAGTTGTACTGGACTTGGCATCAGTGACGTCCTGACGTGGATGAATCCTGTGATTAAAGTGGTTTAGAATGACTGATCAGTCAGTTGTGCTGCTGCATTTATGGTCTGCATCACATCTTTGAACAACAAACGCCCTGCAGAAAACAGGAGCTGCATTAGCAGGCTGTCCTACTGCCAGGCAGAAAAACCTCTAGCCTTTTATTGGATCTTTATACATGACAGCTTAAGTACATTAGACATTAAAACCAACTCCAAAGTCTAATTTTTAATGTGTTCAAAATAAACATGAATTTTTTCAGTCAATCTCGTCAACATAGTCTAAGCAGCTTCTGTTACAATAAATAAGCTATTTTTTTTAGCCTAAAAGAGTGTTTTACATAAGAACTGTAATTTCTAAAAATTGTCTGCTTATTTGAAACTGCTGCCAAAGTGACTATTAAATAAATGTACTGTAAAAGAATTTGTTTGTGAATGCACTCATATTAAAGCTGAGAGTCTGCACTTAAACCTCATATTCATTATGTAACTGTTACCTAAATGCGTTTTAGCAATCAGCAGAAAATATATTGGTAAAGGATTACTTGATGGTTCCAGTAGGAGAATGGGGCAGCTGCTTCTTCCAAATGCACATTCGAGACCCGTCAAATAAGTACTTTCAACAAGAAAACAAATCTGCTAACGTTATATCATATTCTACATCAAATCATCTACTCATCCAGTGATTCGACGTCATTCCTAATTATGACTAAACTGCCTGTGTTCTGTTTTGATAAAACAGTTTAGATGTCACACATCTAGTTGTAATTATTAAAGGTAAGCCCACTAACCCTAACGGGGAAAAACAGATACAGATGATATTAAAGGTAGGACAAGCGTTTTTTGTTTAGTTTCTTTCTTTCTTTTCTTAATTATTTTATTGTATGGCTTTAGTTGCCTTTATTGCAAGTGAAAGAAGACGGTGTTTCCTTTGTTTGTTTGTCTTGTTTACAGTATTCTCATGAGATGTGCAGCTAGCAGATAGTGTAATCACATAGAAGCGCTTACCCTACCTTTAATGTAAAATAAGTTGTTAGTGACTTGAACGTTTTGCAAAGTTTAAACAGCAACATGCAGTACTTACTTTTAAAGTAAATTGGCACACGGTGCTAGAACTTTGGTGCCACTCAACCACGTCAAGAGCAAAGCGTATACCTTCAACCCTGCTTATGAAACCGTGATACAACTTTGAATCATTTATTTTGAAAAGCTCACTGCCAACCTCTTCAAAGCCTTAGGAGAATGCAGTGGGACACTGGAAAGTTAAGAATCGGCTGTAACTGTCATGAATACTGCATGGTGTATTACTACAACAAATTCTGACTGAACTTTCGGCTTGGTTCGCATTAATCCTCACAAGAAATGAAATATTGATTAGTAGTGATATGAAGGTTGTGTGTAGTACACACAGACAAACATGTAAAAACTAAAAACCAAACTAGTTGTTTTCTACAACCTGTGTGAGGTCTCAGTGGCAGCAGTTTACAAGCAATAAGTAAGAACCAGGTGCAAACAAACTGTACGCACCTACATGGTTCTCAGAAGTGCGTACTGTTACATCAACTGCACAAAATGAAACGAAATTCCTCAGACTGACTTTTTTTCATTTGTTATTGTAACCAAAACCGACAAAAGGTGCTCAAATTTCCTGCAAACACATAAACACGCTTATAAGTTTCCTTCCAAAACACCAACAATTCCACAACGTGGATTTTCTCAAAAAGACCCACTGGTGAACACACATGACATCTTGAACAAGTGCATTAACAAAGCTCATGCATAAACACGACGTCTCACATGTTCACATGTGCAGCCTGGCTGTTTGCCTCCCACGTGCACTGTTCGTGACGCATAGGAAAAGTCATTACACTCGCACTTCCTCTCCAAACAGAAGAGAAAGAAGAAAGACTGTCTTACATGAAACAGACAGGAAATGTGTGGGTGAATGCCCACACAAGTGTGTGTGTGTGTGTGTTTGTATGTGCATGTGCATGTCTCACAGTCTGAAGTTCTGCCCCTAGGGCTGGTGACCATGCTCTTGTAATTGCTTGCCTTTGATTGTCTTCATGGAGTAGACTAAAGCTACAATTACAGCAAATTAAGACACTCAGTTAAAAGGGTCGGTTTGCTCGGCAGACAAGATCTTGTGGGTTCAACATTTGTCCAAAGGTCTCCCCCAAATTAGCAGAGTTATACTTACTTGAATTTTAATCATGCACCATTTTTAGTTATAATTAGACAAGAATAAATTCTTATTACAGCGTAACATTATACATTTGCTGAGTTAAATGAGGTGCCAAAATGTAAAACATCCACACTCACACGTGCTATGAGCAGTTTCACAAGTTTCATTTCTCCCCACGTGAAGATACAAATATGTAGAGCTTCTGCTTTTTAATGAAACTTGTACTCCTAATTGTGTAATAATTGTGTAAGTAATCACTTGACAAGTAAGGGTGTGTGTGTGTGTGTGTGTTTCTCATGCGTCGTCCTTTGCAGGAGCAATGATTTTGCATAATGTCTAATCCAGCACTTCCGTGTGTGTCTGATGGTGTGTGGGTGCGTGCGTTATCTGCATTGACAGTTTGCGGTGTGTGTTCCTGTACATGAATGTGTTTATGATGTTTATGATGTTTGTCGAGAAGGTGAAGACACCATATGTATGTCAGCTGAGCCGTCTGATCCACTTCAGCATAGTCAGAGAATAAACGGGCGAAGGAGGGCAAAACAAGCGAACAGAAATAGACTCTAGGAGCGCACAAAGACACAAGTCAACAAAGACAGGAAGAGAGGGAAAGAAAAATAGTCCAAGGGAGGCAGAGGGAGAATCCTGGGGTTTGGACATCTGCAGAAGCTTCAGGAAACTCAATCACTTCTTTGCTGCGAGTGGAGATTTGACCTATGAGCACGAAAGCATATCAGCCTCTGCACAGACACCTACACACACTCGTGTGTGTGTGTGTGTGTGTGTGTGTGTGTGTGTGTGTGTGTGTGTGTGTGTGTGTGTGTGTGTGTGTGTGTGTGTGAAAGGAAATAAGCTTCCTTTCCAGAAGTCAGAAAGCTGTCCTTCACCTGTCTCTGTGTCTTCAGTGCACACACACACACACACACACACACAAACACACACACACACACACACACACACGCACACACACCAGTGGATTAATTTGGACAGTCTGAGTCTCTGCTTGTCACTGCTATGAACATCTGTCACCTCAGCAGGATCCAGACTGCCAGTAAACATACAAACGCATGGCCATGTGCACACACACACACACACACACACACACACACAAACACACACACACACTGACACAGTACATCCATGTCTGTTTCCTTTGGTACATTATACACACAGTCGTATATCCGTGACTTTAGGGGACATTAAATTGACTTAAGGCTCCTACAGACTGAGAGATTTCTGCAATCCTATAAGTTTATTGCAAGTCACACTGTGCAGCATGGATCTAATAAACATGGGTACGACAACGTGTTTGATATATGTGGAGTGCACAGTGATAATACCCCCTGAGCCACAGGTTACAACTCAACCCCCCTCCCCTTTTTTTTTTTCCCCATGTTTTATTCTCCATGATAACAGCAGGAGGACACATAATGCAAACACGCCTCTGCTGACACAAGGCAACTAGATCTTGTTCTTGTTTCTTTGAACCTCCCTCTGTTTTGTTTGGGTCTTTAACAACCGGAGCGGTCTTGTATGGAACAGTGCCTCGTTTCAGGTCACCGAAGGATTAAAATTGCAAGGTGGCCATCCAGGATTTTTGGCATTTTCTCACAGTACACTGTGGTGTTGCTATTTTGGAGACACAGTCAAACATATCGTCACATTGTTTTTTGGTGGGGTTTTTTTTGCCCTCAGAAATCATACAGTACAGGGCCAAACATACTCACTTCTTTAGTTTGAAAATGTGTTTGTTTTTTTTTATTCCGTATTTGATCACTTTTTTCTCACACACCTGAACTCACCACCAAAGTAGATGTCCTAATCTGTCTTATGGGTACTTGTTGACTTGAGGGGAGAAAACAAACCACTTCTGCTGATAACAAACAGCATCCTGGTTAGAGGAAGTAAAGCACCTGTCTCTTAAGATTCCCAGGGGTGTATCTTTCTGCACTGCTAGCTGCAAACACTCTGTCAGGTGTTGTTTATTGGCACATGTAACTGGAGGAAGCCCACGCCAGCTTCACGGCTGACTCTTCCAAACCAGAAAGGGGAAATCCCCGCTACAAAACATGCAGGTGTGCTAAATATGATCTTTAACTTTATAGCTGCAGGGTGAAGATTTTGTTTTGTTCAAAGGTTCAAAGGTTGTTGTTTTTTTTTTTTAACTTCATTGCACATAGTGTCAGTGCTTATCCACAATAAATATGAAGATATGTTGCTTTAAAAATGCTTGACACCGACGCGTTCCACTTCCACATACGATGCTTTTCTAAACATTTTTTCCTGAAACTGATAGGATTTTGTGAGCGAATGCTGCGGCGGCGGGAGAGTGAGTGGAAAGTTGATGTAAGAGCAAGCCAGTGAAGCAGAACACCAAACCACCATGAACAGGCTTTTTAAAACGTCTCTCAACATTAACGTTGCTCTGCACGTGAAACTTAACAGTCGGTGAGCTGGCTTGAAACATCTGGTCAGCCACTGCGGGCTGCTTTCTCTGCAGAACCGATCGCTCGCCTCACTTTCACCATCAGACAGCGATATTAATTGGTCCGAATTTCCAGCTTCCACGTTTACACTCACAGGCGCGTCGGCACCTCTTGGAATTGTCGCAGATTAAAGGTGAGCGTTGACGGTGACAAAACCCACACCGTTGTCTGTATTCATAGTAAAAAGTATCAAATAACTCGGTTTAACTCTTTTTTTCTTTCCTTGCATCAATTAAATTTTATAGTTTTCCCTTCCAGTCTTGTATACTCCCTGCCAACTTGTAATATTTACTTACCTCTTTAGTTCTTTCGCTGCAATTTCCGTCTGCTCTTTCCCTGAAACGCTGCTAAACTATATGTACCCTGGTAATTTTTGCATGTTTACATGCATTCAGTATTACCATCCTATTACATCACAAGGGCTTGTCAGTGTAAATTGCCACTAAAAAAAAAAAAAAAGAAAAACAGAAATAAAAGACAGATTAGAACAGCGCCTCACCTGTGCAGTCCAGCTCCTCCGTTCATTCTTATTGCAGAGGTCTGGAGTCAGTGAAGAATCCTCAAGTGTTAATTAAACCGTCTGTCTTGGAGAGAATTAAGGTCATGATCTCTCAGACCTCACAACACCCACACTCCCTGAGAAAGAAAGAGAGAAGAAAGGAGACTTAATGAAGGAGTAAAAAGATGAAATGGCTTAATGAACCGCCTAACGAGGCCTGCGGCCGTTTAATAAGGGCTTATTACAGCTTAATTAGAGCAATAATCCAGCTTGTTTGGAGGCATTCACTGTTGACTTGTGGCTGATTGCGTTTTATGGCAACTGGATAAACAAGGAAGAGTTGTCATTTCATAGGAAAGAAGACGAGTTTACCAGTGTGTCTGTTTGCTTGTATCTTTTGTAATTCCAGAAGCGACGTTTCGAGCCTTGCTCCCAATCAAGGGGGAACCCTGCCTTTCTCATTTAGTTTCATTCATGTTTCCTATCCTGTCTAACTATTCTCCTGAGAATAAATGCAATAAAATATTGCTCCACATCTGATGGATGATTACATACGTACTAGACGACTGGTGCAACCATGACGACTACACAGAACCGGCTCTTCAGTACCAGAGTTAAACACACGGTAGGATACATTGCACGACATATTTTATTTTATGCAGTAGTCAAAATCTTCTAACTAGATAAATGGAAATAGAGTCTGTTACAAAGCCTGAGTGTAATGATTCAACTGCACGTTCATTTACTCACTGAATTCAAAACGATGCACAATGTTTTCTCTATAGATTATTGGCATGACTCATGTGAGTCGCAGACCAGCCGTTATGCCCAAGGAGCCATCTAAAGAGTGTAAAACACAGAGGACATGCGAGGCATCACATTTTCACAGCCCCCACTGGAGAACAAAATCAAGTTGCATACTGCTGGTATTTGGAAGCCACGTTCTGCTGTCGTCCCTGTGGTTTTCTGCCTCATGAGTGATTCACGTTGCATCAGTCTCTTCTGGATGCTGAAAGTGCTACTCTACGAGCTTCTATAGACTTTATGAAAAGAGGCTATCGTCGTTGTTCCTGATCACCGTGACCCTGATTCTTGATGGCTTTGAAGGACCAAGAAAAATAAAAATAAAAAGTACACCTGCAAAAGTCAGGGCAGCGAGGGTGTGGACATTTCTTGCAAGCCTCTACTTTCTGCATCTACTTGCCGTTAAAGGAGGCGCACTTTAAGAGAGAGCAGAAAAAGGGAATTAAACTTAATAGTGTGTGTTTGTGGGTTGTTCGGTAGGTGGCCAAAAATGACTCAGACACATATATAAATATACACAAGGAGAAGGAATGAAAATTAGAAGTGTATAACTCACAGCGTTGCTTCTACACTTTGACTTCTTTCATTAAATGTACTTCATAGAATAATAATAATAATAATAATTTGACATGAGAGTTATAGTCGACAAAATCCAGACGATAAGGGTGTGTGTGTTTGTTCATGAATATGTACCTGACATTTGGAGGATTAGGGGTTTCTGTTATAATAATTATGATCTGCTACACACACATACACCCACCAATTCTGTCTTTTTCTCTCTCCCTCCTAAAGAAAACACTGACAGCAAACAAACACACACCTGTCTCATACTGTGGTTGAGATGATCCACCATGCTGTCACTTTCAGGATGTCAGAACTTCCACCTCTGTTTGCGACTGTCGACATTAACTAGGCGAACATTTATTTCGATTCTAGCCCAAATAGCTTTCCTTTAAGGAAGTTTCCTTCGAGGTTTCCTGCTGCCAATCTTTATCTTTATATATTTACACTCTTTTCCTTTAGAGCAGGCTTACGGTATTACTCTGAAAGCCTGAAAACAAAAAGACAAAGAATCACACAGAGACTCTCTTGAAAACAAGAAGATTTGGCTCAGGCGTTTTCTGATTGGCTGAATTCCTGGAGGCTTGTCGATGGGCAGAACTAATGGCTCTTGGAAAGACTGCAGCTGGATGTCTCTGCTCAGGAAATGATGCTCATTACCTGTTACTGTTTTACGAACTATGTCATCTTTCAGTCATTCAGTGTCAATATCAGTGTTGCCCAACTCCAGTCCTCGATGTTTTAGATGTTGCCTTCCTTCAACAGAGGTCATTTAAATGAATGTGTTATAAACAGACTTGTGTAGACCTTGATGACAAACTGATGATGATACAATCGTTTGAATCAGGTCTGTTGACGCAAGGAAACATGTAAAACACAGAGGTCTCTGTCCCTCAAAGACCCAAGTTGAGCAACACTTGTGCCTGCATATAACTTACATGTGTGATAAGAGGTGTAGATTTGGGAAAAGTGGCAACAATATCAAATGAGTCACGAACATAAAAAGTTAATGATGCTGTCTGCAAAACTACTTTTGACTCCATAGTCGCCAGCAGTTCAGACCGTGTTGTGTTTAAATCAGTGAAACTGACTGCTGTTTTTAATGGGGTGCATTGAAGTGAATTCTTTTTCCTGCTTTTATGAGACAGAGCATAAAAGTGTGAGGCACAGCAGCTATGTGGTCTATACGCACTGATGATACACACACCGGTTGCCAACACAACACAGGTGGTTTACTCACCACTTGTGGTTGGGACACACGCTTCTAACATTGAAACATGATTAACTTTCAGTTTTAGTCTTTCTGCAAATCCAGCAGTGTACTGAGTCCTGTTCATAAAACAGTCCTGTACGAAGTGTTGCAATAAAAAAAGAAAAAATACATTTGTTCTGCTGCTGGCCCAGATAAACGCACTCCATCTACTGAGCAGAGATCTTTGTCTTACAACCAAAACCACATTTCTTTGGAGAGACAAAACCAAAATACTTATTAAGAAATACTAGGTTTAGACGATGGACAATATCACCAGCCGTTGTGGTGGCTGAATGACATCATGATGGGATACCACCATTGTGATGCCACGCCTCCACCCTGGCAGGCACATACTAATTCTGTCCTATAGTCCCAGTAATAGCTGACATAAAGACCTTGCAGGAAATTCCCTGAATATTAAACTGAGCACAGAACTGATTGATGAACAGGGTACTTTATAGGAGCTAATGAAATTAAAAGAGGTTTTATGCGGAGTATCCCCGTCCTGCAGACCCCATCAGGATGAAAAACATATGCAGTCCTAGCTGCAAAGTCATAAACTTTTCCCTTTAAAACCATCGCTTAAACGTGCCTGTTATGGATGTGCATTGCAAAGAGAATATTACCAAATAACAAAATGCTGCCCCCTATGACATCATACAGAATCTCACTTAGAAAAAATAAACCGTCTGGAAGAAAGCAATCGTAGCCCCCTGAACACTGAGTACTTTGTGAAGCATAACACGGCGTCTAGAGGGATTTTAACCTGGAGCTCTTTAATATGGTTGTAACTTTTCAGAGGTGTTTGATCCTGCCTTTGTTTACTTTTTATGTAAGTTTAAAATTTTACAATAAATTACCACTGCTTAGGGAAATTATGTAATTTTGCCAGAGGGCAGGCTAAAATCACACACAGGGGTTATTAAGCGATTTACACTTGGAACATCACACGTGGATGTATGACAGCATTTCATGAAGAAATGTTTGAACTCTTCCAGTCACAGTTCACGGACCATGTCTCTGGCAAGTCGGCTGCGTAAAATAAAATCCCATCTGTTCATTTCCAGAACGCCAAACAGCTGATGATTCCCATAGAAAGGCCAGCAATTTCCATACTTGTCATATATTTTACCCTCTAGACACATGTCAGTTTTATGTCAGAGGATGAGGGATGCCAGTTCTGGAGCGTGTGAATGATGTCAGTTTTCCTACAGGGCCTTCTCTGTGAGATGTAGACAAGCAAAGAATCTGACAATTCCTAGAAAGATGCCAGGCCATCACATCATTTACACAGCTCAGTCAGCTGCTCTTCAGCTCAGTCAGTTATGTGCTGCTGTAAAAGGAAAAAAGGGGGAAAAAATGACATCATCTTTCTGAGAGGGCTTTCAATCTCAGAGTTACTTTGCTGCTGCGCTGAGCCTTGATGATGATGATGGTGATGATGATGGCGCGAGTGGTGTTGATGATAGTGCTGGTGAGTGGACAGGTCATGGTGGACATGACAATGACGATGCAATTTTCCGTATAGATTTTCCATTTAAAATAAACAATAAGCCAGCTTTTCCCGTCTCTGTCGGCAGTACTATGTTGTAATAAGACAATAATTGGTTTCCTTACTTAAAATGTCTGTCCATATGTTTACATTGAATTAAGACCATCCATCCACACCATCGTTTGTTCAAGGACTGCTCATGACTGACAAATTCTGTATTTGGGCTTTATTGCACTCAAGCAGGGGAACTGAGTTCAGGCATCCTGGCTGCACCTTCCAGCTTTCTATTGTTTAACTTTTGTTTGCATTTTTGATTGCAGTTGCTATCGAGTTATGTTTAGTCTCTACAACCACTTGGAAAAACACGAAGCTCTGAGTGAAAGGGCCACTGCCGCAAGTCTGCATGAAATATTTGCTCGTGATCCCATTATGTCATTAGTCGAGGGAGTTCTGTTTAGGCCTTTAAAGTAAGTGATCTTGCATGTTGAAAAATGACACGATAAAAACTGAAACCAAGAAATGTCAACCAATGCGTCCATATTTGGTAAGATGGGTCTAAGAAAAAACTGGAACCTCAGCTGTGAACTGATATGCTGGAAGAAACTCTTAAAAGATGTTATTGGGGTGATCTAATGGTATTACCAGTGTTTTGTTGCACAAAGGCAACGTCCTTTAGAGAAGTCTAAATTGCAGACCTCAGTGCTGAAGAGGCCATCCATCTTCTACTGCACTACTCAGCACTGATGAGACACTGCACTCACTGTTTGTATTCTTGTCAAAAGCGATTACTTCAACATGCCGAAGTTCTGCTGTGAGTGAATTACAGCGTATCATCGTGCTTTTTTCCTCTCAGAAAAAAAAAAAGAGAAAGAAAACTGTAACCATCACTGTTTCCATTGTTTTTAGACTTTCTTAATGTTCCCTCATTTCCAAAGATTCCCTGCTATTTTCCAGTTCCACCCTTGTGTGTTAGTTAAATTATAAATTATGTTACTGGGCTCCTTGCTCATTATGGCTAAACTGATAGCACATGCAGAGGAGGTTTTTTTTTTTTTATGTTAAAACTTTTAAGCAAAAAACAGCTGACTAGACCAGAGTTAAAATGAATAATGCTACCTTCCACAGTATCTTTTATTTTAAAGGATTTATTGAGTTTGAATGTTCTCAAAAGGCTTCCTTTCATCTTTTGCAATTCGTAAACTGATGTGCTTGCCATATACTTTTGCGTTTACTTTTATTAGTGGACAGAAAAGCCAAGACTGAGACTCACAATAAAAAAAAAATTAAAAAAAAGTCAGTATCTTTATTTGTTTCCATTAGATTGTGCTGATTTCAACCCTCTCCCAGCTACACCCGTGTGTGTTCAAATATATCCACTTTTACAGAGAGCATGATGTCATTCTGCCTGCGGGGCTTTCCCACATTCATGGCTCAGCTGATAACACATGTGGTGGAAAACTGTTAAAACACATGGGTGTGTAGCGGTTCTTAACTCCTAACCCATATCAACCTTCCATGAGAAACAGAGCAAGGAGGGGATTTGGCAAAGAAAACAGGGCTATTTTCCCCCCGCCGGCAACCAGCAGCTTTAAAGCTCATCAAGATTGTGATTACATTGGCTAAATACAATAACCCAGCCCATGTTGTTACAGGCAGGCTACAGCTGTGCCTTGCTCCATAAAAGGCTTCTAAAAAAACTTTTCATTCCTCTTACCTGATTTACAGAGCTACAACTTTGAGCACAAGTGTTTTACTAAACCTATCTTTAGCGGTCCTGATGTCAGAAGCCTGTTCTTATATTTTGTCACATACAGAAGAGCTAAACAAAATGTGGTGCACATATGGTCACATGAAGCTGTAGAAGATAAGTTAAAAGTAACACTGACTTCAGCTATAGTTTGAAGGGAGAGAAGAGCACTGAAACAAATTCAAGTCCCACGGGTTCACTCACATGGCAAACTCAGCAGATATGGACCCTCAGGAGGAAACTGGAGTTGTTTATGAAGGAAATTACATCATCGGGCTTGGCTCAGACAATGACTTCATGCTGACTTGATAATGGCTGAGAGGGAGGAGAGAGAGCAGCGTTAGCAGGGGTCATATCTAAAGATAAAAGGTGAATGGGTGCAATGTGCTTATTTTAAACACAAAAACAGACTGCTCGTTGCAACAACTTTGGTAACTGTCTGAAATGAAAGACGGCATTATTATTTAAGCAAGGGCATATTACAAATGCAAATATTCCTCAAAAATAACATGTGCTATATATGTACAGGATGTGAGACATGCAACAAATATACATTTAAAACATTTATGAAGAAAATAAAAGGAAGAAGAAGTCTCATTATCTACATTTCCAGATCACTTAAAGTAGAGAAAGAAAGCTATGTTGAAGGTGATTGGTTTATACTAAGGCTGCAAATTGTGTTTAACACTATTTTTAATGCAGGATTAATGCAGGCATGTTTTGGGAAATATGACCCTTGGCCTAACCCGTAGTTTGGAGAAACAAGATGTAATGCAGGTGTAAAACAATGGATGAAGTCACGTGAGCCATCGGTTTCTGAAGAGCGGGTTTGAAGCCTCTTTTTCCTCATACTATGCGTTGCTGAGGGAACACACCCACTGTATGTCAATCAAATGTAGCTGTGGCTGCAAGCTCCTTCAACTGATCCAAGGTGAAATACCTGCAGAGCTGCCAGCAAATGTTTACAGCACAATTTCCCATTTCACATGATTATTTAATAGTGAAATCAGTTCTACCATTCTACTGGTCTGATTTGGAAAGGTAGCAAACAAACACAAAAACAAATGTGGACAGAGTCCACTGCAGAATAAACTTTGCAACTTTTGTAAGAAATGATTGAGAAAGAAATGATGAAGGAAAAGTTTCAGACTTCAGGGACGAGGTCTGGCTTTGTGACTCTGAGCTGGACCCCCCCGCGGAGAGAAATAGGCAGTTGACACAGCTGTTAAACCTAAAATGTCCACGCAAGGTAGGGAGGGTTTCTGAACAGACATTATTTTGTCAATACAAATTGATTTCATAGCTTAAATATTTAAAATGAACACCACAAATAAAGAATTATGGAGTGGAGTCAGCTGATGTCTGACATCACTACAATAGAACATTACAATACAATTATACAAATCCATTAAATTTCAACAGAATCGAGAAAACCAGTTTATCCATGTGCACACACCAACTTCTGTGTGTGGACTTGGTGCATATTGTGTTTGTTTTATATGCAGTCTGTTAAAAAAAAACAAAAAACATGTTTTGAGGAGTGTGCTGGTGCCGAAAACCTATTTGATATATTTTTAAAACTTCATATTTTCCACTTCACGGTATAATCAGTAATACATTTCAAATAAAAGAATTAAAGAATTAGTCACAATATCAGTCCCCCCCAACCCCACACACATGCCACCCGCACGCAGATGGGCACAGACAAAACACGAAGGAGAAGAAGTGTTAACACAAATTTTTCCACTTCGAGAACTGATTTCTGTACCCTAACGATGAAATGATATCTGACGGTCTGTGAGACGAATTCTGCCCTTTTTGGTAGTGCTAGAAAGATGGGGGTTCTAGTGTAAATGATAACACGCTTGAGTTTTTTCATCTAGGCGCCAATCTAATAAATACCCATTTTTAGGACATATGAAGAGATATTGGGACGATAAACAAAAACTAATCTCTCTTCCATAGAACGGGAGCCTACATACAAGTGAAGCCTGGGAGGGGAAGCTATTTTAAGAGCGGCGGCAAGCTTGGCGGGTGAGACGCAGGAGAGGCTACCGCAGAGTAGCAGCAAGTACCTCTTGCTGCTAAAATAGACATATAAGTGAGATGGAGTAATTGGAATAAAGCATGTAGAGGAGTGTGAACTTACATAAACCACAGTTTGTCGTGTTTGCCTGAACTAGCTCCAAGGAGTCGCTGCATATCTTGTGGACTAAAGAAAAACCAATTAAAAATAAAAAAAGGATTGGAAGAGGAAACAATAGACTATGTGATATGAAAGGTTTTCTACTAAAATGAATCAAAGATAAGTTACACATTTATGTTGCTGTCCTGGATTTTCATAACTTTAAATGTTGCTGTTCCGAACTTATTTGCTCAAACGAGTAATCACTTCAACTTTCCTATCAGATTTTTCTTGCTCTGCATTTTCTGTAAACTGCTCTGTGATGACCTCTGATGACCTTCATTTGGACAATGTGACTGAAAATAAAAATCTTTCCCACTGTAAAAAAAAAAAAAAAATGACCAGACTTGTTTTGAAGGAGGTCTTGGACCTCCCGAGAGCAGAGCTGGACCGAAGCCCAAAAACAAAGCTCTCTACCGAGTAAGGGATCTTTGAATATGCCCTGGATTATAGAGTCGGAGCGCCAGAACATGCCTGGAGACCACGATGGAACAATACTAACTTTGGAATTTTGATTGGGTTGTGCGATTTTGAGTTTGGCTTTATCCAACAATAAGGAACTACATTTAGTAGCAGCAATGATGTTACAGACATTTGTTTTCCTTATAATTTATCAGTAAATGTTGGTTTACAATGATCACCTCAAAGATAAACTAAAGTGTTATATAAAAGGAAGTCTTCAAAAAGTATTTTTCCATTGTTTTTATATGGAAAAATCTGTCCAGTTTTAATACAATTTTACTTTAAAGAAAAAAAAAGGTATTTTTTTCAGTAACTGCAAAAATCTGCATTTAATATAATAAATTTAGCGAAAGGGATAAACTCAATTTATAACCCCAATACTACAAAGCAATATTTGGAACGCTGTTTCATATGTTAACAGGACAGAAAGCAGTGAGTTGCATATACAACTCAGAAGAGGACACAGAAAACATCAAACCAGTCTGATAAAAACTGAGTCTAATTGTGAAACTGTTCCAGGACAATAGTCCTCAACATAAAACCGTAAAGACGTTGAAGAGTTAAGAATTTAGAGAAATCCCCTTAAAAACAGGCGTGACCTTGTCATGGAAATCGCTGCATGGGTTCAGGAATACTTCCAGAACATAATGATGGCTTGATGGCAAGCCATCCACAAATAAATCACAAATTAATAATATCAAGCAAAGATGAAACCATATGTGAACATGATCAAGAGACTCAGCCATCTCTGGGCCAAGACTCATTTAAAATGGACTCATACAAAGTAGAAAGCTGTCCTGTGGTCAGATAAATCAAATTTAGAGGGTTTTTTTTTGTTTGTTTGTTTGTTTAGGGAAACCATGGCCCGAAACATCCCAGCACAAAAGAGGAGAGTTGCCATCCAGTGTGTTATCTGTGCTGAGTGTAAAAAGCCTGCATCTCTGATGGTATCAGCATTAGTGGCTTTAAAATGGGCAAATTGTACATGTGGAATGTAAACATCAAAACTGAAAGGAATATGTAGTTTAAGACCAGCATGCTCTCATCCATCCACTATGTTTTTCAGGGAAGGCCTTGCATCTTTCAGCAATACAATGCTCAACTGCTTATTGCATCAATTACAAACTAGCCTAATAGCATAAGAGTCTTGGTACTAAACTGACCTGCCTGCAGTCCAAACCTTTCAGTTTGAGGCATCATGAATAAAAAAAAAACAAAAAAAAAGAAGTAAATTAACAGGGAAGGCCAAGTACAGTTGACCTGCTTGAATCCTATATCAGACAAGAATGGGACAACATTCATCGTCACATCGTTTTAGAGATGTGTTGCTACCATTAAATTGAAAACACGAAACAAAACAGAGAATTCTCATTTCAAGTGTTTAATAGCTAAGCATTCATGAGCTATTCTTCTTGTTTACCAAAGTTAAGAGGTTAGAATAACAAATTTTTGAAGCACTGCGTTAATACGTTGAGACTCAGTTGGCTGCTCCACAGTCAAACAGTGTTTTATGTTTAAAGTGCAAAAACCACACCGACCAGCTGGACTGCTGGCAGGTAGAAAATAAGGTGACCTATAGCTTACAGAAACCCCATTAAATCACACTTTCACACATAAATACACAGAGTTGTAAACATACCATCAGCTGATTCCTCACTCATGTAAGGCGTTAATACAAATGTTTGTACCGTATACGTTTCCTGAAGATACTCGCCAATGCAAAAAGGAAAGATATCATCAGGTTTGACATATTTACACTCATATTTGTCAAAATGTTATAAGTAAAAGGATTCATGTCACTTGAAAAATGAATACATGAAAAAAGATTTTGAAAAAAAACCAAAAACTTTAATTTAGTGCATTTTAACAAAAGATGGGTATGGAATAAATACCTTAACAGGGAATTGGATCAAGAAACAACTCTTTGAATTCACTGGAAAAACTAACAAGATCTTTGAGGATTTTTATTCTTAAAACTGTTTATTTCAATAAATACCTTTTCATTTATTGTGTTTCACACAAATGTTGCATTTCTAATGAAAAAATGTTCAAAAGCCTGTCAAGGATTATCTTTCGGGGTCTAACGACTCCGAAGTAGAGATTTAATTTACACAAACAGAACGGTCCCATCTGGCCTTATTAGCATACTACACTGCTAATGCTAACTTTTAATGGTGTGATCATCTCACGCGCTCATTTTCACTGAATCTGTAATGCAAAATTAGCATATTAGAACAACATATTGTCTCTCACTAGCCCAGGGGCCCTGATGCTGAGTGGTGTCTGATTTCATTTCTGTCTTAAGGTGAAGTTTCAACAATGAACAGTGGCCTGCTATTCACTTTCATAGACGCACAAGATAATGTCAAAACATGTTCCCTCCAATGAGAGAGTAATTAAAGTAAATGATCAAATTATAACCTGTTTTTAGGCAGTCAAATCAACGAGGCCGCTGGCATTTGCGGACGTGTTTCCCGAGATATTGGTGGTAAACTACTATTGTTAGTATTCGTGGTAGGTTTGTACAAATACATCTCTTTTTCTCTTATTTATTATGTTTTGCAGGATCATAAATGTGTCGGACAAATCCAAAAGCTGCTCAAAAGAACAGTTTCTTTATAAACCCAAGCACATTACTCAATAATAATAATAATAATAATAATTTGTTGTTGTTTTTGGCACCTTTCTATACCCAAGGTTACAGAAGTACTTCTTACATATCTGTAGCACAGAACTTTAAAGGAAATAGTGCTGTACAGTATCTGTAATGACTAGTTAGACTTACATAGCATCTGTCGTAGCCAGGCACCGACATTCTGACTTCAGGCCTGAAGTTCACTCAGGAGCAGAAAAAAATGCAGTTAATTACCTGACCGCTGGGGGATGGTTCCAAATAAGAAGTCAGTCTCCTTTGACCCCTATGTCCAATTTTACAGCAGAAATAAACACACGACCCGGTCGGTCGGTCGGTCGGTCGGTCGGTCGGTCGGTCGGTCGGTCGGTCGGTCGGTCGGTCGGTCGGTTGGTCGGTCGGTCGGTCGGTCTATCGATCTAACTATCGATCGATCAATCGATAGATAGATAGATAGATAGATAGATAGATAGATAGATAGATAGATAGATAGATAGATAGATAGATAGATAGATAGATAGATAGATAGATAGATAGATAGATAGATAGATAGATAGATAGATAGATAGATAGATAGATAGATAGATAGATAGATAGATAGATAGATAGATAGATAGATAGATAGATAGATAGATAGATAGATAGATAGATAGATAGATAGATAGATAGATAGATAGATAGATAGATAGATTACCAGTGTATGATAATATCTCTGGTTATCAAAGCAGAAACAGGCTTTTTTTCTTTTCAGCTCAGAAACAGAGGCAGGTGATGGGTGGGGTGAGGGGGAGAGGTGGTGTAGGGGAGCCACATATTTCACCTTCATTCACCTGCTGACATGGCCTCTCAAAGAAACCTTTCATTAGACCCTCTGAGCAAGTAGCTTAGTCTGCCCAGTGCCGTCAATTTAGCTGTCATATTACACTGGCTCACTTTTTGCTCTTTCATCTTGGGAATTTTTCATTCAGTGATTTTCATTCGGGAGGATTGGCAAAAGAAGACGTACGGACACCTCAGAGGGTGAACTATCTAATACATCCATTAAGCGATTTAAGGTTTGCATCGTTAACCTGCACACATCTGAATACCCCCAAGAAGAAAAACGGGCCTGGTAAGGAAACACCTTGAAAGAGAATATTTCAACACGTCTTCAGTCAGAAATTATGTCTGTGCTTTACTTTTATTATTGAGGTATACTGTATCTAATCAAATGTTATAAATCGACAAATCTGGGATGCATGTCTATTTTGGGAGTGTTTCTTTATGTCACAATAGCTTAAAATTTGATCATCATCTGAATTCTATAAAATCCATGTTGCGTTTATGTTTTAGTTTCTGTCTTCCTTCTTTAATATAAAGATTTCTGGTACTCTGAATATTTTAAACAAGGTTTAGACCATTTCTTTCCCTCCTTGAGCATCATGTTCACTGGTTGGAGGATTAAGTGAGCTTGCAGTGCTCATAGGAGCAAGAAGCAAGAAGCAGACGTTCTTCCAGGAGAACAGTCTGGACTCCAACATCTCCGTGTGGATTTTGGTTATACAGGTGGACTGAAGAATTCAGACAGACATAAATGGGCAGGAGTGTTTGCAGTGTTTGATAACAATAGTTGAAGTGATTCTAGCTATGTGACAGTGAAACAGCAGCCCGGATTGAACGGGTGGAAATCCACGATGTCCACTGACAGACTTCGCCGGTGTTCCCAGCTGATGCTGCGTGTGACAACACATAATTGAGAGTTCTAGAATATGATTAATATACTAAATACACACGGAGCCCAGGTACGGGACCTACGCCGTAGCACATATACTATAGTTGTTTGTGTCGGGGTGTAATTACATTAACAAACTCTAGACGGCGGTGCAGATTTGTTTGTGCTGAGTTCCCCTTTGTTTCACGAATAAAACATAGACTATGTGAGTCGTGACTGATAACTGTTAAAAAGAAAACACACACGTAACGAAGATCAACATTTCTTTCCCATATCAGTTTGACATTTTGCTATTTTCTGGCTTTCACTATAACTAGAGATTATTTCGGAAGACCTTTCTTCTTAGTTATCATATTTCTCGCCATAGCACCTCATTTTATTTGTGTTTATATGAGCTTTGTTTCTGCTTAGTAACCACTACTTTGTAATTACAGCCAACCTCCGCTTATACCACTACTCTCTTTGCCCAAAACAAGGTAATGGAAATGTGCCCTAGAAAAATAAAAAATAAAAAATCAAGCTTGAAAAAGATGCTACTACCAAGTTCTGATCACACAAGGAAAACGGTGCATGTTCCCTTTTTTTTTGTCTGTTTTTGTGGCCGTATTTAAAAATGGGACATTAAAATGATTTTAAAATAATTTCTGACTGTTTGACACCAGGTACTTCTCTGCAGCGACAGACATTAGAGCAGGTGTGCCTACACTTTTGCATGCCACTGAACAGGATCTCAATGGGGCCTTTCAGAAGGCAATAAATTAGTCTGCCAACACCTCTTCTCAATCATTAACTTTAAGGAAAAGTAGTCAAGCCAGCTTTTTTTCCCACATAGCTGTGCTGTGTGAGGAATGCACACAAACACACACATTCAGAGGACCTAAAGTAAGACGGAGTTTCACAGAGAGCGAGATGGAGAGCCTCTCAAAGCTCTCACCTTAAAATAGAGCACATCAATAACATTCTGATGTTGATGTAAGACTTCAGAGGATTGGCCGGTTTCACTTTCCACAAAACAAGCTCAAACTACCCTCCTGCTTCTAAGTGTTTCAGGCCACCCACAGATCACTCTCCATATCCTTGACATGTAAAGGGTGGTGTCAGCAACTTTTCATACCATCCTGCTCTGATGTCTCTCAGCTGATCTTCAGAGATTTTTCCTTTTTTCATGCCCATGTTATATAAGCAAACCCATACATATTTATATATATATATATTTGGGAAGGGCACCTGTGCACAGGCACCTCACAAGGTCTCCTTTATTAGAAAAGCTTTGCAGCCTGGCTCTGTTTTATATTTCCCTTAGCTTTTAAAGCAGACTTTAGGAATCGCTTTCTAAGAGCTGCCCAACTGTGTCCAATTTGAACCCAAAATTCCTGAACAAAAATGACATGAGATACAGAGAAAATGATGGGAAAAGAGTTTAAGGCACATAGCAGACCTTCCAATTTCACATACACACACACACACACACACACGCAAGACACAAACACACACTCCTGCACTGTTTTCATTCAGACTAAAGAGACCTGACAACCCAGAGACACCATAAAACTCCACGGTCCCACTGTTTATGCAAATATCACAGCATCTCACTCTAGCAGGAATACTCTGCAGACAGCAGTTCATTAGAAAGTGGAAGGCAAAAACTGTAATCCAAGAGTAGAAAAATGCGCAACAGACAAAACAGAAGTGCTTCACAATGGTAAAGTAAAATGTTTTATGACATGAATTATTCTTATTTTCATTTTGCGCTGGAGTCAATTTCTGCTGTAATTATTCTTGAAAATGGTGTGAGGTTACAATATCTCACTGGGGGAAGGTGAGACGAGAATAACTGAAACCATAATTGGTAGGAGGTCTTTTTAAAACCGGCCCACCATATATGTTTAACACCTTACGCAGCTGTAATGTGTTGATATTGAGTGCTGATACGAAAGTAACATTTCAAAAGCAAAGCTGATAAAAGTATTTGTGGCAATACGGATATACGGTTTAGACAGTCTGACTGCTTTTGAAAAAAAAAAACCTCTATTTCTGCTCTCCATTGAGCGTTTGACTCTACAACATCATCATCACCTCAGGTAGGTCTTCTCGCTTCAGTTACTTGAAGTTACTTGCTTCACAACATGAAGCAAGTAACTTTTTTTACACTGGTAGCGTAGGTGATGCCTCGCAAATTTGAAAGAACAGGAGGAATTTTAAAGTTTGCAACCAAAAGGCTCATTCTGTTCCTTTAAACCTCCACCAGAAGCCAGATCTGCTGAAGGGTAGCGGTGTGGGGCCAACTAGCCCGAGCAGACCAGGGCGGCCCAGGGATGCCAGGGATGAACAAGCCTCTCCTCCTGTTTTGTTTCTACTAATATGTAGTAAAGGTAAAAGGACATTTACATTTTGCCACTGAGCTCCTTCGCGAAGCCAGTGCAACCTGCTGCCATTACACCTGACACCTGATGATAGCGCCACCTCCACCTGCTTGCCAACAGCACCAGTCATGCCCACTGAGCATGCATGAAAGGAGTAGAGATAACTACCACTGAAACAATAGAAAACCCAGTCAACTGACAAAAAGGAAAATGAATGATTTCTCCTCGAACCATATAAATTAACTGGATGGTTTTTTTTTAATAAAGCCCCAGCCTTGAAAGATAAGATATGTTGTTCCTATTAATCTCCGAACACTTACTGAAATACTTAAATTAAAAAGTAAATGTGATTTTAACAAATAAAATGAAATAAAAATGCTTCTTGAAATGATCGCCTGCTCCACCTTTCAGCAGATGAAGCTAAATAAAATAGATAAATAACTAATGGGAATTCAGACTGTGTGTTTTTGCTGCACAGTGCCTAGATAGTGATGGTAAGGCAGCGTTCCTCAACTCTGCCCTGCTTTTTTCAGAAGTTTCCCAGTTGAATCTTATGGATGGGTCGTTAACAGACTTATTCAGACCTTCATGACAAGCTGGTGGTGATCAGGTAATTTGAATCATCTGCACTGGACAACGGAAACATCTAAAGCATGGATCGGTGTACAGGCAGGAGTGACCACCGGCCAAAAGTAGAAGGATTTGGTCTGATACTTCATGGCTCGTTGTATTTCATTTGTCATTTGATTTTATGATTCCTCAAGAGACTCTTTTTTTTTCTTTTTCTAGATTTTGGAGAACTGCTTTCCGGTTTCAAACTGTGCATGTCATTTGGCAGTCGTGAAACGCTGACTGACAAGTCTCGCTGCTCACTCATTCCTCTTATTCAAACATGAAACATTACAAGAATAAACAGGCAGATTTCCAAAGGGTGCCGAGAGTCTAGAGACCGTGCACCCGTACGCGGAGTCCCCGTGGCATCAGTCAGCTGTAATCATTCAGGTCAGTCTCATACTTTTCAGTCACTGTTTGCTTGTTACTTAAGTATGTACCCTTTTGAAAACATCGTGCAACAAAAGCATTACCTTCACATGCCTTCTAGCCCTAAACTGTGGCCCTGCAATGCTTTGTACATTTGTACAAACATGATTACTGCATATTTTCAAGTGAGACTGGGCTGCTCCTGTAGTAGGTTTGCCCAGCAAGTTAGTTTCTGCTTATCAACCAGCGTCTACCCACCAACGCTAATACAGGGAACATCAATCCATCAGTCCAGCAGCTCTTTGAAGTCGTAGTGTCAGAGCGCTGCCGACCTAAAATGAAAGTAAATAAACCAGATACTAGTTGATCGTCTGTTGCCATCCACCGTTGCTGGGTGGGTAGGGACTGGTTAGTTATTAATCCCCTTAAGACTCATCAGGGTTCCTAGAAATTGTTTTCTAAGTGTTTTTAAACAATGTTTTAAATATGACGAAAAAAAAACAACCTCTCATGGCATCTGTTGATGCCCACATCCCCAGCAGATGATACTGGTCTCCTGTCTCCTGCAACTCTGTGATGCCATTATTTGTCCAGTTCTGAAAACAGTACAAATCCAGCCAGACGTGTTTGATCCAAAAACTGATTCTCAAGAAGAAGAGAAGGAAAATAAATTATTCAAGGCTTCATGCAAGCAGAAATATGAAAGTGGGAATGCCTTCACTTAAAATCACTTACAATGATATTAGATGGGCACTGCGTACCTGCCGGCAGGCGCTGCGAGCGCCCAGCTCCCGCCGCGGCCTTGGCAGCGAGCAGTCCCGCTCAAACGATCCATGGATCGAGTGCAGGAATTGGTATTTAAGTAAGACAGGGGGAAATGGCATGTAAAAGAGGTAATAAAAAGAAGAATACGAATATATGTTGGCTCACAGACATGCCTTCTTAGGTTGTATCCCAGAAAAATGGCTTAAATTGAATTAATAAGAAGTTTATTAATAAACCCCTGCTGTTTTAGGTGGGTTCGTAAAACAGCTGTCAAATAATAATAATAATAATAATAAGTGTAAAGAATGGGAATAGTACAGTGTCTTAAAAAACAAACTAAATCTTCTTCTGTCATAGTTTAACATCTTTGGATAAGACGTAAAGCCCCACGGAATCTGACTTTCTACTTCCGCAGCCATAAGTGGAACATGTCAGGCCTGTCAACCCTGCAGAAAGATCAAAACACTTCAACGGGCTTCTCCTCCTGACTTCAACTGCTCAACTCCACCTTGCTTGTGCCAACTTTTCCTCGTAGTCTGCGTGCTTCTGACGCCGTTGATTCCTCACAGTTCATGCAGATCAGCTGTAAAACCGATCCCAAAAGTGGTCAGAACTTTCTCCCCCAATATTTGACCTTGTTTTTGAACTTGAATGAAGGGAATTTTCTGCAAATTCAAGGCACAACTCCTTAGTGAAAGTGAAAATGTCTGACTTTGCAAATGTTATGTTTTGCAACATAAAAAAATGTAGCATGGACATGTTATCAAGGATAAAAGCATCACTTTACGATAAAATGGGAAGCTTCAGCAGAAACAGTACTGTAAACTCATTGTTATTAGTTTATTGACTGCAACCGTTTTGAGTGTATTGAACAATTTCCTTAAAAATCAAACTAATAATAACAAACTATGTTTTGTGTATTAATCCGCGTTCAGTGGGGCACTGTCTGCTAGATAAATTCAATCTACTTCAGTTTCAGTTAAGAGAAATATCATCAAATCTGAGTCCAGTGGGTAAAAAAACAGCATTCATCTTCTGATATGCAAACATGCAAACTAAAGAGTGAAAGAACCAAAAAAAAAAAAAAGTGAAAAAATCACACATTCATACAGACAGTTCGGCCACCCAGGATGAGAGTGAGATGGAAACTTTAACTGTGTTTATGACTTAACTGTGGATTATAGGGTAGACTGAGAAAGAGAGAGGGAGAAGGAGAAATGGTGGGGAGTGGGGGAGTTTGTTGCGGCTGCTCAGCTGTAAATAATTAAAGTGCGGCCCTCCCCTGCTCTCTTCAAACCCCCACCTCACCCCTGAAAACACAAGCGCAGACTCACGTACACAGTAACCCCTATTATGTTTATTATGACTTCCCCTCCTGATGTATAGTAGCTGTCAGTTTTACAGAGAACAAAGCACAATTGGTCTGTCTTGTTAAAATGCAAGGTGTGTGCATCTGTGAGTGTGGCTCTGCGTGATAAGGGAGCTGTGGCGGGCAGAAACCACAGCACAGCTGTTGAAAAAGGCGCAAGCGCTATAAGACACATCTGCATCTCTAATAAGAGAAATAGACCTTCAAAGTTACCTCCAGTGTATGTTTTTTTTTTCTCATCCTAAAGGCTCCGACACTTAACCGTTGTAGACTGCAGGCAGGGTGACTGTAACTTTGCCATTCAGAGGTCAAGAAACCTTTGTGCACATCAAAATCAATGACAGACTCTGCAACAGATATTATTTTGAAGCGTTTGAAACCACTGTGAATAAAAGTCAGCTGCGAACCATTTACTTTGGAGGCTGGAGACTAGCTGCCAAGTCTTAAACAGCATGTCTTATTGGCAAAGCTAACACACAGCTGAAAGTCTTATAGATGAAAGTCTTACAGGGTGTACAAGGCCCGCGGCTCATAAAAGCATTTATAGTGTGAACAAGGCTGGGAAGATTACTTTTGGAATGTAATCTACTACAGATAACAGATCACCTGCTTTAAAACTGTAATCAGTAAGGAATTTCGTTGGAACTACTTGGTCTTGGAGGGTGAACAGAGACTGGTTTTCCAAGTTGCTGGAACCGAAAATGAACCAGCCGTTAAAACTTGATCGATCTCCACATGGCAAACAGTGACATATTACTGTTTAAAGGATCCCGGCTAAGGAAAACAGACACGGTGCAGATGTAGTTCAATGGTTGAACTTAAAAGGAAAATGCAAATGTTGCATTTCTGAGAATAGCGTTGGCTGGTAGACACACCATAGACGTATCAGTTTTTATTAGATGCTAAAGAGGCAGGAGTTCATAAGACCACATCCTGCACCTCACAGGCTTCATTCAAAGACACAAAATGAGAAACATAAGAAGAACTCGCAGCAGCGTCTGAATGTTGATATATGTGGTCTTGAATGTAGCTTTCTTAGGAAGTTTTTTTTTTAATTCTTTGATGCAAAAAAATCCCAACTCAAACCTAAGCGAGTGCACACACCTCTCCCACACACCTTGCAAATACACACATGAGAGCACACACTTGCACAACATTGCAGTGTTTCCATGGTAGTCTGCCAAGCAATGCGGGTCCGGAGCCAAAGCTTTACACTGCAAGGAGTTCAGGGTCCAGTGCATGTCACATTAGTGGTTGACTCGAAACATTAAAATGTGTTCAACACAGCACATAAACCTAAACCTAGAAAGGCCGAGGAGTCATGAACCAAACGCTTTAAAGACGTAAGCTTTTTTTTCCTTTTGTTTTTAATGAAAAACTTGTTTTAACTCTTAACTTCTGGCCAACTATCCTTCTTTTCTTTTCTTCCCGTTTTTCTGTTCTGTCATATTTAACAGCCCGTTGACTCTAAAGAGTAACAAATACTGTATTTGAAGTTTAAAGGGAATGGATTAATCTTGCTGTTTCTGCCCCCACCCCACCCCACCACACCCCCACCCAACCCCGCCCCACCCCACCCCCACCCAACCCCGCCCCTCCACCACCACCACACACCCACAACCACCAGTATAATTCACCAGCTGGTTTCACTTTCTCAGCCGTTCTCCTTTATTAACTGTCCCTAATGTCATCATTCAGCACATCTTTGACTTTAAATTCCTTAAATAGCACTGTGGTCTTTTGCTCCCATTGTGCAGTCACATCTGGATTACTCTAAACCTGCCTGTTAGTGTGTCGGTTTTCATCATGCCTCTCACAGGTGGAAAAAACAGTTATACTGTGAATAAGACATAGAGGGCTATAAATTATAACTGAAGCTACAAATTATTGAGAAAGTGAAGAAAAAGACAATGGAATCCCGAGTCTGCAGGTGCGCAGAGATGCATCAGAACCAAATTAGTATATCTCCAGGACAGATGTGCCTGAAAACGAGGCGAAGCAACTCAATATTTGTGTTTGGGCAAAGAATCCATACACTCTGGCTCCGCGTAGAATCCTCATAACTCTCTTTAGTGCAGCCCTTCATCCAAGACGTAGATATATGGATTCATCACTTCAAAGCATTTTTTGAACTACCTGTAAACAATAACACTGGGCCCAGAAGAAAAACTGCAAAAACCAAACGGAACATAAACACAGATGAATATCATGAGAATTCACCACGTTTCCACAACATACAAGGATTGAAAAGTAAACTTAGGACTCTGAAGTATAAAAAAAGCCTCCAGACCAGACAAGCACGTTCAATAAAATACCGAGCACACTGTAAATAAATGTAAGCAGTTGTAAAATATAGTGAAATCCTTGTAACAGGTTGTAAATTCAACAAATGGTGCATGGGCCTGCGGGGGCCGATATCAGTCATCGTGACATCAGGACGGTTGGTGACGAACACGCAGGTTATGTTGTATTTAATGCCAAAACGTGTTGTTTTCCTTCCTAAATCAGCATTTTATTCCCTGAACTTAAAATGTGTTTAAATTAAAAGAATTTTTAAAAACCAGTTTCTGACAAATTCAGTTCTTTCATGGAACAGCTAACGCCGCCTTCACATGAAATGATTTTAGGCAGGAATTACAATTCATTGAGCTCGCTGGCAAAATCAAATGGTGACAACCAGGTAGCGCTCGTCGGCACTCGGGTGTTTTATTTGAGGAGGCAGGCCGATGTGTTCCCGAGCCATGTTCGGTATCAGGCAAGTATGTGGCACCTGCTTCATATCTGGCGCCGTCGGTGACCCCAACACCTGAGCTACAGGCAGTTAGAAGGCAAGGGATGAGGTGAGGCCACGAAGGAGGGAAACCCGTGAAGGAGAGGAGAGACGTCGCACAACACTCCACGAAGAGACGACAACAAAGAGAAAAAAAAGCAATATGGGAACAAGAAAAGTTTGAACACCACAAGCAAACAGCTTGCGCCCCTGTTACTCCTCTAACAAACAACTTTTGTTTCTCTGTTTTTGGTTTGGTTTGGAGTCATTTCCCATGTCATTCCTGGTATGTGTTCTGTTGACAAAACGTGGTTTGGAGAGCAGTTGGGTGACCAAGTCAGATCATGTTGTGCGCGACCCCCTTTGATCAGTCACATGACCACTACAGCTTCAAGACTTCAGATCAGAAGACTGCAAGGTCATGTAGTCTGAAACCAAACGGATGTGCTAGAGCACTTCTTTGTTGGTCAGTCAAACACTCAAGCTTACAGGTAGACCTCACCAGGGTCAAAATAGGGTCCACTTGGGTACAGACTGGGGTTGGGGTTGAAACGTCCACATGGCATGGGTCCCATATGGTTTCAGTATTTCTGGCCCTAAATAGGAAGCCCATGTGGACCAAATATTTGGGGCCCATAAGGGATACAATTGGACTGAATAGTTAAGAAGGGGTCCATATGGGCAAGCAGGGTCAGGGCCACCTGCAGACGAACCCATTTTCTGCAGCTGGGACCCATTTTGCAGCACACGTACAGATCATATGGAGCGCACATATAAATGCTGGCTGGGGAGGAGATATTGTTTCTTAAAGAAGTATAACTTACTGTAGGTATTTGGTCTTATATGCTGTAAAAAGAAAAGAAGCAATATCTAAAACGAGAAAGAGACAGGAAAGCAAGGAAGAGCGTAGTGGGATAAGAGCATTAGGGGACATATTCTCACAGCTTCATCTTCATTACTTTGCAGTGATAAAGAGAAATAGGAAAAGAGCATGACCCAGTGGTCAGGGCCGGCACAGAGAAGCCAACCGTGTCCAATGAATGACCTTTCTGTGACCTCTCGGATCAACCTGGCCAGTTATTTTTTTCTTTCTTGCTGTCAACCAACTCACCACCTATTTCAGGCTCCTGCTGTCTATTATCTTGCCTTGATCTCCTCCTTCCTTCTTCTCCTCCCTCCTTGCAATGCCATCCACATACAGTAACTACCCACACACCGTTCCCTAAGTCTAACCTCCGCATTATCAAGCTTTTACTTTTTTTTATTTAGTTTACACAATAGCCCTCATGCCTTTCTTCCTCCTTGTCAGCCACAACAGAAGTGATTATAATATCAAGCTCCTGAACATCTTCATGCAGGAAATGATCAAATTCATTTTTATCCCTTAATTTCACTCTCAGTTGCTACAATCCTTCTTCTTATCCGTAACAAAGTAACTGCTGTGTCCCTACTCACCAAGAAAAAGAAAAAAAAAAGATTTATTCTTCCGACTGTGCTGAAAAATACCGAGTAGTAATTGTCATTATTAAAAACATCAATTTTCCATTGAAGTGAAAAATATTTAGAAATCGGTGAAATATTGAGGAAGTATGCAATAACCAACAACCACAAAATAACTAATATACAATCTGTCCAGACTGTATTGTCTCTATCAAAGTGCTTGTTTTTGGCAAGCGTTAACGGTATTACCTCCACTAGGGCATCCATGCACGCCTGCTTGTTTACAGGCTGACCTTCTGCAAATGTAGCACTTACATGCATTGGTGGCTTAAGGACGATTACGAAGACGAAAGGAAGTCATATCACTCCGACGGTCAGACATATTTATCAGAAGTGTACTTCAGAGAGGAGAAGTGGAATATATTAGAAGACAAGGCTCAGAGGTTGTGTGTAGTTTTCACGCCAGCACGTGTGAATGTCATTGATTAGGTCTGTCAGTGAGTATAGCAAAATTGGGAAGTGCCAGACAGGAGGCCTAGAGGAGGACGAAAGAGGAGATATATGGATGTAGTGAAGGAGGACATGATGTTGATTGGTGTGGGAGAAGAGGGTGCAGGGGATGGGGGTAGATGGATGGATGACTTGCTGTGGCGACCCCTGAAGGGAGCAGCTGAAAGGAAAAGAAGTGAGTAATGCAAAATGGCCATGCCAGATGGCTCATTTCTGTTAAAGCTGTTACATGTAAGAATTATACCTTAAAACATTGTAATGGAAGCATATATACACAAAAAAGATTGGTGCAATGTTAATCACGCAGATCTGTGTTGATGAAAAAGCCACTGGAAATCTTGGGAATGGATCGGGAAGTCTTGTACTACCAGTCTGACTCCCTGAAGGAAATATAAACTACTGTAGCTTTTGGTCTACCGTTGCACGTTCGAATGAAACGAAGATGCGTCGGAGATAGTTGGCAAATCCGTTGCCAAGCTATGGCCAGTTACTAACAGATAGTTAGGAGGAATCTGTCGGAGGAATCCCCGTGAGAGCCGGTGTCACTGTGACGAAGGAACTCTCCCAAGGCAAACAAACGATGCATCATACCGCAATCGAATAGGGAAGTACTTTTTCATTACAAATTATTCGTGATGAACTTCCTGCTCTCTTTGGCACAGACATCTGCAGACTGCATGAGCCGGTCAATTCCTATAACCGTGTCTGTTGTCTTCTCTTTTGATTTCCTGTTCTGAATAATTAATCGCACCTTCAAACTGCGCCGCTGTTTCCTCCCTCAGTCCATTTTCAGATAAACAGCTAGCTCTCTAAGCAACTAAAATAAAATTAAAAAAAAATCAATGTTTTGCATGTAGATACACATGCTCATTCATGTTTTGGAGACCATTTGGGTGTCAAGTAGCTGTAAGGGGACGGAGCTGAATCGTTAACTTCACTGTGACGTGCTGCCCCCATCTGGTCTGGAGGGGTACAGTTACATAGCTTTCCTTTAGCATTCTGTCAGACTCCAACTTTAAAGGGATATTGTTTTTGTTGAAGTGGGCCTGAATCGGGTATTTGTGAGCAGAACCAAAAGGACCCGAGTGGAACTCTGATAAACAGCTACTCTAGCAGAAACTGACAATGACGGCCTTAAAGGAGCAAATTTTCGCCATATAAAGCAAATCAGACAACATAAAGTTACTATATTTAAGTTACACAAGGTACATAAGTTACTATATTAACTATATTACTATATATGTTACTATATTTTATTAACTGAAGAGCATTCATGTTACAACACAGTTTGCTGTCCTGGTTACACGGTTGGTGTACAGCCACGGTACCGCCGCGTTGTAACATTGACCATATTTCTGTTTCATATAAAAGCTGTGAAATCTGTGAAACCTTAAGTTCATTTGTGATGATGAAAAGTGACTCTTCCGTGCCACCAGTGCCAGCAGGTCTTTGCGAAGCTCCCTATCAGAATTCCCTCTGCTTCTTCAAACTTAAACAGTCCACTGCAGGAAAGACAACAAGCGCGTATAGGTACTTGATTCCATAACCTCTCAAAGACAGAGAAAAAAAGCACTTTGACATTGCACATAATGTTCTCACTCTTGTTGGACAATGTCCATGAGTGTTTTTCCTAGTTAATAATTCAGAGCAAATGAAAAAAATGTCATGTGGACTCAATGAAACACGTACTGTATATCAAAGTGTCCTGTCTTGCGGAGATGTGTTCAAAGTTAAACAAAACGAATCACTTTAACTTTTCGCGCTACCTCTCACCACGTCTGGCCATAACAAAACCTCTTTCTACAAACCCATTACCTCTGCTACAGCTATACCCTTATCTCCCAAATGGGCCTCATACACAGACACACAATCATCATATACATCAGTGGCACCTGGGTGGACAAACACACACAAAATACACGATGCACACACACGCCTTCATTGGCACTGGATTTGATCTCTTTACTGCTGTCCATTTGTGGTGAAAAATGCAACACTTTAAAAGAAAGAGGGGAGGTGGGGGGGGGCTTTTTTTTTTTGCTGATGAAAAGAAAGGCTTGTGTTGCAGCAATCTGTCAAAGCAAGCTGAGGTTCAACCGTGGGTCAGTCTACTGGGGTTGTTTTTTTTTTTCCCATCATTTTCCTTCCCAAACTAAATAGTAAAACAGTAGGATATGAAGAGAGGAACGAAGCGATGCATTCAGGTTAGGCATCGGAGCATGTTTCCCATTTACGAAACTCTGTGTACATCATATCTTAACATAATTATCCAGAGGCAGTAAATGAAGAACGACACTTTGTAAATAATTGGCTGAGCTCATTCTCTTCCCGTTATCCTGTCACTTTCTACCACCTTGTCCTCCTGACTGGATCCTGCTATCTTTCCCAGTCCTCCTATTTCAAATCAACAAACAGAAAATGACCACAGGCACTGAGGAAGAAAGAAAGGGAGGGAATTGTGAGAAGGGGGTACAGAGAGATAATGAGATGGAGAATGAAAGGTAGGTGAGGGGGGGTGATAGAAATTTAGGAGAGCGAATGAGGGGAGGACACCAGACAAAAAGGGAACTCCTTGGTCCAATGGGGTTTGGGGTTAAAAAGTCAAAGGCATCACGTCAGAAGCAGAGCTCAGAGCTCATTCTTCCTACTATCAGTCCTCTCTTTTCAAACAAGGATATAGTGTTAGATAGAAATGTGGTTCATGCTTACAGGGTGTCAATGTTTTCCTTATACGCTCCGAATAAAGGACTGCCAAGGAGCGAGAGCATTTCTAACACTGAAAAATCCTTTTAATATTCAGTTTGTGCATCAATAGGGCTTCTTATCTTCCCATGTGCTGTAATGCTTTACTTTTATTCATTTCAGCAAGACAGAGTTACAGCTTCAAGAACAATACATGCTGGACTGTATGAAAATAATAACTTTCATAAAATACTTTGTTTTGTGCAGGTTTGAATGACTGATGCGGGTTTCAAAGGTCCAATCTTACAGAAAGAAATGCGTTAGCCATGATTTGAAAATGAGCATACCAACCCAAAAGATACCGCTTAGGTGTTGCTTAGCAACCACCAAGTGTCTGGCCACTGATCAAGGCCTTTTCTTTACTGAAAAGAACTATTTTGCACAGTTGCCCTTTCTTATTGGTCAATAATATTTTATTTAGTTTTGTTTACAAAAAAAAAAACAAAAAAAAAAACATGTCAAGTTGTTGAACTTTTGAACAACCAGAAGAAACTATTGTTATTGGAAGGATTGCCTCAGAAACAATCAGCAATGTACGGTTATAATTCATCCATCCATCCATTATCTATACCCGCTTTATCCGTTTCCGGGTCACGGGGGTCTGTCGGAGCCTATCCCGACGCATATCAGGCGAAAGGCAGGGGTCCACCCTGGACAGGTCGCCAGTCTATCCAGGGCCACATACAAACAACCAATCACACTCACATTCACACCTAGGGAGACTTTAGAAAGATCAATTAACCTACACTGCATGTTTTTGGACTGTGGGAGGAAGCCGGAGTACCCGGAGGAAACCCACGCAAGCACGGGGAGAACATGCAAACTCCACACAGAAAGTCCCACCGGGCCGGGAATTGAACCGGGAACCTTCTTGCTGTGAGGCAACAGTGCTAACCACTAAGCCACCGTGCTGCCCGGTTATAATTCAGTGGATGACAAAAAAGAAAAGAAAAAAAAAATTTGTTGTGTTAAAAAAATAAACTGTAAGGATAATTTGAGCTTTGAGGAATATCTCACAATAAGCAAAAACAGTCAAAGAGGACTTGGAGCAGCTTTGAAACATTACCAGAGGGAAACCACACTGGTGAAATGGGATATTGTTCCCTATCGATTCTCACCATATAACATCTGACAACACTGAACTGCCATAAAAAAAAAAAAATCATCCGGAGGAAAATGAGAGACGAATGTGCCAAGCATCGGGAAAATGATTAAATTTCTCTCTGCACTGTTTCTCAGAGAAAATAAGTCAGGGACGGGAATGGAATATTTAGGAGTTATAAGCAACTCGCCCAGATATCACAGAGATTACGCGCACGAAACCAGAACAGCAGAAGGGAGAAATCACAGAGCACCGTTCAGAAAAAGAAATAAACAAAGCGAGCTGAAAAAAACAACAAGATACAGTTTAGAAACAGACAAGTGTGCAGTTACAAAAAAAAAAAAAAAACAGAGTGCTAAGATGAGAAGATAATACTGGCACAGAAGACACAAGAATATGAAGAGCATTAAGGTGGAGATGAGAAGTGAAACTGGCATGAGAGAAGGAGTGTTGCTTGTTTGTGTATTTTCCCTTATTGAGATAATTTTGCAGCTGTTTTATCGCCCACAATATTGGCCAAAGCTTAAAAATAAAAAAAAAGAATTTGTTTCTTGAGAGAAAAGGCAAGCACGTTTATGAAATATTAACAATTTCAATCAGGTTCTTGCAGAAAATAGTGTTCTACTCCGTGTGGAGCCACATGGAAGTATTTTGAACACTTGTTCATTCAAAGAACACCCAAGAAGTTACAGCGGGATTGTTTTACAGCAATGTTCCCTTGTTATAATTAACCCCAGCTGCAACCGGATCTGCCTGCTGGTGTACCAAGGACCTGTGTCATAAAAGGCTTCTTACTGGCATATTATCATCTACCTCAGGATCAACTATTGAGGGCTCACATGGTAAAGGTGAAGCAGACATAATAGGTCTAGCATCAATAGTCCACGTCTGTAAAGATCTCAGATCATCAAGTGGATCACTACACCAGATGTTACGTGACACCTGGATAGATCGCTGCGTAGCTGAGGTGATATTCAGGACCTGGCTCCAGGTTTACCACTGTAAAAAGTCTGGTTTCAAGTCTTTATACAGCAGATTGTGACAGATTGTTCAGCTGAAAAGAAAAGAGTCTGATAAGTATGTAAACAGAACTGACCGCATGATCACCTGCGGGTCAACAAACCCTAGCAGCCTAGTGGACTGAGCAACAGGCAGCCGAACACAGTGCAGCACGAGCATCAACCCACTGGCTGGTAATCAGTCAGCTTGGAAGGGTCTGAGGCAAAGGTCGTTCAACTGGACGACCTCCATGCTACAAGAAGTAGAATCTAATGAGCCAGAGGCAATCCAGCTGGCATCCTCCCATTACTGGTAAGCAGTGTTCAACCAGGGTGAAGATAGCAGCTTCAGGCATCTCTGCTAAGCTCTGCCCCAAAACCCTTCCAAGCCGACCCAGAACCGGTTGCAGCAGGTTTCCACAGTTACAGCACAATAAGAACGAGTATGCTTGTTAGGTCTTTATTCACAGCTTAGATGTGAAGCTCACTGAAAATGCAAAGCAGCAATTTGACACCATAGACTGAAATTGTCACTCAAGACCACAGGTCCACTTATGCATAAATCTGTGTCTTTTAATCAATTTAAAGACATTTGCCAACGGCCTTATAATAGGTATATAAAAATGAAATCCCTGTCATAGATGTGGACTGTAAGTACAGAGACCAAAACATTATTTTTTAACATAAACCGGCTGTAAATATGTTTATTTCTGCTGCAAAGTTACAGTTTAGCTTGGGGGTCAGTGGAGAGTGACTCGCATTTGGAGCCAGCCCCTAGTAGTCAGTCGAGGAACCGCTGGCTGCCAAGACTGGTTTGCTGCAGGTTTTTTTTCTTTTTCCTCTTCCAGGATTCTGTCCCATTAGCAATCCAGATGCAGGCCCCTGATCCCAACACATATATGTATGCAGGTTTTCCCTGAATTACAAAAAAAAAGGGGAAAAAAAACAAAATGAAGAAAGGGGAAGATAGTCTTTATAGTGAGATTTGCAGACTGTTATTTTGACTTGAGATTTGTTCTGTTGAATTCCTCCAATTGGCTGCTGAGTGCTGTAGCAGGGGGATAGTCACGGTAGAGCTGCTTTGTATGAATAACATTTCATGTGCAATAATCTGTAGCTTCCTTGTCACAAATTTCCTCTGTCAGGCAGACTGACAACAGCAGAAAGATGCATAAAACTGTTATTTGCATTTTTCTTCTCCTTTCTGACACTCACTGTTTTCTTTTTGACAGAAGTGAGAAGTTTGTTCTGTCAGGAATTGCATTTTATAGACCACATCCACTCAGAAGTGTGTTGGGCTCATTACTTCAGCAGGAAGTTTGGCACTCACTGTGCAAAATGACGTGGTCGGTTTGACATGAGAAGCTTGTTTTTATCTGAAAACGAATGTGCTGAAGTTGGAAAGTCTCTCTGGGTTGACTTGTGTGGAAAGCAGTACTGCATGAACACCGCAGCCAACTCAAGCAGAGAGTGATGTGGAAACTTGAGGCCAGCATATCAAGGATGATGTAGGAAACATATTTCAGCCAGGAGTTTAACTTCTGATATAAAAATAGAAGTCTTTTGAAGGATTTTTAACCTTTTGGGGAAAATTGAAAATAGTATTTTCATAAATCCTCTAACATGCCTGGAGGGGCTCCTTAAGTGGCAGTCCCTGGCATCTGAATTTAATAAAACTTAAGTTTTATAAGTTATGTCAGTTGGTTTGCTTTTTTCTTCCTCCATACACTCTCCAGCTTTTCTGGTTTTGTCAGCGTGTCAGCAGATTGATTAGATGCACGCTCACTTCTGTAAAAATCACTATTATCAAAGAATCAAAGAGTACAGGTGATGCTAATAACCTCAGCGCCGACTGTAATGCTTTAGAAATGTAATAAATAAATAAACAGATAAATAAGGGAAGAGAAGTTGAAAAACAGAAAAGCGGCAGACAGAGAGGAAGAAGAGAAACGTATTCGGCTGTTAGGAGGGATGTCTTCAGGCTAAAACATAAGATGCGTTAACAAGCAGAAAACCACCTCTAATTGCCCAAAGGGCTGTTTTTCCTGTTTCATTGACACGTTCAAACTGTGAATCAAACCACATGCTATCATTGTACAAATAATGTCTTTCTTTGTGTGTGTTAACCAACCCTCACTGCATACCAAACCAAAGGTATTCCACATTTAACATGTTCCACACAGATCCACTCACAAAGGCTGCATATTTGTACAACTTATTTGATGGATACCTGCGCAAATGCTGAACAAATTGACAATTAATGATTTATGTTCGCTCAGACAGTGGACATATCTTGAAGAAAAATCAATTGTTTCTGAAAAAGACATCTGTCAGTGCGCTGTTCAAATTTATAGGATACTGTGACATCACAGACACAGACTAAAGTGGAATAATCCCCCTTGTTGATGTAAATCTTTCCCAACTTCCATATTGCATGTGCTATACACAACTTTGAGTGAAAAGCTGTGCTGTTCAGACTACATGACTCTCTGTCTCAGTCTTAAAGTTGTTGTGACGTTTACACTAATGGACTGATGAGTGACAGGCAGTTATATATCCCACTACAAAATATGACAGGTACTCGCTCATCAAACTGGCTTCCAAACTATGTCTTGTCAAGCAAATCCAAGGGGAGTGTGTTGGCAATGTGTTGGCAAGCATCTTTGATAAGTCTTTAATTCCCATCCTTTCATCAAACAACTTTCACTCATCCAAGTTCAGGTCGTGGTGGCAGCAGCCTAAGCAGAGAGGCCCAGACCTCCTTCTCACCTCCCACCTCCTCCAGCTCTTCTGGAGGAATACTGAGGCGTTCCCAGGCCAGTCCAGAGTTATAATCTCCCCAGCATGGCCCATGTCTTCCATGGGGCCTCCTCCCGGTAGGACATGCCAGAAACACCTACATGCTCGCCAGATGCCCGATGCGTGTTTGATTTGCTTTGATTTGTTCACACGTAAAGATTAAGAGCCAGTGAACAACCACTGACCGCGTATCGATTTGCCTCCAACAAGTTAGCAAGCTCAGCATCTTAAAATCATATAGTGTAAAAGTGGCTCCACACTGTGATTTAGAGTCCCTAACGATAATTTGAAAACTCATCTTCCCCTCAAAGCTGTAAAAAGTAAGTGATATTAAGTCTTTCCTTGTCACTGTGACAAACAACGATGAGCACCATCCACTTACTAATGAAAAAGATATGTACTGTATTCTAGTCTTCTATGTCCTAATATATGTATTCTACTAAAAATGTCCTTTTTCTCAGGTATTAGCCGCTCTTGTCTTAAAAACAGGCTTCCCGTCCTCCTCGGATCGGTTTCAGCTTATGATAAATGTAATAGCAGTACAGAGAAATGCGCATGCTTGTAAATGCACGAGCTTGTAAATGCACAAGCTTGTAAATGCAAGAGCCTGTAAATGTACAAGCCTGTAAATGCACAAGCTTGTAAATGCACGAGCCTGTAAATACACAAGCTTGTAAATGCACGAGCCTGTAAATACACGAGCCTGTAAATGCACGAGCCTGTAAATGCACGAGCCTGTAAATGCAGGAGCCTGTAAATGCACGAGGCTGTAAATGCACGAGCCTGTAAATGCACGAGCTTGTAAATGCACGAGCTTGTAAATGCACGAGCCTGTAAATGCACAAGCTTGTAAATGCACAAGCCTGTAAATGCACAAGCCTGTAAATGCACGTGCCTGTAAATGTACAAGCCTGTAAATGCACGAGCCTGTAAATACACGAGCCTGTAAATGCACGAGGCTGTAAATGCACGAGCCTGTAAATGCACGAGCCTGTAAATGCACAAGCTTGTAAATGCACAAGCTTGTAAATGCACAAGCCTGTAAATGCACGTGCCTGTAAATGCACGAGCTTGTAAATGCACGAGCTTGTAAATGCACGAGCTTGTAAATGCACAAGCCTGTAAATGCACGAGCCTGTAAATGCACGTGCTTGTAAATGCACGAGCCTGTAGCGTTTACCCGTAATCACAAACAATGAGTCCCAAACTCACTTTGTGACATAGAACAACTGTGCTCATGTTAATCTGAGCATCTGTGTACACCAGCCATTTTACCCAATTAACAGTCAAAGATGGGAAAAAGTAATTACAAAGCTGAGTGGGAGACTGGAAGTCGTGCTGAGACACATTACGTAAATACACACATTCATGCAAAGAAGCACTTACACCTGCCCTTAACTGAAAACGACGCTTGCTTGCAAGAATATAGCGTCCTGAGACAATTAGTTATTAAAGTAGACATAAGTGAAAAGATGAGGGACACTGAGCAAAGGAGTCGGGGGTAAAAAAAATAACAATCCACAGAGAAAGCCTCAAAAGTCCTCTAATCCATAAAGGTACTGTGTTTCTAGTGATCTGTTTTTTCAAAGCAGGACTAGACATGCACATCCCCGTTGATCTGTCTGCACAGATCAAATAATATCACGGCAAAACCGCAAACACTCTTTTTTTTGGTCTCTCTCACACAAACATAATGACACTGTCAAGGACTCAAAAGGCTTTCACACCTCGATTAACAGGTTGCACAGCTTTTAGGACGCGAGGTTATACAGATGTGCTGTGACATACTTGTAACACCAGTAACAACAGTTTCCACTTTTTTGTCATTCTTAAAGTAGCTCTAATTAATGTGCATACAATTACCTGTGTTAAGCCCTTGAATCTGTTGTGTTTATGAAAGCATCCTACTGCAATGAGAGGTGGGGATGGACCAGCAAGCTTTGTCACACTAGAGGTGATATCATCACTGCAATGTTCTGCCTTCCTTTGTATATTCATATAAAGAAGAGGAACTCGTACCATGTCTGGGGAATTTATATAAAACAATACATGTATTTCTAATATCGACTGAATGACTGGCACTCAGTTATTATGTGAAAAAAATGTAAAGAAGCATCGAGGACACTCAACGAGCATCCTCCTACTGCAGATGGATATCTAACAGCTGGAGCTGGCAAAGGGAACGCAAGGAGGGAATCCCAGGAATCAAAACCCTGATAACTACTTTTTCATATCAAACTATTTTGAAGTCACTGTTCTGAAAAAAAAAAAAGACAACAAACTTATGTTAGGCCTCTTTTTTTTTATGGCTCCTTCTCTTCAACTCCAGATGTGGCTTTTGACTGAAGCAGGACCTGGTGGGGGTGTAGGACTTTGCTTGAGTTAGAGTGAGTCGTAGCGGTTGTGGCTTCTCCATCTTCTAACCTGACGTTGTGATATGATAGTGACTTGTTCAACCAACTGATCCTCAAACCATTTCTGTCAACAAAACACGTGTATATACAATTTCAATGTTGGCTTTACCCGGTGAAGATGACTCTGAGCAATTAAAGGATTGAAATATGATGCAGAACCGGCAACATTACTTAGATAGTGTGTCTTTAATGGAGACATAAAGTCCTAGTCAGCTGGTGTCTTCAGTGGGTTTGTCAGTGTAGGTGTGAGGTGTGAGGTGTGATCAAATGACAAGACAAACAATACAAACTCAGAGAATCTGAACAAGTCCAGGCTTGTCTGGAATGACTGGTTTGATTAGCAATGTATTGATAAAAATCTGTGCACTTTACAAAGTACTGAGGAGCCAAGTGAAAGGTTAAAAAGGCAAAAATCGTTCCAGTGTCAATCAGCTCCACTGTGACCTTACTTCCGGAGGAGTGTTTAATCGTCCTCCCTCTGCCTGCTGGTTGTAATCGGGGTTCTGGTGACTGATGAGGTGATAAGGGTGTCCAGAATGTTTCCCTTGAGTCACATAAAGTCTTTCATCCACACATATGGAGGTGTTTACTTGGAACAGGTGGTGAGGACACTGAAGACTGAAGAGTCTGACACAGCACACACACACGCTGTCTCGTTATCCCAGCTCCCAGTTATTTATGGTCCTAGATCAAACATTAGAAAATGATATGCCTGACACTCAACTGCACATCATAGAAAAAAAAACAATCAAAAAAGAAATGGATGAAGCCTGACTAACAGCTGTCTTGTAATTTGCTTTTCTGTTATCACTGCAGATTAGGACTCTCAGACAACCAAACATCGCATGACGCTGCCATGCAGCACAGGTGCCCTCGTGGAAATAGACCAAAAGAAGACTTTCTCCCAGCTCTTGCTTTGTGGCTTGTAATTATTGTCATAACCACAACTGTCAGTCAACACCACATAGACTCGTTTGCGCGCAAGAGATTTCCACCTTAAAGGAATTCCTCTGTTTTTTTTTTCTTTTGCTTTGTTGCAGTTATTTGTTCATTTCCTGTCTCTCATTTGGTGAGTCATGATCCTTTTTCCATCCTGTCTTGCAAGGAACAAAACAAAAATTCAAAAAAGAATGAAGAATTTCTGGATGGATGGATGCACAGATGGGTGGGCAGATCTTCGTCAGTTCCAACTTTCTTCCTTTCTTCTACCCCTCTGTATTCATTCATTTCAGCACCTGTAAAATCAATATGACCCTAACCAAATGCTTAAGGATAACATGACACAAATGTAAATTCCAACATGTTATTTTCCTCTTCTTCACGCCACTCTGAAGCCGCTGCTGCCACAGGAATGACAACCCTTGTTGGGATTCTGTCGCATCAAGCCAGCAGATTTGAATGCTAAACCCATTAGCCAAGCATCACTCACAGTCAGAGCTGGCAATGATAAATAACCCAACCAGAGAAATCTGATTAGCAGAGACGGAGGCAGGGGATCAGAGGGAATGAGTAACAGCAATGTCGCCGCTATCGGGCCTCAGTCAGATTGAAAATCACACAGCGAGAAAACATGAAATGTTCATCTGCAGTGGGTTGTGTCGGCTGTTTTTCTAAAACATGGATTGGGACCCAAAATTAGGTCTTTGGTGGGTCGCAATTAAATGAAAGCTGAACTTTGTGTGCATGTTGCTGAGCTCTGACACATCAAAGTCATTGATGTGCGCAAAGGGCAGGTTGGGAAATAGGTTTCCTTCAGTTGAGAGTTTCTGGGTGGGACTGTTGGCTTGAGAGAACGGCTATGGATGAGTGAATCATTCACCTAGAAGGCACCAGGCAGGATTTTCAGGGGCAGGCGTACGCATAGGCATACGCAATTATTAAAGAAATGTGACCAACAGTTTGTTACCAATAATTTTAGATTTCATCAGATCTCATCACATTCCATGTCAGCAGCTCATATTGTCAAGGCCGTTCTTGGTCATGTCTCCCATTTCTGGCTGTTACAGAGACTGAGGACCGTCTTCCTATCTGGGTGACGCACAGATTATCTTGGAGGAGGGACAGCCGAGCGCTTGGCAACGTAGAAAATATTCAAGAAGGGCCAACTATTTCCAGGGATCTTCGCAATTTGCAAATTGTGCCTTGGCGCTGCGAAGTTCACAGGAAGCACGGCCGATTTAACAAATTTAACCTGAAGGTGTGAAGTGGTGTGCGTGAGGAGCCCTTCCGCATTGAGCTCTGGCTCGTCTCAGCAGGGGCCCCCCACAAGCAATTGCACCTTGTGCCCTTTTACACCTTTTTTCCCGAGCTCCACATTACTATTCACAAAGTAACAGCATTTCTTTTAAGTCTGGTGGTAGAACATTGCAGTAGACTCCGTTGTTAACTTCAAAAAGTGCTAAATGTGTGAGGTGTTATAGAAGCATCAGTGAAGCAGGTTCAGACCTGTTTTTCTTTCTTGTTTTTATCTTTTGTCAAAGACAATTCCTTGTGAAGGGTTATGATTTTTTTATTGTTAACTTTTGTTTGTTTGTTTTAGTTGATATGTTTGGATGTCACGTGTTGTGAGATCCCACAGATCTGCTGGTTTGACTGGAACTGTTTACACCCAAAAAATATGTCATTCAGCGATTGGTTGAGATTTGTAAGGTGCTGTGACATCACAGACCCAGACCAGGGTAGGACTAGTAGAATTAGTTCCCATTCTTTGTCTCTACCCACATCTTCACATCTTGCTGCACTTGCTTTATATGTTAAGTGGGTAATACAAACATGAATTTCACTAAAGGCAAGGAATGTATCGGACTCCACCGACCATCAGCCTTTAAATAGATGGATTTTCTTGACATATTTCTTGTAAAATGAAAGCAATAATTCTGAAACTTGGTCCCACTGCAGGGGAGTCAGTCTTTCCATTGAACGGTGTTTTGCGAACAAGTGTAATTCTTGTAAAAGTCGTCCCACGAGGCTTCTTTTCACTCGACTTTAAAGAAGATGGACAGAAACGTGTTAAGTTTAAGAAACATTATTACAGATGCAATTCAAGTGAGACAATTTTAAATGCACTTATCCTGGTCACTCCCATCAGATGCATGCATTTACAATCATTACAGTGAGCTTTTAGGTCAAAGTGAAATAAAAGTCTTTGACTATAGTGACTGATTCTGTCAAGAAGGTAATCATGTGCTCATTTTGTTTGTCGTTTTATATCACATCATTTCTGTAGTCTCACTCAAACTGTAAACTTTTTGCAGATCTGCTAAACTGAAGACACAATTAATTTTTTTTTCCTTTCAAATACGCGTTTCAAAGGCATTTCTTTCTATTGTTAAGCAGGCCTTATATGAGCAATATGTTTAATTGCAAGACTGCCCCTGCGGCAATGGACTCACAGGAGCACCACAAAACATCAAACCATAAGTCCTGGTTAATTATTAAGAGCAAATTTAATTCACCCTCACCAGCTCACTTACAAGCTCATGCATCTCCTAAGTCGAGCCACTTATACGTTGCATAAGCATTCCTGGCGGCAAACAATTACACAAACACGCACACACACACACACATACATTGATTGACCTTTCCCACTGAGTGTTATTAATACATGCAGGTTGTATCTGGAAAGGTTAACGAGCAGTAAGGCCAGCACCGCTCACACAGAATACAAACAAGAACAGTGGAAATCTAACCTTACACAGCTGACAGAGACGCCACGTGACTATCAGGAGTTTTTGTAATTTTGTAATAATGTACCACGTGAACACTAAAAACACTGACTTCGGTGGAAGTAAAAACCAACAAACAAACAAAAAAGTTTTAGTAATGATTTCAGCAGCATTTATCGAGAGTTTTTAAAAGCCCTAAGAATTGCCTGTGCTTGCAGGTATTGTGACCAGCTATGTTTTTCACTTAATGAGCCCTCAGAGCTGTTAATCACAGTTTATTAACATAATCTTGTGATTACGGGGAACAAAGCTGACTCAGATGTTATGGAACCCGTACGCGGTGAAACTATTTTTAAAATGTATTTTCTGTCTCCAAGGATTGAATTGAAGTTTGTTTCAGCCAATCATCTGTCCAAATAATCCTCAAGTGTTTGGTGTCAATATGGTTATCTCACTGGTCCCAATCGAGTCGGATTGGGACCAGTGAAATCCCAATCCTGTAACACCTGCAGCAGTCGAAGAGGGCGAGGTGACCAGGTACCCTCACCAACCAGATGGTGTGTATTTTTACAGCTCACAAACATGGCAGAAGACAGAATACGAAAACAGTTTAGAACAACTTTTACAAAATGTCAGTGTAGTTTATATGGTCTGATAGATTTAGACTTAATTGGCAAACAAAATCAAATTAATTCAAGATTAAATCGTGCAGTTAAGGGCTGACCACAGCAAGAACAATCTCCATAACAATAACAGTGATGATGTAAGTATCCACAAAGCTGTACAGAACAATAATGTTCTGGTAACGGCGTTCCCAAGTACACACATCACGATCCAGCTGTACCCAAGCTTTCCATTGATGAAAAGTGTTACCAGACTTCTTTTAAAGGACAAATTTCATTCCGACTTTTGCATGGGCCAAAATCAATTTAATGACATTCTCATTATTTTTCAAAGAAGACATCAGAGGAGACCGAACTTCAAGGAAACCAAACTATACGCTAACCAGTCACTAAGCCAGGCAGCCACGTGCAGCCTGAAGCCGAGGTTGTTGAGTAGATGAGCCAGTCACTGGCAACCGTGAGTCTAAGCTGAGTAGCCTGACATGGGGGTCAATGGCGATTACCCCCTTGTCTTCTAGTCAAAGCCCTGTGAGGAAATCTAAGGTTACAATGACTTGGATCACAAGAAAGGAGAAAATTTTAAAAATAAATCAAATACCCAAATGCTATAATCTATAATATAATAAGTATCCTTACAACAAAGAACATTAATACCAGTGTGAAGCACCATAAGCTCCACGGTGGACGCTGAACTCTGATTGGCTGTTACTGATTTTATCATTCAACAAATCACTCTAAAAGGGATCTTAATTATGTAATTGGCCAGGCCTGTATGTGTTACAGCTGTGGTGTGGACTGTAGTCACTTGAAGTGGACTAACATTTGCAACCACCTTCAGCCAGGTGTTGCTCTTGGTGTGGACGGCCCTTAAAACCGTCTGTATAAAGTGACATTTTATTTTATTTTGAAATTGGATGCAAAGCTGAAAGCAACATTATGCGTCACTAAGAGAACTGTAACACAGCACTGAAAACATGTGGTTCCACAAAATATAAATGAAGTGCATCGCAAATGGTCTGTCTCTTTCTTTCTTGCATGTCCAGAAACTGTCCTGTCTGAAATGATCTGAAATGCAACTCTCCTTCCATCTCAGAACCCAGAGCTTTGAAGCATGAAGTGAAGCTTTAATGGCTTTGGAAAGCGTTGAAACGTGCAGAGTCACAGAAATGAATGTGAGAAACAAATGACTTGGAACGTCTCTCTGTTTCCCGTTCCCCCCTTAACTGGGTCAGTGTGATGATGGTGTCGGTGTCTGGACTCAGCAGCAGCATATTTGCATCAGTCAGTCATCCCAACTAGACCGTGAAGAGAAGGATTTCCCTGATCAGCTGAGCCTGTGAGTCAGTGAAATATACCCTCATAAAACCCTACTGGACTGAAAGGAGGCCTGAGGATAACTTGGATCCATTTAATGTGCTCAACTTCAGGCTCTTTGCTTTTGGCGATGCAGATATGTTAGAAGTGTTAACGGAAAGTAGCATTGCATGGAACTCATACTTTACAAAATGATGCTTACAAGACGGTGCTGTCTTTGGGACGGCATTCTTATGGTATTTTATAGAAGAGTTATCTCCAGAATGGATCCAGATGATGAGTTGAACGTGTGGTAAAGGATTTAGCAAACAGTCGTACTTCTATATCTGGTCATGCTAGAGGGGGAGAAAAAAAACACGAGACCTTTTTTTGGCTTAAAATGGTTATTATATACTTGACTGTTTTGCACATTTTAGGTGTTGTGCGTATGTATTTATATGAAAGAGGCTCTCTTAAAGCGCATGATCAAAATTAACATTGTCAGGAAAAACACTCAGGGCTGTGATCTGCATCAGCGCTCGTGATGGTATGCACTCGGTTCTGCTGAGACACTAAGACAGCCCTCTGGTGTGCTTTAAGGTTGGATAAGAACGCAGTGGTGCAGTCAGTGGCAATGCAACCAAAGTCAGTCTCTAATTAGGCCAACTCATCCAAATTTGAAGGGATGTGGTTAAGAAAAACAATATCTCCAGCAGCCTCGGGACACCCTTAAACTTGAAAATTTGGCTGCAATTGCAACTTTGGGGCTTAATTAACTGTGCGGGCTGGCTTGTTGGGTCATATCAAAACAGCTTGGGATGCTATTCCAAAATTGTGATGAGGCTGAGCAGTGGTTAATGCAAATCACATTTAGAGGTGAGCACATTTCTAAGATGCTGCATATTTATCTACTGGTATTTGACTTGGCTCTATGACTCACCTTTCCTACAGAGTGGAGACACACGGCATCTTGAACAAATGACCTTTTCTTTATTTGAAGGATATAATATAATATAATATAATATAATATAATATAATATAATATAATATAATATAATATAATATAATATAATATAATATAATATAATATAATATAACATAATATAATATAATATAATATAATATAATATAATATAATATAATATAAATAAAAATTTAACATAAAGATGAGGATGAAGAGCATCATTTGAGAAATTATTCAAATAGACACCAAGTGCTTTTGTGTAATGACCAATTGTTCAGATATCAAGATCTGAGAAGAAATCTGAGATATCGCAAATAGAAACAGCACGAGCAGACATGCAGGAGAGAGTATGAGAGGCCGAGTCATGGAGTCACGCTTTCACGTGCAGAAGGCTGCTGGCCGCCTGCATACTGATGCGGGCTGCAGAGGTGGGCAGGTGGAGGAGTTGTGGGAATGCATTCGGGTTCGACAAAATTGGAGCAAGAGAAACGGTGTGAGAATGACAGACCTGACAGAGACCAATGAACAGTACACAAAAGCTTTTGCTGGCTACCCATTCTGGTGCCAAGTCTGAGATGGAGAGGGCACCGCAGCTAAACCTCCTCCAACAACACTCTTCATAAAGTTCCAGTCAGCAAAAGCAAAGGTGGCAACTGCAGTGAAAGATAAATGCAGATCTGTGCAGCAATGATGCTGACTCATTGTATTTCCAGATGTGACTCAGGAGGGAGTTGCACCAAGAAAGGATTCACTTTAGCAAGACATTAGGCTACAGGAAAACAGAGTGAGATAAAGACAGACAGACCTGCATGGCAATGTTGCTTTTAAAGAAGAAAAATTTTTAAAATAAATCAATTAAATAAATCTTGATGTGCTTGAGACCAGTTGTCCGCATGCTTGAAGTCACTACCAACTGAAAACCTCAGATATAACACAACCACGTCACGTTGTTTGTGGCTGCATAGAGCTGAAACTGCCCCAGTTGTTCGGATTTACCAGGTCCTGTGACATCAAAGACCCAGATCAGAGTAGAATCATCTAACCTTCCCATCTTCATCTCTTCACATCATGCTAAAATTTGCTGATTTCAAAGGTGGCACACCCTGCAGATTAGGGGGAGTGGAGTGACTCCTGAAACTGATCCGTATAAATATAGCTGAAACCTTTCTATCCATCCATCCCTCCATCCATCAACTTCCTCTTATCTAAGTTGGGGTCATGGGGGCAGCAGCGTAAGCAAAGAGACCCAGACCTACCTCTCCTCAGTCACCTCCTCTAGCTCACCCGAGGGAGAATTGAGCCACTCCCAAGCCAATCAAACAATATAATTCCTCCAGGGTGTGCTGGGTCATCCTCCACCTGGTTTTGGCATGCCTGAAACAACTGCTTAGGGACGCGTCCAGGAGGCATCCTAATGAGACAAACTACCTCAACTGGCTCCTCTGCAGAGTTCAGAGTGTGGTCCCCTACCTGGGGGTGCAGGGAATCCACCGCCCCATCTACTTGGGAGAACCCCAATGAGGAGGCTGGTAGCCATGGGGCAGTCAGTAACCTCGATTCCAACTTGATGCCTTGCACCATGGGCAACTCACTGAAGAGTAGAACATGGTCCAGTCCCTATCAAGATTGGCTGCAGGACTCATGCTGTGCGTTGATGTGGGTGAGCTAAACTATTTCTGGTTGGTACTTCCCAACTTCAGACACAAGCGCCGGTTCCTTCTCCACCAGAGACATGACCGAAGGTCGGGTTGCTGAGGCACATTTCTTCGGTTACTTCCTGTCTCACTTAACACTGGACTCACATGGCCCCATCCGGCAGGCGGTGGGCCCACAGGAGTTTGACAAAAGCACACAATTCAAGACCTTAAAAAAATCTGCCAACTTTGGAAAAGATCTTATAATATGAAATCTTTAAGTAGAAGGGGAACCTTTTGATCTCCACCTCAAAAGGTATTTCATCCATCCGTGTATTTTACAACACTTGTGAGGGACCGGGTTGAAGCAGCAAATGCCTTAACAGATCCACAGCTTTGCTTTGACAAAGTTCCCCTAATTCACCTCAGCAGCAGCTGCTGAAAAATATATCAGACCATGACAAAGACTCAGGCTAAATCTGCAATGAAGAATATGAGCAAATAGTCCTATTTTTCATGGCCGAAACAGTCACATGTCACATGTCAGGGTGGATGTAAGAGATAACTGCAGAGGGACAGAGCGTGAAGTTCAATATTTTCACAAACAAAATGTTTCTCAGCTTCATCGTGTGATATCTTATCTGTAGTGACACAACTTAAAAATAATATAAATGAATTGAAAATTGTGCTTTTTTTTAATTATAATTTTCTTATACATTGTTGTTGTTACATTGTGGTTTTTTGTCTTTTTTTTTTTTTTTTATCTGCCTCTTTCCCCTGGACTGGATGATCTCGTTTTCACTCAGCAGGGCCTTCCACTTCCCACTTCCAGGTAAACATTCAACATATTAAAAATGCCTATAGGTGCTTTCAAGTTTTTATCTCCTCTTTCTCCTCCTCCTCACAGCTGCCAAGCGCTTTGCCGATAAACCCACTTCAAGGATCAGCAGTCCGTCTGAACATTTGCTCGCACTGTTTGCTGTGTGGTTGCAGTTTTACATGTTTACAAGACGTGTGAGTATTAAGATATCTGGGAGTCACCGCATTTAAAAGATGAATTAAAATAGCAGACTGATTTCAGATGTCAGAGTAAACTCCAACTAGAGCATCTTTGCTGTGGACTCGGGTGGATGTGATCAGCATGTACACCATCCTCACGCTGCAGTGCAAGATGCTTATCCGAGCACAAAGCCACTTCCCTCCTCAGACGTGACTTCAGCAAACTGAGAATAGCTCAGAAGGACTTGCAGTGGTCTCTCTCACACACACATTCACACACGGACATGTACAAACACACACATTCGATCGGTGGTACCACTAGCTGTGTAAAAGGGACAGTTCCTCTGCCAACGCAACATGCTGTTGGCGAACACTGTGAGAGGCTGTCAGAGACTCTTCTGCTCACTTACCGCTTCGCACCCGGCCTGCTGTACTCAGCAAAAGCCCGAGGCCAGTGTTTTATGCAAAATTCCTAAAAAAAAAAAAAAAAAAGATTACCTGAAAACATACACAAAAAGAAAAAAGGAAAACACTCTTAATTTCTGAAAAAACAACTGGTGAAGATCCAGTTTTTAAATGAGCTCAGGAGGACAGAGATGTCCGCTCTAGGAGATGTTGGAAAACTGATAGCCAACCCCTGCAGGCAGCACAACATCCCAGCTCCACGTATTTCACCCAAATGGATGAACGGTTGGACCGTTTTAACCGTCTGGGGTCTACTAATGCATAAAAAGCGTCTTTTTTTTTTGTCTCTAAACCCCCCTGTAGTTCCCAGCAAACGTGTTGTTCAGATCTGAGAAACTTTGTCCACATGGTGAGGACACCAGAAGCACATTTGCGTACGCTGCGCTCAAACATCCTTCCGTTTGTTTTCTCCTCTGCTTCCATGTTGATTCTGCTGACACAAATACACCCCTCACCCATGACATATGCGCACACATCAAGCGTTTCTTCCCCTGGCATGCATACAAAGAGACGCAAATACTCCCTTCCCTCCCTCTCTGTGACATACAAACACACAAAACAGCAACCTCACACATAAGAGAAACACCTCACGTTGGCCAACTGGAGTCAGCTACTGAGAGGTGTTACTTTGATGCCTGAAGTGGACGTTCTGTGCGGTTTGCGTGTGTGAAAGTTCAGTGAGGAGTAAGGTGAGAAAAAAAAACAAAAACATTATGCAATTCCAGGATTCTGCTGACCAAGGGTGATCTTTAACTTTAGTCCAATTATTCAGCGCTGCTCTGTCTCTTATCTGCACATACACACACAGAGGACACATGCTACCAAAGCTCCTGCTCATTTCCAAGAATATGGGAGAGCCAGCAGTCAAGGGCAAAACAGGAGCCTCCACTTCCACTAAACGAGAGCGCCCTCGACGCTCAGAACTGCTCTGCCAAAAAATGTCTGAGATCTCCTCAGATCTGGGGTGAGCGATGAGAAAAAGCGTGCAGTAGTCAATAAACATGGTGCCTTCTTCCTTTTCTTTCCATCTTTAATCAGGACCCGTCCTATTCTTAAACGCAGCATGCTGTGACTGATGCGAGACTGTTTTCATGTTGATAGCCATGCCATTGAATTTCATCAGCACCAAATACAATCCAATGTGACAGAAAACAAAAATCCCCCCGAGGGCAGCTCAGATCGGAGATTAAGGCTTTATGGGCTTTCATGGAAATTTACGTGCTGACAAATCTAAATATTTCCCCAAAATTAGTAACTTGACACACACACGCAAAAAGAAAAAAACAAAGGTTAGTGATGGGAGAATTTACTCTTTTTTTCTTTTTTTTTGCTTGATTCTTTTCACTCAAAATATTTCATCTGATTTGTTCAGGGATTCTCAAATGAAGAAAAGGTCATGAGTAAGGTTTCCTGGGTCTGGTTACTCACATACTCACTAACTTCAGGGATGGTGGTGATGGAGGGATTAAACTCTCATTCATTCATTGTGTGCGCTTAAGTCCCACGAGTCCCACTGAATAAGTGATGATGGATGGATGGATGGATGGATGGATGGATGGATGGATGGATGGATGGATGGATGGATGGATGGATGGATGGATGGATGGATGGATGGATGGATGGATGGATGGATGGATGGATGGATGGGCAGTCTAAGTTAAGAGCTTAAATCTGTGATGGGCGTTCAAAGGTCATTCTGATGGAAACAGCTGCTTAAAAACTTCATGAAACCTCACTGGCCTGAATGACACATAGTCATAACAACAAACGCTATTATCCAAGTTACGACAAAATGTATATTCAAAACAGCTTTAGCTCCATACGTTACCCTCGAGACAGAGTTGATTACACGGCGAACACATCCAGAAACATGTACACAAAGCTGCCAGCTTCACAGTTGTGATTAATGGAGTGAGAATCTCAGCCGACCTTGTTGATCTGCATATAGGACCGGAGCTATGGAGCCTTGAGGCAGTGGACATGTTCGTGACTGTTAATGGGGACTAAGAAAGAGAGGTGTGTGCGTGTGGATTTGTGTTGCCGAGTGAGTTCCAGTGTGTGAATATGCTTATTTTTACGCGTGCATATGTGTGTGTCTGTGAGCCTAACATGCCCTGAGGCCCTAACAGACGGACTCTAAACCATGTTACGCACACACACCACTGCCTCGCTTAATAGTGCATGAGATAAGAACATTTGGACTTCAAAATAACTCCCACACACCCTCTCTCTCTTTGGGAAATTGAGTTTTATGGCCCCCCAGTTTAAGACAATGGCTCCCATGGTTCGGACAGCTGAAAGGAAATTCCCTGTCAACGACTGCAAGAAGTCCTGATTGGTTGAACAGGAAATGTAATGTAAACTGGGACATAAGGGTGAAGTCACATATCTATGCACAGAACATACTGTATGTGTGCAGACATGCAACAAGTAAATAAAAGCGCAGACGTGTAAATAAACATATGTACTTGCACAGATGCACAGGCAGATACATTGCATACGGACAATTAGAGACATAAGCTGGTATGAGCACAAGGGAGACAAAAACACTTTCCATGGCGATGAAATTTACTGCTATGTCCGTGATATGCCTCTCATTTGTTCATTGTAATATATTTAAGCTTTCCAGGACAAGTCAGATTAAAGTCTGCTTTGGTCTAAATAATACTTCATTCATTACCTTGGGAACTTGGGTAACTTTTTGTCGGACATACCTGTGCGTTGAAGCAATTATTTACCTAAGGAATGACACAAGTTATCAGAAACTCGCTCAGCAGGTGATAAATGATGACTCTTCCTGTTCAAGTCAGAGGTAAACCGAGAAGGTGATGCCTCTGAAGCAGCAGACTCTCACCGAGATCAAATGACCTCACTGAGAGACAGTGACTGCGTCAGGATGCAGCGCAGGCACCTGCGCTGCCACCCAGAGCGCCATAGTCGCTGAGAAAAACACATGCGAGCAGGCAGGGGTTCATTTACACGTAAACACTGGAATGCAGATGGGGAGCGGTAGAGTCGGAGGACAGAAACAAAGAAAGAGAGAGAAACAGAAAAAGACAGGCAGCCAGCCAGGACACGCAGGGGTCAGGAGAAACACCGAGCGGGAGAAAACAAATGACTGACAAGAAGCCCGATGTGGCAGGCGGACAGTACTCTCAGAGGAAACTCAAGGACTGGACTGAGAGAGAAAAGCTGGGGAAGGCCAAAGAGAACAATGGGCAGTGCGAGTTGTGTGTGAGAATGAAAGTCTGGGACAATGAGAGGCACGGGCTGCTGGAGAGGGCATAACTCAGCAGGGAATCTGAAATTCCCGTTTAGGAAAAAAGAGAAAAAAAATAAATAAAATAAAACCTCTGCATGACACTGAGCCTGTACTCTTAGACCATGAAACAGTCTGTAAGCAAGCCTGTCAGTGTCAGGAATCCAGATTATCGGACATGCACACTGTAAAAAGTGACTGCAATGATTGCTTGATGTAGCTGGATTAAGGGGATTTACACGGATGTGGTAAAGGGATGAATCTACAATAGTGTGTGGCTGGAATGTCGCAGGATATACTTCATTTTGAAAAGGTACTGATGCAGCTCTGACATCAAATGAGATGTCGTTTGCTTTCACGAGATCTGACACATATTTTTAGACTTTCTGAGAGGACGGATGAGTCAGTGCACCACTGAGACAAAAGCCTGCATCTGGAAGTCCAGAAAAACCCTAAAGCTCCACGTTCAAGTTGACACACACTGATACATCAAGTTTTATGCTAATATTTGAGTGCGGCTTTTTTCTGACTGCCAGATTTACATGTCTGTCCACCCCCATTTCTGTCAGAGTGGAGCTGCGTGAACTGGCGGTGAACTGAAGAGGAGGCTGGCTCTCGCTTTCTGTTGCTGCAGTAGCAGCATTTCGCTGCGTCTGTGCGGGGAAGAGAGAATTAGACCAAAAAAAGAAAGCCAGAGGAAGAAAAAAAAAATAGAAATGCTTAAAAGATAAGAAGACTTTGGAGACCGGGGAAAGGAAAATGGAAAAGAATTACAGAGGTTAACAAACAGATACTAAGGAGTGTGGTACAAAGGGAGGAGAGTGTTTGGAAAGAAGGCGGGAACCTCTATCTCCAAGCGTCCTTGTGTCTGCATGCTTTCATGCTGAATATCTTTGTGTCTGAGTGGCCACAGATCAGCATGTCAGCAGCTCTCATTACCACACGCATAGCTGAGGACATCAGAGAGCTTACCACGTCGCCGCTCCGGCAGCTTCTGTCTATCTGCATGCAAACAACAGCACCTCGGAGACCAACAGACACTCCACAGAACACAAACAGCAGGGAAAAGGATAGGCTCGCAAATGAACACTGATATGCATGAAACACTTTTACTCTCATGCATATGCATGTGGTTGAGGCTGCAAGTGGATTATCTACCAAACCCAACTGAAAAGAACCCTAAATGGTCCACAAGGATTAACTTCGCATGCACGAATATTCAGATGATTCTGAATTTGTTCGGCTTGTAGGCAGCCTGTCACGTTCATGTCGAATGCCTGAAGCGGTGATGTAAGGTTAGGTAAATTGTAGTAAAAGTTTATGAGTCTTATTAATGGCAAATTTGTACTTAGGGACGCTCTGATTTCGAAAAAGGGCAAATTGGTCTTGTTAGCAAATTATTAACCCAAATCCAACCCTGCTCCAGTGCAGAAGTGAAATTGTTTAAAGGGCTCCAAAGAGGCACATTAGTTTGAGTATTCCTCATTTGGACCATAAATATTTACGACACGGTGATGCTTTCAGATTCAGATAATAAACAGAACATTTATTGATTGTTGGGAAGAGACTTCCTGCCAGCTATCTGAGAGCCAGCACTCGCTGTCTGTCAGAGAGCAGCGCGACTGTCTTAATGCATCATTGAAGGCATGATTCATGCTTAGTCAGCTCATTTCTCGGCTGGCGATGAAGCCTCGACCTGAGAAGCTGAGAAAAGAAGGAAAAAAAAAAGGTACCTACATGTCATTCAGCGTTGGATTGTTCATTTGGAGGAGTGGTGGCTGTAGCTCGAGGTGGTGTGAACATTGCCACAGGCTGTACACTGAACACTCCTGTGTGGGCCCGGTGGGTGAGTGTGATCATTTTTAGCGCTTTTCGTCTGCATACATTCCACTCGGCCTGACAAAAAATCTTAAGTTTATTCAGGAAGGACATTTACAAGTACCATGAATTTGACCTTTTGAACCGGCGCTGGCAACACACCACAGAACGCAACAGCTAAAAGCTGATGCATAGCAATTAGATGCATTATAACTAAAGCAGGTCAGGACTCGGCCTTACTGAGAGACGCTTTCCCATGAGAGAGCACACATAGACCAATACACCTGAAAAGAAAGAAATCAACCTTTTCTGAGCCCTGGATATTTTATATTGTCTATAAAAGCATTGGCTTGAAGTTGCAATGTGGATATTTTTGACCTCATACAAATGGGGCCAACTCGCATTAGTAAAAGATGAGCGCTGGCAGGAAAAGTGAGCTAACTGATGTGTGTGGTGCCATGTTTTACAAGATATTGGGCATGTATCCAGATGTGCCCATCGTGCAGGCTGTATCCAACCTGGAACTACTACATTATTAAGAGAGAAGACGTTCACTTGGGCTTATTCAGCCCATTTCCAGGCTCTCTGATTATGCTTTGCACCGGAGTGGAAAATCATGTCACAGCAGATACTCTTACGAGAAGGTTTTCGGTCTGCGGCGTAATCTGCCTCCAGGAAAGCCAGCTTCTTTTTTTTTTTTTATTCACCATCACACAGCTATAAATGGCACAGCCATACTCTGAGATTTATCCCCGTATATGAATGATCTCAGATGCAAATCAATGAAAAGAATTTCACATCACTTTACGGTGTTGCACCATCATACGCCTTGCTATCAGCAAAATGTACGCCTTAGGAGAGAACAGTTGGTGTAAAAAGGAAAGAAAAATGGTAGAAACACTTGTTTTTGGGCTATTCTTTCCTAATGTCATAGGTCAATAGTGAAGTACATTTATTGCACATATAAAAATTATACTTAAAAACATCAGAAAAAATGAATGTGCTTGGAAAGACTAGAAATGCAGAAAGAAGTAAAAAAAAAACAAAAAAACATCTGCAGCTTTCTTTCTTCCACATCTGGACTCACTGATGGCTGTACTTCAGGTCAGTGTGACCATTCAAATTCAGTCACATACGGTATCCACCAGATATGGCCCATGCAGGTTCTTTTACGGCCTCGCGCTGCCACTGCAGCATTTACCGTAACCCCTATCAAATATGGTTCATGATATATGACCCCACATGTGACCCATAAAATTCCTACCACAACCCAAGTATCAGCCTGCTTTGGGCCACAGCTGACCCACTTAACTCTTACCAGTGCCATAATAAAGCCAGGTGCCAAAAATAGTCCATATTAGGGCAAAATGTGACAGCTATCTGAAAAATGTCCCAGTGTAACCGTGCATAAGGGTGTTTCAGAATGAAAATAATCCAAATTTAGAGTTTCAGCTCCGTGTGAGAAAAGATCTCCATCTACATTAAATGCGTATGTCGCGGCCGTCCATGCTCACGGGGTATAAGAGGGAAGAGGCTGAAGTGAACATTAGAAGTAACCTTTGTTGTAGCCCGCTCTGGGAATGCCTTCCTCCTGCACATCTGGGCATTCACAGTTTTATTGAATACAGACATCCAGGCCAGCAGAGCTCACTGCTCTGTCTTCATGAAGATGTTTACATTTTTAAAGTGTAAACTTCCAGAGACGCTCGCATGAGATAAGTTTGGGGAAAACTGACCCAGACACACTCAAAACAAAAATAAAATGCAAGATTCACTTTGAAAAAAGTCATGCGGTTCTGCACCACTGCATTAAGAAATTGTTAAGATTTTTTTTCTGAATTAAATGAAAATATGTTTAAAATTCTTGATTTAGTTGTGTGAAACTACTTGACTTTTTTTTTTTTTGTAGTATAACTTAAGTTTTACTTTTTTGAGTAAGCAGGAATATTACGTAAACACCACCACCCTAGAAGGCATATTATGGATTATGCCTTCCAGTGCAGTTTGACTGTTTCTCTGAAAGTACCTCAAATGTTAAACATTTTCAACATAATTCAGGCCACTGCCGGAGGAGAAACAACGGGAGACAGAGTTCCTCATACCTTTCCCAGAGAACAGGGATTTCCGTCGGGAGGAATGGGATTGCAGTTGCCTGGCATGTGAATATACACACGTTGCTACGAGGTCCTAAAGAAATGTGGACTGTGTCGCCTTTTGCGTGATTTTAACTTAAAATGTAATCGTATAACACGAAGCTGTTCAAGAGCACGAGTCTTCACTGCGCTTGGCATCAGTAATTAAATGAAAACAAGAATAATCTAAAAAAGGCAGGGGGGGGGGGGGGGGGGGTCTTCAGTGACACTTCTAGGGCAGCAGGACTCCAGCTGGAGCTGGTAATGCAATTAATATGTCATAACTGTCATGCTGTTATGACATAGTTTAGATTTTGCTGTGATCATGTGTTGTTTTGTAAACTAAATATTTAAACAATTACTATTAAAATATTGAAAATGATCGGATAATCAAAGGATGCCAAGTTCAGACGGAAAAGTTATCTTTAATTACCCTTTCACTTTACATTTTATTGCTGTAAGTTCGCTGTTACAACTGTTCAGCTGTGTTGTGACTGACAGTTGGAGGGTTGCTGCCTGATGCAGAGAAACACGACTCCGGCTAGTAAAGGTTTTCTGCAAGCAAATGAGGAAAAAAAACGGACGCAAAGTTAGAGATTTGTGTAATAAAAAAATGTAAAAAAGGAGGTAAGCAGCCCCTCTTCACGTCACATCTCCTTCTGTATGATAATTATTATTTAAATGGGAGAATAAACATTACTGCTTTGCGGCGGAAACCATTTAAAATCACAGAATCTAAAAGTTGTAACTGGGACAGTCTTAAGTTACTTCAGAAACCCAACTCTTGGAGGCTTCATGAGACACAGTCAGTGCTCCAGCATGTCCAACAGGCTCACAGGCGTGATTTGGTGCCAGAGCAGGTCCTCCCAAAGCTGCCCTGCTCTACCCTTTCGCAGGGTCGTCATTCTGAAAGTGTGCACCGTTGAGCCAAAGCAAAGGCGTTCTCAAATCCTAACTATGTTTCTTATACCTAAATCCAACCTAACGATAAGAGAAAACAAAACACAAAGTGAAAAAAATAATCAAACTAAACAAAAAAGCACACGAAACACAATGGTCTCACTGGGACTCACAGAGATGACGTCAACTGTGGTTCTCAAAGTATAAATGAAGGAATGAAACAACTCAATGGAAGTAAACCTGGCTGTCCAATCCACTGTTGGTTTAAGGATAAAAAACAAGAAGAAAAACTGCTATATACCAAACAGACATGTTGCTCCAACTAGTGCTGTCATTTCTTTTTTTCCAAAATAGCAATATCTGATGCCACGTGAACTGGGTGGACACTAACCTGAACAGTGTTTCTGTCTCCTGCTTCCCAGACTGGGAGTTTGTTGGAACAACTCCGGCACAGCATGTACATTTACTGCCATATGTATTATTCATACGCTGCTTCGAGAGACCCTCAGCTGAGTCAATACTATTCACTTCTTAAGCTAAGGAATAAAAACAGACCTTGTAATTACAGTCACTGCTGATTGGAAAAGGTTTCCATCAAGGCTGCACCAACATGAAACGTGGGAACTTTTAATCTGAAAAAAAAACTGTGCTGGTCTGGTTGTGAACGTGAAAGGATAAATATCAGAACCAGAGAGGAATAAGCATGTTTAATATATGCTGTCACCAAAATGATTTACTGACTCTATATCATATCATTGCGCCGCAGTTAATCCCAGTTTTACAGCGTTCCCAATACTGATATCACTTAACTACACTCTGCCTTCAGTATGCAAGCTAATGTTCATCCTGTAATGACACATGTGTATGTTTATGCCTCCAAAATCGCTGGCTGGTAATCTCTTAACCACCAGACAGTAGCAGATTTGTCTGTGATAAAATCCCTGTCTTTACACATATTCCTGTGTCACTGCCGAGCAGGTTTATTGTCATATGTGCGGACTCATGTGGGTATTCTTGATGCATGCCTGGAGCAGATTTAGTTCTGATAAAACCCCAGTCTTTAGAGGGATTACTGGTCCATCCCCAGACAGCCGCATGCTGTGCATTTATGGAGGTAATAAGTTGATCTGTAACAGACAGATAGGCAACTGGCTAAAGCTGTTATTGGAAATTGTGTCCTCATATCTATAGCCGGGCTAGGATGAAAGAGGAGCAGAAAGCAGCATCTTCAGAGACAGTTACACCTGCTGCGTAACGCGCCATGGGAGCTATCATCCTGTGAATTTTCATTTGGCGCTTACCTTTATGTGCTTTATGTGTTTTTTTTTTCCATCCACTTGTATGGAATTTGGTTTTTCCCAAAACTGAGAGCTGACAGGGCAAATGTGCTGCGGGTACAACCTCAGAAAATTGCTCAAATCAAGACAAGGACATTTAAACAAAAAAAAAAATACAAGAATCAGTTCCTGCCTGGTTGACCAGTAAATGAAATAGCAGTTTTAGTTTCATTTTAATTACCTGTCTGCCTGTTTCACATCACTTTGTTCAAATATGTAAAACTATGGCAAAAGAAAGCTCTCAAAGTGTACAAAACGTAACACGTGGAATAAAAGAGTTTCCACTGGCACAGTTACTTTCTAATATTAGTCCATGTTTTCCTGAGCTCATAGCTCCAATTTGGAAAAGCCCCCGAGTTATCCGTCTTCTGCGTGCCTCAAAGAAGAAAATAAAATTACAGCTCCACTCACAAATACCTCTCTCACTGCTAAACAGAAGAAAAGCTGATATTCAGAGCAGCTGAAGTTTATCATCGCCTGGACTCTTGCTCTTTGCTTCTCTTTCCTACTCCTCAACCCCCTCAGTCTCCACCCTTGTATTTCCTGTCCATCCCTCTTTCTTTCTTGCTCATCATTTACCCCCTCTGCATCCCCTTTCTGCTTCACCTCTCTCGATCTCTCCCCTCCTTCAAACTCTCTTGACTTGCGCGCAGTCATAAAGAAAGAATTTATTCCCGTCCCCTAGTGCCGGTGCGTATTTGCATGCCAGCAGAGCACGTTAACTTATCTCGCGGCTACAGGCGGCAAAGCGGTAAAACTAAGCTCTGATAGTTTGCAACAGGATGACCACAGAATGCCTTTAGATTGGAGAATTAGGACCGCCGTGGCGATTAGTGATGGTGGGGCTAATGTTTTACTGCTCTGTCATACTGTACCCAACAGTAAAGTCTGCTCTCGTGCACAAAAGGATGATCACCCTGAATTCAGCTGGTAGGGAAATTTTAAAAAAAAAGATTATTATTGCGGCAGGTTTTGACAACCCAGTCGGCTTAACCAGCGCTGTTTTCCTCTTCTTTTGAAAAGGCTCATAATAAATGACAAAATCTGCTTGGGCAGCTGTTGCTCTTAAAAGATCCAACTCCAAATATCTTTGGCCATCTGTCAACGGTTGTCTGAAAGCAACAAACATTACACATAAGAGAGTAAAAATAGTATGAGATTAATAAACGTAACACTGCGAAGGTTTATATCTGCAGATATCGAAATAGGTCGGGCCTTAACTGTCATTTGCTGTCACTCTGTTGTCCAATTACCCAAAAATAAACGACCGGCGTACTCATAAATGTATTATAATGATTCCTGTGAGGGACTGCGTGCAGCAATGCCCACAAGCGACGCAAAGAGTGCGGTAAAAATAAACCAGGTAGCTTTCCTGAGGGCGACCACAGGACGTCCGTGAGAATTAGTCTTACGGTAGTGATCAGTTACTCTGGGCCTGATGTTGGATTCCGGTCTAATAAACATAACAACCTATTGCTTGCAAACACCTCGTGCATTGCAGCAATAAACCTGGATGAGATTAATGCCAATTGTTGGCCAGGTTTATTGCATCCAGTTAGGGTTATATCACGCAGCTGAAAGAAGACTATATTTCAAGTCATTTTACAAGGCCGTCATACGATTCGTGGGTCTTATCAAACTTCACCAGAATAACACTGGACTTAATATTGGAGCAATAGCACACAGAGATGGACAAGAGATTATTGTGACGAACGTGTCGTTGCACATATGCTGCATGAAAAGAGAGGGCGTTAACCGTGACCCATTTTAATGAGTATTCCAGCTTAGATAGAGATTGAGACCCCGGGATTGGAAGATGCCACAGATTGGCACGTTAATGTTGCACCGTGTGGCTCGGCGGATTAGGTTTAGATGCAAAGCTCCCAATGATGCAGCCAAATAAAATAAGCTTTCATACAGCAAACCACCAAATGGCAAATGTTAGGAACACTGCACTCTATTTGATAATAGCGTTGCCGATAAGCAATGTAATTAAGCTGCACGCAGTGGAGCTTTCAGTGCAGCCGTGGAAACCATGTCAGTGGAAAGCCTACCAGGGGCTCAGAGCTCGGCCTGTCATAATGATTAGTTACGTTCAACCTGACGTTCCTTTTTTTTTTTTTTTTTTTATTATTCATTCAGAAGTTCATTATCTGTTTACTGGATTGACATAGTAACGGCCTGTCTCAAAGGTGCACAGGAAGACAGGGTCGATTCAGGCTTATGAGTGCAGCTTAATCTGAACAGAACCGCTCTCGCACTACACTTAAAAAACAAATAAAAGTGAAAAATAAAGTATTAACCTACAGGATAAAAATTAAAAAAAATAGTTCAAAAGAACTGTCGCACATTTCATCTCACCTATACCAGTAGAGCAAAAGAGAAATCAGAAAAACCAAGGTAAGAATTCCAGTGTGTCTGGAGGACGTCTGAATGAAATGCTTTACATTCTCCAGCTCTGTCGTTCTCCGTCAATCCTGTGCACCCAACTACTACTAAGACCAATGACTCATCAGCTCCCACGCTGTTCCACCTGTGCATCACGGCATGGACTTGACCTGGATTCCCACTGGTCGAGTCATTTCCAGGCTCTGGCCTGTGTCTGGGCCACGAAAATAGCAGGAGGCAGATAAATGTCATTCTTTGTGGGTCTAAAAGCCACATCGCTGAGGCAGACACCGACAGACACCATTATGTACAGCCATCTATGTATCTTATGCCGCATTTTTAGACGGAGAAGGAAAGCTATCGTTAATTTCCTTGAGGTTTGTGTTTGATGATTAAGCTTTACTCTGTTAATGAATGATTCGTTTCTGCCTTTTTTTGGCATTAAACAGCTGCAACTGAACCGCAAACATGTGTGTGATTAGTCAAGAGTTTTTTTGTTTTTTTTATCCTATTCTTATTTTTATATTAATGTCTCAATGGCTGATGCATTTTTCTTATTAATTAATATAAAAAAGAAACATCATGTCTCCTAACTCCTCCAGTACCTCCTTACTGTTTGCTTACAGCGGTGAGAAACTCATTTCTGAGCAGACGTGCTGGATTAACATCAGAGAGCATCGCCCTGAGCCACGTACCAATATTTGTGCCTCTCTGCTGCTGAGAAATGCTGGGTGAAAATGCGATGCTGCAGGACCATGTGGGCTGACATGCACAAAGACCGCTGGGGGGGCGGGGCTTGGATGCTGACACGCACTACTGTAAGCTCTCATTGGCTCTCGGTGACATCACTGATAAAGAGCTGCGAAAAAAGAAAGAGGGAGAGAGAGGAGTGGATCTCGCTCTCGCTCCCTCCCGCTCATTGAAAATAAATGCAGGTTAAAAGGGCTGTCGTCGTCACAGCATCAGCAGGTATAATGTAAACACAATGATGTCATTCTGAGATGCTGATTGCGCAGGGCTGATGAAACCTCTCCCGACTACAGTGCAACTCCGCTTCCAATATGATGGCAACTCGAACGTCACAGAAGGTTCCTGCTGAATGTAACGTGGAGCTGCTTGTGACCACTTGAAGAAAGTTTAACAATGGAACAACGAGGCCCATGAGCTGTACAACCACGGCCAAGCGTGCTGAGACACAAGCCTTGAACATGACGGTATGATGCTGCGTGGGATGATGTGGGATTACTCGGGAACACGTGCATCTAAGGTGACACGGTGGTCGTTCACGTCTTGTTGCAGAACTGAAAAATAAAATCGCATGAATTTTGCACTTCATCTCACAGTGTTGGTCATGTGTCACAAACCCTCATTCAAATGTTTTTTTGTGCTTTGTTTTGCATTTTAACTAAATGCATAAAAAGATCTGAAAAATAAAAATCCAAGCATGGGGTTGTTTCTGTGACAAATATCACCACGTTTTGAACTGCTTGTGCAACGTTCATTTTTGGAGAGCAACGACATGAATGCCGACCAACATGACTGGAAAAACTTTGAAACTTCTCCAGACTGCTTTAGTTTCACTGCGTCCTTCAAAATAAATAAATAAATTATCTATCACACAGGATTGTCAGATTCATGTTTGAGCACATGAGCGTCACGTCAAGGGACGAGACACGTTCTCGCAGTCCGGCTGGTGCATGAAATCAAATGGGAGTATGTTAGTATTTGTGAGTGTTTGGGGGGAACTGAGCAGCTCTACCTGCCCTGCGAACAAGTGGGTGAACAAGCACCACTTCCCACTAAAAAGCAATCTTACCTGCACATATTGAGGGCCGAAGAGGATCAGAAGTGAAAAATCCTTCAATCCTAGAGACTCTGGCCTGGGACGCGTCTTCTAGAGAGACTTACTGCACATATTTTTATAATCCACGAAAGTGTCTCCATGAGTTTTAGATTTCCAAGTGTGCCTAAAATGCAATCCAACTGGCACTGCTGCTGCTGAAGCCTAAATCCTTATGTGATAAGTCTCTACCTTCTCCCCCAAGGAAAGCTGCACAGTCACTTAATCCTCCTCTTCGTCTTGAAAGTGGCTTGATGGGTGACCTTCTGCATCCTCCGTGTGATTTTTGCATATTTGTATTTCCTCGTCCGCAGGGAGCAAAAGCTTTGGTTAATCTGTGTTAAAATCCCACCTGAGGACAAAGAGATCGCAGAGAAATCAGAACAAGAACGTTTCAGAACGCTGTAGTCAAAGCCAACTGTTTCAGCAGCAGATTTGACAAACTTTAATCTCGTAAAAAAAAAAAAAAAAAAAAAAATTAAATCAGATATGCGCAATAAAATCTAACTAACGGCTCATCCATTAAAAGATTGTTTTGCAGTAAGCATGACAAAGCCATGTGACGGGAAAATTTCCGTTTATAAAAAGCTGAACGGCAAAAAGAATTTGCAAAATGTAAAACTTTTTTTTTTTCCATTCCAGTGAGGAGAATTTCTCTTTAAGGTGCTTCACATTAACTTTTAAGTGTAGGCCTACTGTACAGAGGAATGCAGCTAATTCAAAGTTGTTTGGCCACACCTTCATAAATATAGTTTTGTGTTTAATCATGTACATTTAATTTGTTTTTTAATCAAGCAACCTAAAATCTCAATGAAACTCTTTAATAAACTTCAAGTTAATTAATCTTAAGATGCAAAAACATACTGTGTTTAAAAGAAAGAAAAAAAGAACAAAACCAATCAACGCTGAAAAAAACTATATTTAAACAATAATAAGGTAAAACATATCACACTGAATAAGGTTAGCAGGTTCCAAAAAGTTATTTCCTGGTGGATTTGCGCTGATCTCTGTTGGTGTTCTTTGTATGGACTGAGAACAAAGGAGCCTTTACAGTAACAAAGACGCTGCAGACTCTTATACCTGTTGATCTGTTTCCAGAACACTACAACAAGTTTCTTTGAGCTTTTTCGATGCGCTCCTATTCTATGTTCAACTCGTGTCTTTTTTTTCTTTTTTTTTGCCATTAAATAACATTCCTTATGCGTGCAAAAAAAAAAAAAAACAAAACAAAAAAAAAAAGTTTCATTCTGTGTCAGCGATTTTTCCCCCTGGAGAGTTTACACCTGATTGCATTGTGCTGGATTCCCATGGTGCACTGTCAACTTTGACGAAACGCGAAGGCAACTAACGAAAAAAAAAAGGAAATCTAACAAGAATAGACTCTTTATGGAATAAAACGTGTCACTTTGTCTTTCTTTTTTGCGTTTAACGCGTCCTTTCCTGCGCAAACTTGCTTTGTCTTGTGTCGCAACATCCCCAGGAGACAAAAACACGGCACCAGCACAAACTCCATCTCATCTCCGTAAAAGCTCAAAGACAATTCATCCTGAGCGACATAAGTTGGCCATTACAGAGCGTTAGGAATGTGCGTCTCTGAGCATCCCCTCAAGTTCTCTCCTCAAAGCGTCCCGCATCAGACAAAGGAAAAGAGGACCGCTCCTCTCGCTCTCCCTCTCTGCTGCCTTGCTTTCTCTATGTCTCTCGCCCTCTCTCTCCTGCTTTGTGCTCAAGTTTTGAGCGCTGACGCACCAACTGCAGCCGCAACTTTTAACTTAAAATAAATTCAAAAATCGCTCCGGGGTTGAAGGCAAAGGCACTATCCTGCTCGGAGACAACTCACCTGGGGATGGTTTGCTGTGTGCGCGTTCCCGTGCGTCGTGGAAAAACTTTGTGAGGGCACATCTTGCTCTGTGTTGTGGAGTCCCCCTTTGTCTACACGTGTGATAGATGGATGGGGCTCCTTTTGGCCGCGCCTAGTTCATTTCGCTCTCCAAAGAGTCCCGCCCTCTCAAAGTCAAACAACTATGCACACAACAATATCGGACTGAGGACAGACTACCTTCTGTGCAAAAACCAGTTAGTATGCTGGAAAATTGTAGGATTTCATTCTTTAAAATTTGTGTTGCCAGTAAACTTTCTAACTTCTCAAAAATAATCACAAGGCTGTTTATTAATTTTTTTTTGTTTTTCTTTATATAACATAATCGTTTAATTGATTCCTAAGATCCCTTTTCGCTCTGCTGCCAAATGTTTACTCATTAACGCCTTCTGCGGCTCTGCTTTTGTGAACACACGGGCAGGCGGCTGACAAAAACTTTCCAGATGCATCTCCTGGAGACTACCATTGTGTCTGGGACGCTGTAGCTTGGGAACAAAGGAATAGACAATAGCAGGAGCTCTGCTTGTTCTGGAGTAGAGACGTGTAAATGTCAAAGATGACCAAGATCAGGAGTGATGCTGCAAGCTGAAAGCTTACTTTTTTGGAGTGAACCTGCGTATCCTGGCACAGGTTGTCCTCTTGATGCCAACAGCACAAAAACAAAACAACAAAAAAAAATGTAAATAACAACACAAGTGCACAAGTGTTGGAAATGGCAATTGGAAAAGTGTGGTGGGGTCAGGCAGCACATCATGGAGACACTCAGTTCGGTTACATGCGCAATATAAATCGAGCTGTTGGCAGTAATCGAGCTATGGATTTAAATGGAGATTCCTAGAAATCTGGGAACACATGTGCAGGAAGAGAATCGAATTATTGAGCGAGGTCCGTTGGACTCCGTGACATTGGGTGGCGCTACACACCCTTTTGCATTGGCATTCTTCTGGTTAGTTTAGAACAATTAGTAAACAAAAATAAAAGATCTGAAGCAGACGTAGAAGAAGGACAACAACACGCGAAGATTTGGACGCAAACGACATTATCTGCTTCTAATAGCTCAATTTAGAACCGAATTATCTGACTATTAGTTCAATTTAAAACAGCATTATCTGGTTCCAATAGCTTGATTTAGAGCCACATTATCTGGTTCTAATAGCTTAATTTAGAACCACATTATTTGGTTCTAATAGCTTAATTTAGAACCACATTATCTGGTTCTAATAGTTCAATTTAGAACCACATTATCTGGTTCTATTAGTTCAATTTAAAACCGGATTATCTGGTTCTAATAGCTCAATTTAGAACCACAGTAACTAGTTCTAATAGCTCCATTTAGAACCGCGTTATCTGGTTCTCATAGCTCAATTTAGAACCAGATTATTTGGTTCTGATAGCTCAATTTAGAACCGCATTATTTGGTTCTAATAGCTCCATTTAGAACCACATTATCTGGTTCTAATAGCTCGATTTAGAGCTGCACTAACTGGTTCCAATAGCTTAATTTAGAACCACATTATCTGGTTCTAATAGCTCGATTTAGAGCTGCACTAACTGGTTCCAATAGCTTAATTTAGAACCACATTATCTGGTTCTAATAGCTCAATTTAGAACCACATTATTTGGTTCTAATAGCTCAATTTAGAACCACATTATCTGGTTTTATTAGTTCAATTTAGAACCGGATTATCTGGTTCTAATAGCTAGATTTAGAACCACATTATCTGGTTCTAATATATCGATTTAGAACCACATTATCTGGTTCTAATATATCAATTTAGAACCGCATTATCTGGTTTCACTAGCTCGATTTAGAACCACATTATTTGGTTCTAATAGCTCGATTTAGAAACACAGTATCTGGTTCTAATAACGCGATTTAGAAACACATTATCTTGTTCTAATATCTCTATTTAGAACCACATTATCTTGTTCTAATATCTCTATTTAGAACCACATTATCTGGTTCTAATAGCTTGATTTAGAACCACGTTTTCTGGTTCTAATAGTTTGATTTAGAACAAAATTAACTGGTTCTAATACCTTGATTTAGAACTGCATTTACCTGGCTCTAATAGCTTAATATAGAACCGCCTTATTTGGTTCAAATAGCTCGATTTATAGCTGCACTAACTGGTTCCAATAGCTTGATTTAGAACCACGTTATCTGGCTCGAATAGCTCGATTTAGAAACGCATTATCTATTTCTAATAGTCTGATTTAGAACAACATTATGTGGTTCTAATAGCTCAATTTAGAAACACATTTTTTGGTTCTAATAGCTCTATTTAGAAACACATTATTTGGTTCTAATACCTCTATTTAGAAACACATTATCTGGTTCTAATAGCTCAATTTAGAACCACATTATCTGGTTCTAACAGCTCGATTTAGAACTGCATTATTTGGCTCTATTAGTTCAATTTAGAACAGCATTATCTGGTTCTAATAGCTCAATTTAGAACCACATTATGTTGTTCTAATAGCTCAATTTAGAACCGCATGATCTGGCTCTATCGGTTCAATTTAGAACCACACTGGTTCTAATAGCTCACTTTAGAAACACATTATTTGGTTCTAATAGCTCAATTTAGAATAACAATATCTGGTTCTTATAGCTTGATTTAGAACTGCATTATCTGGCTCTATTAGTTCAATTTAGAACAGCATTATCTGGTTCTAATAGCTCAATTTAGAACCACATTATCTGGTTTCAATAGCTCAATTTAGAACCACATAATCTGGTTCCAATAGCTCAATTTAGAAACACATATTTGGTTCTAATAGCTCAATTTAGAATAACAATATCTGGTTCTAATAGCTTAATTTAGAACCACATTATTTGGTTCTAATAGCTCGATTTAGAACCACATTATCTGGTTCTAATAGTTTGATTTAGAACCGCGTCATCTGGTTCTAATAGCTCGATTTCAAGAAAACCAGCTAGTTCAACCACAGCCCGACTAAGGTGGCTTTTAAGACTTCGATATCCGTCAGACTAAGACATTAATCCCACTTTCTCTTGGTGCATGTAAACGTACTGAATGAGAAACAACCTGTTGTCAGAAGCCAAAGGGCTTAAAGGAGGTGGTATTAAAACTGTGTTATTAAAACTTGACAAGCAAGCTAGAGATGCTGCAAAAAAAAGAAAAAAATATTGCCAGGTTTGTTACCATGATGGCCGGAGAGGCAGAGGCTAGACAGACTTTCTAACTCCACTTACTCAGCGAACCCTTTTGCTGTACTTAACAACCAGGATGAGCCACCGTTTACTGAGGTCAACACGATGTTTCCCCTCCTGCAGCAGTGGAAACACCGCCATTGCGAGCAGCAGTGGTGAAACTGCGGCCAGCACTGCTGCGTCTGTCCCGCTGGAACTACCAGAAAGAAACTTTGATTCATGACAGGGTATTTTCTGAGTCCACTGCATAAGGCAGTCAGTGACCAGAGACTTGAGGGAGCTGTTGCTGGCCGTGGAGTGCAAAATGAGAAGAAAGACCATCTTCAGATCATGTAACGCCTTCATGCTTTGTGGAAGCACACGCTGGGGAGGGAATATTGCACCTCTGTGGGCTCATTGTGAATGCACAGCCGGGGAGTGGAGTGGATTAAAGAGGGGAGCTCCAGCGTGTCTTTATATCGTAATCTTTGTGTGAAAAGTGGTTAGAAATGTGTTTGGTATCTATCAGATTCCTGTTTATGTGGAAGCAAGTCCGTGGGAACAATGACACAGAAACAGTCAAACTAAATAAATCTTTTTCAGAACTCAATTCATACCCCAAACAGATAAATAGAAAGCAGATAAATAATGGAAAATGAATGCCATTGCTCATGAAACAACTGAAGCACAACTTGGACCAGGAAAGAAATATGGAAGATGGCATAAAACAGAGAAACGGGAGAAAGGGTCGCACACCTCAAAAGGCGCCACCAATCCATATTTTTGATTGATGGCTACATGCGATGAGATGAAGACACAAATATGTAGTGATAGCGCTCTCACCCTCCTTGTGGCAGAGCTCTTATCTCCCTGCTCTGCTGCGGTTTTAGGCCACTGACTTCACTCTGCTCTGCACTGCGCTGTTACTTGTACATCCCCCACGAGCAGTCAGCTGAGCCACAGTCCAGACTACTGGAAGGAGCACACACACACACACGCACACACACACGCACACACACACGCACACAGAAGAGCTGAAAACACTATTTGCTGAAGTTATCACTTCTTCCATGAGACAGTTATTTCAATGTTATACTGTAGGTAATGTAAATTAAATAAATATCAAATTAAAAAACATAACAATAAGATTGAATTAAATATGAAGAGTATGAAGTTATAAATTAGAGCTTAAGCTGCAATAAGTTCTGAATATGTGTACTTTTTTATGATGAACAGGGTTTATTTATTTGGTTGTGGACGTATGCAGCAAGTGGTGCACATTCACTTAATTCCTTTACAAGTAAAATAATAGCAACAAAGCTGTTTTCTGTTGTTGTTGTTTTTTTAATGCAGAATTCCTGCGTTTGAATGCAGAGTTCCTGCACCTGAATGCAGGACACTTTTCACAACCACTGTTAGGTGTCACTTAGAGTCATGTGGTTATCTTTTATCGCTCTATTCTTGTGCACCGCCAACTCTGACACTGACGCCAGGACAGATTCACATGCACAGCTCATTGTGCATATGATTACAGCAATTGAAAAAAAAAAAAAAACCAAACCATAGCGCATCTTTATAGAAATACATAGAACAAATAGAAAAGAAGTTACTTCTTTTTTTTTTTTTTTTTGAAAAAACAAAACATGAAATAAACAATTAACTGAATTATAAACATTTGTTGATGTAGAAGGTAGACACGCATGTTCATGTCTACATGCATGCACTTTGACTCAAACACACATGGAGTAGACAGACAGACATGCTTGTCAGCTATGCTGGAGGGCCCTTGGCTGACTGCTTCTAAACAGCCCTTCCCCCCACCAAGGGCCTGTCTGGAAGAGGGGGAAGGGAATCACTGCTGTCTGGATCTTAGCTCACAGGCAGCATTTTATTTTCTGTTCTTCAGCAGCCATTTGTGAATCATCTTTTTGAACAGTGCTTGTCCTCTGTTGACCGATGCATTGTAATTTCTTGGAAATGTCTTATGCATGTATATATTTGAACAATCAGAAATGGGAGCAGTTAAAAGGGATACACAACTTCTCCCCATAAGCCGATCGGAGATGCAGACTAATTAATGTGATGCTGTGATGTTTGAGAAACAGCATTCGTGTTCTATTTACAAGTGACACTAACTATTTCCAGTGTTCATCTTGTAACAATGTGGCTTCAAGCTATGCACCACATACATTATTTTTAACCGATTACTCTCTGGTGTTAAAGACAAGAAACTGTGTGGGGCATTTTAAAGAGGCAGACACGCTGTTGTTTTCCCAAGCCAGGTCATGCCATATGGTGAAATAATTGTCCGTATGGGGAATCCAGTTCCACGCTCAAAAAAGCACAGATGCATGACATACACTTACACCTTATAAAGGTCTTCTATAAAATATGTTTCAATTATATACCACAATGGGCCTTTTTCACAACTTATTCACTTTTCCTAACACTTGGACACGAGTAAAACAGTCATATAAATGTGTAAATGCTGATCGTATGCACCGATTCATTGTGAAATGTCGACGGCAAAGTGATCTCTGTGAGTATGCGGATGCTTATGAAACTATATTTTTGTTATCTTGTAAATACTATTGAAAAAAAAAGTGCACAAATCAGAGGTGTTGTGTTGTTCTTTCACACACTGCAGCGTTCATGGTCATTTCGCCCAAGATGAAACACAACACGAGACAGAATAAAAGAATTTCAGTTCCAGCTGATATTTATTTCCTCCTTTGAAAAAGTTCTGTACATAAGTTTGCTATCAACAATCTGACAGGCAGTGAATGGACACAATTTAGCTGGCATGAGTCAACCCCCCCCCACACCCACCCCCCTCCAAATCTCAAAAAATGGGTGGTTCCTTTGTTTATGGCATGATTAGACAATAAATGATAATTCTACACAGCATATTGCACAGGATGGATGAAAAATAAAGTTAATATATTTTAAAAATGCTTTCATATATTTTTATATATATATAAAAAAAAGTCTGAACTGACCACCTTAAATGTAAGTAAGGATGTGTAAAAGATAGCAGTTCTAGACAGTGCCTGTCCTCGATAGCAACAAAGTACATAAACACACAATCTTCTTGCTTTATGGTACAGTCAAATATACAAAGATCAAGTTCACGTTTTGTTGTTTTTCCTCATTTTTTTTCCATTTTTTTCTGAAAAACACAACAGCTAATAACCTCAGTCTGAAATACAAATGCTATTCACCATGCCATAAAGATACTAAAACAAGTATTATCTAATAGCCGACAAGTAGAAAAGATTATATAGTCAAATACAATGAGAAACGCAGTACAAGCAGGTGTTGCGGAACTCAAGTCAGAAATTTGAATATGCTTGATATTATCATCCTTGTTGTTTGCTATATTGGTGGTCTGTTCAATCCAGTGGCTGATTGGCAAATGCAACATCATTTAATGAAAACATCAAGAAACACCTCAAATTTAAAGCTACAATCTCCTTGTTGTTGTCACAGGCAAGACGTTTGACATGGAATGCAAAAGCAAGTGGCTGCTTCAGATAGTGATGCTGTTATTTTCACATGGTCTACAGGAACAGCCTCTTAAAATAAAATGCGTTCCTGTGTCTTTAAGGAGCCTGCAGTTTGGCACTGTAAACGTAGAAGGGGCTGTCAAGGGAGGCTGGTACAAAGACTGGTGCTGCTTTCAAGTGCCGTTGGAAACACTGCAATCACATCTCTGTAACCTAAAAGTCTGTCACGCATGTGCTGCAGATGTTCAAGGATTGGATATCAAAGGAGTCTTGACAGTATTTTCTGGCAAAAGCTACAGGAATTTTTTTGTTTAGCGATTTGAAACCTACCAAATTTATAATAGCTCACCACCTCCACCAAAAGGAGGATGGTGCCTTTTATTTTAAATAAAAAAAAGTTAAATAACAGGCACCATAGTATTGTAAGGTCTGTCTTGCCGTTTTTCCCTACAAAGTCAATTAACAAGCAGCAGAGCCTCATTACTATATACGAGCTTACCACGAGCACTTGAAGGCAGCATGAAAATCCAGCCTGCCAGGCTATTAAAAACAAGGAAATTCAATACAGCTGTATCAGAAGGCTACACACACCGATTGTTGACTCCCCCGTTTTCCATAAAGATTTGTACAAAAATACACTGAGAAAATAATCAAACTGTTTCCTCTCTTAAGTGTCCAAAAGTGAGTACATTTAAATATAAAAAGAAATCAAAAAGTGTGTGTGTTTTTAAAACTCTAGCCCTTCGCCTGAGAAGGAAATGTGACAGACAGACATACTGGCAAAGAAAACAAAAAACAAAACAAAACAAAAAAAGGACTCAACTTGTGTAAGTTTACATGGAGTTTAAAAAATGCTTGGCCTAGTATATAAATACAACATCCCATATAAAATGACATCTGAATACATGTACAAAACAAAGTTCAGAAGGTGAAAAAAGTAATTGGTGTTTCTCTATAACTATAATCTGAAATTAACACTAAAGAATTTTGGTCCTGAATCATAGAGAAAACGTGTATAAAGTTCAGCACAGAGTTGAAGTTGGGCTTGAATCCTGAAGTCTGAAAACGACAGCTGGTGATCATTTCAAAATGTCCTTTTTTCCTTTTCTTTTTTGCCTTTGTTTTTTTAATTTTTAAAAAAAGCGAGCGCCACCTATCCTTTTAAATAACCCTAATACTAGTTTTTAAACTGCTCCAACAGTCTCACAGAAAATCTCAGCACAAGATAGGAACATTGTAGGCTATCATGCTTAACATGTTTTTTTTTTGCTTTTTGAGAAAATAGTCCACTTTAAATTAAAAAAAAAATTAAAAAAAAAGACACTAACCCACCTCGTCTTCATTTAAAAAGAAAAAAAAAAACTTCTCTCGGTGACAAAAATGTCGCACGGCCGTCCAATATTGTACCTTTTAGTGGTGAAGTTCACTTTGCGATTGGAAAAAGGAAAAAAAAAAAAGTTGTGAAATGTCCCTTTGAAAAGAAAAGAAAACTCAGCGACAACATTGATTAAGTGAACGGCGGACCGCATAACGTGCAAATCAATCACAGTTAAGTTATTCAGTACAAAACAGTCCAGGCTGAGTGTTACAAACTCAGCTGCTTCCTTTTCTCTCATCTTGTTTTGCACTCCCTCCATTTTGGTGGTTGGTTCAAGTCCCCTCAGTCCACGCAGCCGAAGAAAAAAAAAAAAGTCCCCAAAGAACGCGAGTTTAGCTCTCCGAGGATCTGCAGCTCTTCCCAGCATGTCCGAGCAGGGACTGGGCCAGTCTCGGTGGGCTCGTTTAACCCACAACGACGGCGCCAACACTGTAGCAGGAACCACTGCTTCCGTCTGCGTCCTCAGTACGTGAACACCAGGTTGGATATGGTGGACTCCAGCCAGTCCCCGGAGATCATTTCGCTCACTTCGGGCGTGCAGTAGTCGGGAAACTCGAAGTGGGACCCTCCGGAGACGGACTCGCCGTTCAAATCCCAGTCCCTGTCCAGCACGGACGAGCCAAAGCTACCCGGCGACATGCCGACGAAGCTGGGACTCGGGTTAACGTCAAACAAGTCGTCCTCGAACTCTTCGTCCTCCGAGGAAGAGGAGGAGGACGAGTGGGACGAGGCGGATGAGTGAGAGCCGGAGGGAGTGGGCGAGGAAGCCCGTCGGCTGCTGTACGTGTGCCCGCCGTGGCGCTCCGAGGAACCGTTGAAGCCGCTCCCGCTGCTGCCGGGGGACGCGGCTCCCTCCTCTCTGCCGCTGGCCGCGTCCTCGTACAGGCTCAGCGGGTCGCTGGAGTCCGCCGAGCTGCTGAGCGTCGGGCTGGCCGGGACCACGACGGAGGACGCAGGACTGACGCTCAAGCTGGCCGCGGTGCTCCCGAATACGTAAACTCGTTTGGGCTTCTTGCCATCCGGTATCTGCTTGGCTGCTGAGGAAGCAGATTTGGACTTGTAGAGAGAGTTGTGATGGTGTTCAGATGTGTGCTCTGACGAGAACAGTGATGCTTTGGTGCTACTGCTGCTGCTGCTCCCGAAAAGTGATTTGTGGGGTTTGCTGCTGCTGGGTGATTTGGATCCGCTCTTCCTCGAGGAGGAGGACGTCTTGGTGCTGGTGTTGTTCGAGCTGCTGTTAACTTTGTCTCCCCTGTCGCCGTTGCTGCCCAGTTTGGGTCCGCCTGATTTCACTTTCTTTCTGGGCCGGTACTTGTAGTCCGGATAGTCGGCCATGTGCTTGAGCCGGAGCCGCTCTGCTTCTCTGATGAAGGGGATCTTGTCGCTGTCTCTCAGCAGCTTCCACCGCTTCCCCAGGCGCTTGGAGATCTCGGCGTTGTGCATATCTGGCGACTGCTCCATGATCTTTCTCCTCTCGATCTGGGACCAGACCATGAAAGCGTTCATGGGTCTCTTGATGTGGCCGCTGGGGGTCTTGCACCACGCCGGGTCGTCTCCCAGCTTGTCCCCGGCGGAGGACGCCGTGGAGCCCGGGGAGAGAGGTGAAGCGGCAGGGTCCATATCCATGCACGCCCCGGAGTCGGAGCTCGAGTCCCCGGTGAAAAAGGACAGCGCCTCGGCTGTGCTCTCCGTGTGGCTCATTTTCTGCACCATGTTTCCCACTTATACACACAGAGGGAGAGCGGGGTACTTGCTCTTTCTCTCCCTCTCTTCTTGGGTGTCTGATTCACTTTAAAGCAAACTCAGCTCTTTTCTCTCACTCTTTGACAGTTTGAGCCGAGTACAAACAATAATTCACACCTGAGATGCGCAAGAAACTTGATAGCGCTTCTGTCCAGAGTTGCCTAAAAAAGGCTGGATGCATAAAAGAAAAAAAAAGGTTTAATTTCCAGGTTGTGTGTAAGGTCTCTCTCAGTCCTTTTTCCTTCTGTGTTTAAAAAAAAAAAGAAAAGAAAATCAATTCAGCCCTGTGATGATGAACATACTCTACAGCTGCAGAGCGGGGACTGGGTGCCACGCTGTGCACTCTGGCACTTACAATGGGCTCCCAAGTACAGTGTGTAAAGTAAGTGCTTTTCTCTGCATCTGCTCTGCCCGCTCTCCTAGAATCAAAAGCAGTACATACTGGCGTCTGAAAGCAAGAAGTTAAAGCGCACCACACTGCCCGCCTCCCCTCTGCAAAGCCTACTGTCGCGTTTCAAGCAGCCTTTCGGAGTCGGGCCCCCTTGCTTGCATTTATCCCTTCTTCATACAACGGCGATAAAAATCCACCAATCAGACGCTGTCGCTAGCCTGCCTTGGCGCCAGAGCCACGCCCCTCGACGCCCATTGGTCGAAAATGGAATCTAATAATAATCAGCGTGTGCAATGAGGAGCCTCGTGTCTGACCTCATTCCAGAATACAAGAAACTTAATTTTTTTTAAAGAGACACTGGCTAATGTTATGAACCCCCTTTTCGTCTCTCCTACAACAGCCCATGTGTCTTCCATTAACATATAGTCTTGCTATATGGGAAGTCAATTATAGTTTCACTTTGCCATATGGCAACTTGAACACTTCGCCTGAGACAGAATTAATGAAATATTGCCGCTCGGTTATAGCAGCCTCCCTTTTCTCCGTTTGTACAGAGTGAGGATGTCGTGAATCGCACCCCTCATAATAAACAAGACTAATTTAATGTATTTGATATAGTTATGCACAACAATATATTAACGTATGGGCGTATTATTCTTTTTTTTCTAAGTAGTGACTTATTTATGTGAAAAGGAGACTGTAGAATATAAATATGATTCTATGATTGGTTTTATTGCCAATTGTTTCCGTACAGGTGGGCACGGGCCGAAGTCGGGAATGATCCGCAGGGCTTTTAAACAAGACAGCGTTCAACAGTTGAGCGTCTGGATGACTGCCGCACAAACAGGGAAGTGTCTTTTGGACGCATGGTGTGAGAGAAGACACTAAGCCAAGCTGTATATTGTATATGCGCTCTCACCCCAGCCTCTCTGTTGCTCTCTCCGAGGCGGGGCTGGGCGGTCTTTTTGTCACATTACACGCATCCAACCAGCCCCTCTCCAGCACGCCAGACAGAAGAGAGAGGGGCGTGAAGGAGCAGGCGACAATCTGCCTGCGAGAGCGCACATACCCACACCTCCGTCCTGACATCGAGGGCAGTTTTACGCACAGACAAACAAGACCATGTGTAGGAAGTCACAGCAGGCAGCGCTCAGTTCGCACAATCGCTCTTAACGCATGGGAGACACTGCGCTCAATTCACCACAGTCAATATTAAAGTTTTGTAGTAAAATGCATAGCCAATGGGAAATATTATGAACAAAGACATTAAAAAAAACAACACTTTTTAACCCCCCCCCAGTCCGACTGTCGACTGTTTAAAGTCTATAACCTGGGTCCGTTTTCTCCACTTTCCTTAACGTTAACGTCCAAAGCATCTTTTCTCGTCATTACTTTTTGCTTTCTTTTAATTCCACGTCTGCTTTGTCCCATCAACGAATTTGTAGTTCAATCCGCTTTAAATTTACAGACATGCGCTGAAAAAGAAAACGAGTGGAGGAACGAGAAGGGATAAAGGAGGCACACGGTGGATGTAAACCAGCGCGCAGAGCCGGAACTTCGCTAGATGGCGTCGCAGAGCCGGATAGGACGCCCCGTGGATGTTGCAGAGAAGTTAGGGAGGGTAAAAGAGATCAGCCCAGTTAGCTGGGGTGAATTACATAATGTCTCTGTGTTATGGGGAGGCATCCAAGCGGATGCGTGTGTGTGTGCCAGGGTAAGGTATAACAAGGTAAGGCAGGCAGTGAAATTAACGGGAAAATTATAGCAATTTGGTGTTGGGGAAAATCAGCTCAGATTGATATCAGTCACCACTTTAATGATTTCTGCTTTCAAAGGAGCACGCACGTTCCTGCAGATTGAGAAACGCCATCAAATGCGGGATGAATTGGGATGAAAAATGAAAGAGGGTCGTGTGTGTGTGCGTTGCACAGTTTAGACCAGGAGATCTGGTTAGATGTTCCGCCTGATCTTGATGAGAGGAGAGTCAGAGGTGACTTGGACCACAACAGGGAAATTAGTCAGAAAGTATAGTCACCACCGTTTATGGATGCATTTCACTGGGTACAATTATATCTGATATGGCCTCATATCTGCAGTGCATCCAAGTAAAGCAGTGGGTAATTGGGCTCCAATTTGTGTGCTCACGTAGCAGAACTGCAATGGAAATAAGAACGTCAACTCATAAACTCACAGCGCCCTACAATGCCATTTTAATAAGGAAATGCAGGAAAACTTAGCACACAAGCACATCCGGTTGAATTTCACTTGCTGCGGTGGATGACTTTGAGAAATTATGCAGCAACTGTGCAAATTTAAACTGAAAACAGACGCTAGCGGCAATGTGTTATGGTCCAGTGATGTAATAATGACCACAGGAACATTATACATTCCTTCAGCAATTTAAAGGACAGAATATGTTTGTCCTACTTTTATGTTATTTTCCCAAAGAAACACATGCAGAGTTTGGAAGGAAAGCTGGTGGGCCTTTTCAGCTCACTCCTGGTTCAGTTCCTAAAACACGTCTGTTCTACTCTATCGTAAATTTTAAAAAATAAGACCTTTCACCCAGTTTGGCTTCACAGTTGACATGCATACGCACGCCTGTCTCTTGGCAAACTTCTCTGTTTTTCTTTTCTTTCTCTTCATCGCTCGCTCCCTCTCCGCTTCTCTTACTCAGTGTACATATTAGAGTGCCACACACACATGCGCGCACACACACACAACCTGAAAGGATAAGTAGTGCATTTGAACTTTCCCCTCGCTTTCTCTGCCTCTCTCTTTTACTGCCATTGTTCCTGTGAGGTGCAGCTGCCACGCGAGCTGGAGTGGGTCGCGTGCCAACCCTAATCTCAACAGGTGTTTCTTTTGTGCCCCCACAGGCCCCCCCAACTTCAACCCAAACTTTCTTTGTGTGCTCTTATTCTTTCTCTCACCCACTTTTTCTCCCCCCCCCCCCCCCCCCCATCCTCCTTCGTATTCTCCCAAATTAATTTAAAGAAAGAAAAAAAAAAAGAAGGTTCTTTTTTGGAACGAACACAATTAACATACACAAATATGCCCACTCATGGTTCACTTTTAGAATCACCAATTAGTCCGACACGCATGTTTTTGAACTGTTCGGGAAAGCCTGGACTACTCAGCAAATAGCCCACACAAGCATGAAGGAACCCTGGAAACTCCACAACAGAGAGGCTCCAGCTGAGATTTGAATCTGGAAACGTCAAGCTGGGAGACAACAGTGCGAATCACGCCTCCATGCCGCTCTATTTCAAACCCATCATTGATATACACAAATTGGATCACAGTAGATGTAGATTGATAAAAGAGACCAAAAAAAATGTAAGATGTTGCCTTGAATTTCTCATGTTGCGCTCTTTCTCCCCGAACCTTCTAACAAGCACCACAGGAAAGTTAACTTTCCGAGTGCAAACTGAGCCTCATCACGTTTGAGAACGTGTTAAACTCTCGTTACATGGCTCTTATTTCAGTAAGATCTTGTGTCCTCATACAGACTACAGCGTAACAAGAGGTCTCCCCACTTCTCACTGCCTTCGGTGTCTTTCTTGTGTTCTGCTTGGTTTAGTTTGCTTTACTGGCATGAAAGTTAGATGAGGAATGTTGCCAAATCACCCCGATCTCTCTTTCATTTCTCTGCCTATCTTCTTCCTCGGATAAATCCGATCTGGGGTCATCTGTTATTCAGAACACTTGCACCATATGGTCAGTCGGTTTCATGAAAACGTCTGACATTTAAATATTAATGAAGGTGTGTATTGACCAGCTGTCACAAACCCTACTTAGAGTTCAGCCTGCATGAACTCATATCATAACTGTAGGTGATCTATCACAAACACACTATAGTCTATAATAACAGGCAGTTTATCAAAAGAACTTCCCTAAAACAAAACAAAAAGGCAGGATGTGATCAAGTTGGAAAAAAGCAGCTTTAAAAAAAAAAAAAAAGAGTATACAATTTTAAATAAGACAGCTGATCCTCAATCTCAATGTTCAACAAACAGCAGTGCAATTGTTGAATTTACAATTATAATTCTGCTCTGGTACGTCACATTGTTCAACCTAGCCACAGGTTGACCTTTATTGCAATTAAAATGTAGTGCTTCAGGCTCCACGCAGGTCAGACCCTTGAAAAAGAAATTTAGTTGTGGTAATGAGGATGCAGAGAGGGAACTGTGGGAACCAACTGTCTTTGTGAATGTGTCAGCAATAAGAAGAAGTAAGAAACTTACCACGGTTCATTTATTTATTTTATGGCTACTGGTCCAATCTATGTAACCGTGCACCTGAGGTATGTCACAACCTCCAATACCTCTGATTGTTTCCACTAAATACAATGTCAAGCTGTGCAGAATGCTGAACAACAACTAAGCATTTAAACAGGGACATGCACGTGGAGATTTGCAACAGCTCACTGTGTCTGAAGGTGTTACAGGTGTTGTGTTAAGACTGGTGGTTGTGGGACGCTCCACCTTTGTGTCGGCTGTTTAACACATTTGAAATAACAACCACAAATCAGAAAAAGCTGCGAAGATACAAAAAATGGGGTCAGAAAAGAGCTATTGATGAGTGATGGCTTTTGATGCCGTGGCATCTGAGTACTAGGAGATCATGGGTGTCCAAACCAGGCTTCCCTTGGCCTTTATGCACAGTCCTCTAGATATTTTGAATTTTTTAATATCACAATGCACTTTGGAGGGAAAAATATAAAAAGTCCCTTCCAGTCTTTCTTTGAGGAACATTATTTTCAGACCTTTTAATAGTTTTTTCCTAGTGTAAAGTGAAAAAAATTCCCAGTCCCGTCTTTGCTCTTCAATGCTATGTTCACGCTGCAGATCTTAATGCTCATATCTGATTCTGTTTTTAGTCAACATCCATTTCTTTGTGTTTGTTCAGATTAGTATTTTGAATATATCTTATAAACGGAGTTCATTGTGAACAGGCTTCTGCCATGAAGTGACCCACATGCGCAGTATGGTCATGTCAAATGTAGCCGTAGTAAAGCTGGATGCGCCAGCAGTGATCTCTTTTCTCTTTGAAATTTCTGTGCAGCCTAAGCTGACAAATTCATAAACTAATTATAATGAGAACACGAGGAGGAAAAGGGAGCAACAGCTTTTTAACATTGGCCACCTGTGGAGCGATGGCTTGAATATCTGTACAGGGACGTGTGTGGATGAGGGATCGGAGCCAGGAGTGATGGATTGTGGCATGACCAACTTCACTGAGACAGGTTTCATTTAAAAAAAAAAAACAAAAAAAAAACCTGCCACTGCAGAATTGTGACACTAATTGCAAAACAGTGATGCCAAAGATGATCGAAATGCGACCTGGCATTTCTGACTTCAAAGTGAAGTCATAACGAAAAACAAGTGTATCTGATGTCGGACCACGTACGAAAGCGACCCTGTTCTCATGTCTCATCAGATATGAGCAAAAAATTGGATTTAGGCCACAAACGTTAACAATTTTTATGCATTTGATGATAAAAAATAAATTAAATATCTTGTGTTTATACTGCCTGCAAGCAAATGAATACAAGTCAAAGTAAATGCAAGCATCACTCCATTTTCTTCTCTAACATCTTACATAACCCAGTTTTTCTGATTTGGTGTTGTAGGTTTCAGGCTTGTAGTACTTGTCCTTGTCCAATGGCTTATGCATATTTGTTTCAGTCTGACTATAATTGCCTGCCTGACTTTTATTGTCATTTTGACTCTGACGGAGACACAGTCACGTCAAAACATTGGTCTGTTTGCACAATTGAAGGCTTCTAATTTAATCAATATCCTTCATCTCTCCTCTGTTCCTTGGAATTCGTTAATGGGCTGTGTGGATAAGATAGAAGATGTGTGATGGCACTGATAAGAGGTGCCATTCACATCAGAGACCGCACATTACTGGACGTACAGTAGTTGCATCTCTCAGTAGCTATCGAAGTGTTTAATCAGCTAAATGAACAGATATGCACATGGCACCCTATATGCATCATCTATACAAAAGGGCAAGATGTTCAATTGTCTTGTTTTTGCTGGATTTAAGTTGTTACATTAATAAGTGAAACTAACTGCAGTTCCTTGACTGACCACCGGGGACTGGTCCCAAAAACAAGTCAACGTTCATGGACCCATCCATCCATCCATTATCTATACCCGCTTAATCCGTTACCGGGTCACGGGGGTCGGTCGGAGCCTATCCCGACGCATAGTAGGCGAAAGGCAGGGGTACCCCCTGGACAGGTCGCCAGTCCGTCGCAGGGCCGTTCATGGACCTAGATGTTAAAATGTTTACCTTTGCACCAGAAATAAACGTTTTTACAGACTGGTTAAAAAACGGTTTTGGTCTCCATTTATTACATTTCACATTCATGATAACTGTACAGGGTGAATTTCTATGTACAACATTATGTCAAATTATATAAAGCAACAAAGTTTGTAGTATAAGGAGCATTGTTTTTGATTGACAGCTAGTTATCTTTAGTGGTTAGCTGTCATCACTTTAGTTATATAGAGATTGGCACTGTTTCGACTTGACTTCTTAATTAAAAGGTAACATGCTTTATGTGGCTGTTAATTGCACTAAGAGACTGCCACAGCCGGCTGTGAGTTGGCCTGGGTGAGTCCAGTGAAACGGACTGGTGAATGGCCGTTCAGTGGGCACGTGACCTGGCCAGCCCCTCCAGCTGATGCACCCTCCAGGTTGCCCAGCGCTCTTTCAAACACTGGCTCGTTTAGGGTCAGATAGTGCTTGACTGGACTCCACCAGTCCTTGTTTCAAAAGATATTTGGGCATTTTTTTTCTAAACATGCTTTTCTGTGATTTATGAGGAAAGCAACAATAGCATGGGCTCTTTTAGAGAAATTAAAATGCATATATTGATGCAAAATAAGAAAGTAAAATAGGAAACAACTCATAGATACATGGTAGTTCACCAGGTGTCAGATACAGCAGAATGCTTCATCAGATTACACCTGACAGCTCCTCTTCATCCACTGTGGCAAAGCAGTGAGTCACCAGAACTTTGGCTGGAAAACGTTCAACCCATTGAAAAGACTGTGGCCCCTCAGCCTGCATCCCTGAACTACCGTGGACACAATAGAGCTCTTTGATTTATTGTACTTTTACTGTCAACAACGTCAGTGTTCCCAGTAGAGTCTTTTACAGCCCTGTAACAGGCAGATGGTTGGTTACTGTATATATGAAATGTAGTTATTCAGTCATATTTCTAAAGACGTGTTTGAACAGGTGTTTTCAGGCACACATAGAGAAAAAAAAAAGATGCATTATGCAAATACACACGCACACAAAGGAGTGTTCACACACCAACATGCACGCACCTTCAGCAACAAAGTGTTATCTTATCCAGAAAGAGCAGCTGCGAAGTATGACCCCAAGCTTAGCTGTTAATGATTGCTTATGTGTGATTGGAAGCTTGTGCTTCTCGCCATGCTTGTGTACGAACCCACTCCTCTTTCTCAACTGACAAGAGCTCATTATTAGTGGTCCAGCTTTGATTTGTTAAGTTCAGCAGGGTGAATTTGAACATCTGTCGCATTTCAAGTTTGCTTTTTAGGGGGAAGCAAACATAGGCACAGCTAAACTACCAGATTAGGGGGAATAAACACAGACATGCTCCCTAGACACGTGTGTGAAAACCCCAAGGTTCATATGTGATATTACCCACCCACCCGTTTTTAAAAATTGGTCAAATGTACACTTTTATGAAGACTACAGCTAGGTTCAAAAGTACTTGGGCAATGATGGAATTTTAAGGATTTTTGTACCACCTCAGTTTATTTGAAATAAAACAATCAAGATGTGATTAGAGTGCAGACTGTAAGTGTAGACTTTCACTTCTAATTTATGATGCTTCACAAGATATGGCATTTACCATTTAGGAATTATAGCCATTTTAAGCAAGGTATCTCAATTTTTAAGGGCTCAAAAGCTTTTGGACGTTAACTGAAAAGAGGTTTATTGCCCAGTTGCGGTCCATTCCCTCTTTACTTCAAGGCAAATGAAGCAGATAAAACGTTTGGAGTTCACATCAGGTATTGAGTTGGTATTTGGCAGCTGTTTGAAAATACCATTATGAAGTCCAAGGCGATCTCAATGGAAGTGAGGGAGGTCATCATTAGGCTGAAAAAGAAACATACATCTTTAAGACACAGTAAAACCATCAGGTGTGGCCAAATCAACAGTTTGGTACATTTAAAAAAAGAAAAAGAAAGTACTGGTGAGTTCAACTTCCAACGTTCAGGAAAACAATGAAAGTGGATGATTGTAGTGTCCTTTGCCTTGGTGAAGGAAAGGTATAAGCATCATATTAAAGACTTTTAACAAGAGACACCCTCATGACACCTACACACAAGAAAACCAACATTTACTGCAAGATTAAAATGCACACATGTTGGACTTGAAATGGTTTTGCCAATTAAGGCATTACCTATGCATATATGTGCAGACAGTTGTTAAAAGTAAAGAGAGAGACCTTCATCAATGTAAATACAGAGTTTAAGCCCCCCCCCCCCCCCAAAAAAAAAAAGCCTTTCATGTCTTGTTATCTGGAGTCTTATCTGAAGATAAAAATCGTTGGAGGGAAAAAAAAGAAAAGAAAACTCACAACCCAAAGAAACCACATCATGTGTGAATAATTGTGGAGACAGTATTATGGTCTGGGCATATAGCTGCCAATGGAATGTACTCACTGGGGATTATTGAGGATGTGACTGCAGACAGAAGAATTGATATGAATTCTGAGGTACATAAGCTTATTTTTATTTGCTCATATTTAGCCAAATGCCACAAAACTTTGACGCAGCTTTGCACTGCAGATAGATAATGACTCTAAACTATCTGCAAAAGCATGTCAACACTTTTTGGAGGCAAAGAATTAGAATATTCTTCATTTGCCAAGTCAGTCACCTGACATCAACGCGAAACAGGATACTACTCGGTTACTGAAGACAAAACTGAACGCAGGAAGGCCCACAAACGAGCATCAACGGAAGGAGGCTGCAGTAAAGGCCTGGGAAAGTATCTGCAGAGAGGAAGCTCAGAATTTGTTGGTGTCCAGGCAACCATTCACTAAGTTTTTCCTCCAAGTAACCTAAAATAATGGCTATATTTACAATGATGTCCAAATACATTTGAACCCCTGAAAACTGATGTATTTTGCTTAAAATGTATGTAAATCCAGTATGGTAAATGTGATGTTTTGGTTAATTTAAAACTCAACTTTTACTCTGTAATTACATCCTCATAAAACTTTTGAGCTCTTGAGAATGAAGGTACTTTGATTAAAATGGTTGTAATTTGTAAATGGCATATTTTTGTGAAATCCATTACATTAAAGCTAAAAGTCAGTGCTTTTATCACTTTTACCATCTTAACTGTTTTATTCAAACCCATTGTGGTGGTAATTAAAGAAAAAAATCATAAAATGCAGTAATTGTCCAAATATTGCTGGACCTAATTGTGTTTTGTTAGTTTATTTTATTCACTTTGAGATAATATCTGCAGTTTGGAATTTTTAAATGCAAAGATTTAGTATCTGTTTGTCTGTTTATTGTACAAAGTGTAATGTGTTAAGCTCATTACCTTTCATTTACTGTTGCCCAAAAATGCGTCAGCATGTTGCATAGCAACGTTGCGAACTTTGAAAGCATGTTTAACTTAGATATAATCTATGTTTGTGCCTTGATAAAGACAAATAACCTTTTTGGCATACAAATATCTACATATAAGACACTTAAGTATGGTCCAACAGATATGTCATGTCATATTAGACTGTGTCAGTGTCCAACCCAGGCTTATTTGTGTAACACTGGGAGAAGACGTTTCAGTCCAGTTATCTCTAATAGCCTTTTTATATTTCAAGGACCATTAATGTGCAGTGTGTACAAAAGAATACACAGGCTACAGTGTGTGATACGTACTTTTGTACAGGTTACTGATTCCTTACATCTTCTTTGTAAAGTTGTAGGGAAGGACTGTGAATTAAACGAATATCCTGGTGCCATGTTCTTCTTAAAAATTAAAATAATCAATATTTTGGAATGGTATAGTCAAAGTCAAGAAATGTCCATAATCATCAGTAAACAGAGGGAATGTTGTAAAGATAAACAAGCTAAAATGTTTCCCCAACAATTTGAGAGACTAATTAGGTCATACAAGTTATGGCTGCAGCCACTGAATCATGGGAGCACTTAGTGTAGCCCACATTTATTTTCTGTCTTTTTGGATTAATTTTAGTGAAATAAGTGACGGCACAGTGAAAAGGTTCTGTGTTGTTGTTCATCCGAGGGTGTATTTGCCTGATTCTGTACATGTCTGTACATACACCTATACCTATGCATACATATATTTGAATTCATTTACACATCATTATTTATACTATTGTGAGAGCAGATATGTCCCTGTGTGTGTGCATGTTTCAAAGGTGACCACTTGTCACTGAGCTTTGACAGAAAGCAGATATCAAGGAGACATGGTGTCACCTTGTCACCTCCAGCCTTCCATATGTGATGCATGTGTGCGTTCGGCATACCTCTCTTGAGATTCCCGCTAACGTGCCCCAGGCAGAGTGCATGGATGACACGCGTGGAAAGGTCCCAGGAGTGAACCTCAGGTGATGAGGCAGCAGTGTGTGTGTGTGTGTGTGTGTGTGTGTGTGTGTGTGTGTGTGTGTGTGTGTGTGTGTGTGTGTGTGTGTGTGTGTGTGTGTGTGTGGATCAGATCTCTTGAGATTAACTACCGCCGTCAGACCATGGATGAACAATGCCCACACTCAGACACACGCGTCTATCTGCGCACACAAGGATGGGTTTGACATGAAGAAAGTTGAGCTCTACTCTTTCAGCAGCTTGATGGGGAACTCAGTCAACATTACAGGCAAACAAAGAAAAGGTGGAAGAGGTGTAGCGATTGAAGCAAAGACAGACGAACAAGCAGTCACGTCATGGCTTTGAGAAGTTATCAGCAGCTCAGAAGGATAATAACTCCCTATCTGCTCAACTTTAGTAGCTTTGTGATTAGAGAAAAGCATTTTTGTAGTTATAAAGGAACTCTAGATATATAAGCTGTCATCTCATCAACCCAAAGGTCAAATTTATTCTGTTTTAATTGAATTAAGACATCGTTTTAATTATGAAAGCGAAAGTAAATTAGCAAATTAATTGATATATCATCTCATTTGTGCTGTTTTGGCTAAACTCAGATCCCCTCCCTGAGTTCAGTCAGTCCGTCAGTAAAACTCACTCTTTCTTTAAATATGTGTGTGTTCAGGTGTTACTTAAGACGATGCCTGATGGTGAGACAACAAATGCTGAGACTAGAGGCAGTTATGGATGTTTAATGCTGTGTATTTCTCATGCAGTCGAATGTGTAATATCTGTCACTATCTGAATCTGATAAAACATCACATCGTAACACATGTATGTTAATATATGTAGTAGTGTGGTTCTGGTAATGACAGCAAGCTCAAGAGACCTCATTAGAATACACTATTTGCACAAGTGGTTCTTTGCTAAAATAGAAAATGCTGATAAAAAATTTCAGTAATTTACTTTTGGCCTTATGTAACAAAAATAGATATTATTTCTGTTTTTCATCAAATCAGAAACATATTGGTTGCCATATGTCCTCCAGTAAAGTGACAAGGTGCTTCCTCACCAATTACTGACTGCCATTTCTCTCTTCACACCTGATGGCGGAGGATGTGCCTGACGATGTATGTGTGTGTGTGCATGTATGTGTCAGATGGAGATGAAAATAATGAAAGGTGGGTGAAAAAATGGGCTTTGAGAGCCATACAGACAGATTAAGTCAGAGACAGGATTTAAAGAGGTTGTCACTTATGTTTCCATTTCCTCAGCTGTCATCAGGTGAATGTCAGAGCTTTGTTGCTCTGTTATTACACCAGTGTGGTCCAGTCTCTATTCCCATGTTGCTGTTTTTTTTTTTTATCCTGATGGACTATTACTTGGAGGTAGAATTGGTTAAACGTCCATTAAAACACTTCAATTTTGGCGTTCTTATATAAATATCCATTTTCCTTCACTTTGTATTGGTGCAACATTTTATTTATAAGATTTTCTATTCCTTTTTTGAGAGCAGAGCTTTTTTGGATTGTATGAAGTACTAATAATATATATAAACATATAATTTAAAGCATGGTGATTAACACAGATGTTAAAGTGGTTCTGGTTTGAATCCAATCTGGGTAAAAGTCTTATGTTCAAAAATATGAATGTTAGATTGATTGGTGATTATAAATGGACACTGTGATGAACTGGAAACCTCAACATCAGAGATGTTAGCAGCAAATGTATAAGCCAGCCGTTTTTCCTTGTGACATAAAAAAAAAAAAAAAAGTGAAAGTCCCAAACTGGTACTAATGTGGTTTTAAAAGAACCATCAAATCTAAAGTAATCATTTGAGTTTTTAAAAGGATAGAGCATTGGACAAAAAGTTTATACGGCATTAACTAAATACAGCAGCAGCACAACAATCGTAATATTCACCTTTATATATATATATATATATATATATATATATATATATATATATATATATATATATATATATATATATATAAAATATTCTAATGCATGTATACAGTTACATATTGGGTTTGTCATATAAGAGAAGGGTACACACCTAGATACAAAAAGAGGATCCAGAGCAGATCCAGATGTGTGTACACAGACATTTTTAAAGCCGTCTGTACATATGGCTCTCTTTTGTAAATCTCAGAGTTGGTAAAATTGCTTGTATGTGCTCAAGCCTGATTTCCACCATGAGTGGATGCAGAAACTCCCCTACTTAGTCATTTGGATATAAAAGCGTAGGTTGCACCACAGCTAAATAGGCATGACAATGAAAACAACATAAAAGAAGCACAAGTCTTTTTTTTTAGAATGTGGAGTTAATTTGCTTATCAGGAAAGCGGAGGGAAAAAAAGGCGGTTTCAGTTCTGTAATCACAAATAACAGGCTACAGCTGAGCCAGCTCCTCGCAGAGCTCACGAACAGCCTTGTGAAAACCAATCTCTGATGACTTCTGCTCCTACACAAATACAAATGTTGCACGCCATGAACGGCACTGTCACGATATTCCAACTTTGCTTTTATTTTACATAGCAAGACCACTCCAGCAATCCCAGAGCACAACAGATCTGCCTAATGTTTACGATGGCATTTTGCAAATAAAAACTGTTTTATTCTGTCAGTTTGGTGTCTGGGTTCCAACCTCATCGCTCCCTACACTGAGACATTGGGAGGGATGAACAACAATTGAATCCCTTGTCCTGATCCGTAGACTCAGCTCCTCCAGGTGAATGCTGGGATGGTGATGGGGCTGTTGAGTAGCAGCAAGCTTAGCAGTTTTAATCACTGTGCAAGGCAAAGTGACCTTTTTGCTGCTTTAATTTGGCCAATCAACTAGAGGATGTAGGTGGAAAGAACCAAGTAGTGGGATGTACTGCTGTTCAAGCGGTCTGCCTGAACCAGTTCACAGGAATCGCCGCGTTTAAGAAAATGACTGGTGTTCAGCTGTGGGCCTGCAGTGACCTTCACTTACTCTCTAACTTATCATCATTTTAGTATATACTTTCTCTAAGTGTTACATTGTACTGCATTATTCTGATTTAATAATATTCATTATTTACCCTCTTCCTAACAAGTGTTCCTAGTACCAGGGCAGATTACAGAGACATCCTTCAAGACACTTTTAAACACTCAAAGCATCACACGATAAACACATGCAACACACCAAACGACAGGAAAGAGCTCAGCTCTAAGCTTTTAAAGACCATTTCCATCTAAACAAAGGTCACATCCAACACCCAGCTGGTAAATGATCAAATGAAATGAAATGAAATAAAAAGAATGTGGAGTGCAACAGAAAAGCTGCACATGAAAGAGGTTTGAGGTTAAGTGAGAGCTGAGGCTCCACAGACTATAACGATGCAAAAATGACAAATCTAGGGCAAAAACTATCAGCAACCCGCCAACGCCGATTTATTTAACATTTTCTACTGTTCAAATCTAAATTCAGTCGTGCATTTTAATGTATCATCATAAATTACAATCCAGTGGAAAAATCCACTCGATTCATGTGATCCCAAGTCTGTGTGACAAATCAAAACCATTACCTGCTCAGGTTGGCAAAGTATGGAAACGTACAGTATTTGCTTCACTTTAACTGGATAATGCCTGAAGTGATGGTGATTTGTAAACTATTGATTGTATTGACTGTCAATATTCCACTGATGTGCCAGTCACACTAATCCGCTCCTGAGATATCGCCTTGTACAAACACCTCTAGGTGGTGTGCAGCACACACGCTGAAGAGGTCATCTGACACAAAACAGCTGCATTTGACATGATATCAGGTTTTTAGTGACATTTATATCAAATAAACCATGTTTTAGTTTAGTACCTGAAAAACCTCAATGGCACAAATGTGCCAAAACGGCTGATCTGAATAGTCCGTCTTTACATTCCTCTTCAAACACTTCTCCAAAAGCTTTGATGCATCATAGAAAAATTTGTTTGGTGCAATAAATGGTGAGATATTGTGGATTAGGTTTCTAGAGCATTTAATCTGTTACTACAGGAATCTAAAGAAACGTGCAGTATAAAAGTGGACGAATGAGTGCAGGACAAACATCAAATCAAAAGAAGAAGAACAAATCAGTGTGCTAAAGGAAGACAAGTACAGGTTCTTTTTCTTTAAAAGTTATGGAGACAAAAAGAAGAAGATATCCTGTAGAATTACAGATGAACTCCCCTTCGGAACACGATGGAAGAAAATAACAACAGTGCCGCTGGGAAGAGGGACTTCAAGCGATGAAAGTAACCTTTGCAAAGCACCTTTGACAGGTCAAGGTGGAGGACCACTCAGTGTATAGAGATGGAAGACCGGTGGCAAAGGAAGGTAAGAATTATTGAATAGACTAAAAGAATACAAAATAGATATCAGCTAAGTTACTGGCCAAGGGAAGCTTGCACAAAAGGCCGATTGGAAGACCTTGGCCTAAAACAGAGCACGAAACAAGGGAGAAACTAATGTGATTGCAAGAGGGCAGCTTCAGAAAAGAGCTGAAAAAGAAGAACTTCTACAATTCTTGACGAAAGGCAAATAAAACTAAGACGGAAATCAAACTCATCGCTGAGCAGAGCAGAAAAATCTCATTCGCGTGTGCTGATGTGTATGGTCGCATGTTGCATTGATAAACATGGACTCGTTTGAGTGTTCACAAGTGTTTCAGGATACAGCTGTGGAAACGGCACATAAAACCCAGGAGGAGATGAAATTAAAGACAAAAAAAAGTACGAAAAGTGAAGCAGCAAATGCTGTTGGACCACAGTTCAGTGGGCTTTTGTTTTTGCTGATTCTTTATATCACTTTGGTATATAAGAGCCCTCGAACTGCTTCGGGTGTCTCCAGCAGAAATATCTTAATGTTTTGGGGTGTCTTTAATTTACCAGTGATTTATTCCTCTGACAATGCAAGAGCCACTAGAGACACGTGGTTTTTATTGCTTTCTGTTTAACTGTTTGTCTGCAAAAAAAAAAAATTCCCAGGTAGTACTTCATACTCGGTGTGGATGTGGGCAACCTCGTCTTTCGGAAACATGTGAGATCGTCTGCTCTGCCTTAAACTGTATATGTGTTGATTGATTGATTTGCTGGCATGTAATTTTAGCATCTGACACATCTCAAACACACAGTTACTGGACAATAAACTAACTAACATGCATAGTGTACATGTGCTCTTTGGATTTTATTAATATCCTGCATCACAGCATAAACAAATTGCATCCAAATAGGGCAAATGGACACTTATTATGTTCAAGGGAGGTTAATTTGCAGTCTTGTTCAGAAATAAAAGCCTTTCTTTCAAAATAAAGAGGACAAGAGCAAATGCTCTTGATTTCACAGAGATAACACCAAGATGGACACGTTCCCACAGAGACTTAGAGGCTTATCTGGACTCCTTAGAGTCTCAGTATTATGTACTATACCTTTACATTAGGATATTTTAAAGCAGCAAAAAATGAGACATCTGCATATAGAAACAGCACATCAGATGTTCCTCCTGGATCTCTGATGGTTCGTGCGCATCAAAGGAGTGGTCCAGAAGATGTTATGGTTGGCTGTGCTGTAACGGTCTCAGTACTGTTGGCCGTTAGTGTGTCAGGTGAAAAGATGTATTACCCCCACTCTCCACATTTATGTGTTCATCAATAGAATAATTCAGTTATTATTACTGGAAATGAAGAAAGACCCTCTGGCTCTTTTTTAAAGCCGAAGCTCAGTATCTTTAATGCAGTATTTACTCTTTGCGCTACACATCTGTTGGGACTAGAGGACGTTGTTTGAACGTGCAAGCATTAAAATAGTTCCTTAAATGCCAGTTAACAGTTAATATACAGTGTGCAGTGCGTGTTTGAGTGGTGCCTGAGTTGATCATTGACATGTCCACATGCACTTACTCACTAATACATAAAACTATATGATACCTCAACAGCCTGTTGGAGACAGTGATTGACAGCTGACTGATGGGCCAAGATGAGTGCAGCCCGACGACACTGGAGCCGGTCAGCCACACATGCTCAAACACTTTCTGCCAGTCTGCCACCACAGTTAGCAACAGTCTGCGTTTTGCCTCCCTCACTTCTCCAAGCCAGTCGCTCTGCACTGCGGCAGGCAGGCGAAGCACACTCACACACACTCGTTTCTGTTCCACTCCCATATTTTTGGAAGGGAAGAGACGAGGAGCAGGCAAAAGCTAGAGAGCACAGCGTTGCTTTCTTTTTTTTTTTTTTTTTTTCTTTTTTTTTTTTTTTCTTTGCACTTCTTTCTGGAGATCTGCTGTGAAATGCAGAACATTTCAGGAATTTCTGTTTGCATGCCTTGTGATGAAAGTTGTTTCAAAAAGGTTTGGAGTATCACCATTATAAAAGGAATATGCACAACTCAACCTTCCTGCCAATAAAGAGACACACGAAAAGTGAGAGGACAGAAAAGGAAATTTGGACCGATGGGGTGGATTTTGGAAGCGAGCGAACATGCAGTATTCCGAGGGTCTTTTTTTGGATGAAAGTGAGAAGGCAGGAGCGATGCCAAAGGTTTCTCCCATCTCTCTTTTTGAAAACAGTCTTGCAGCAGCTGACCCTTTGGGCTGTAGCTATGCTCAGTTTCTACCTGCATGCTGTGGCTGATAAAGCAATGGAAATCATCTGCTCTCCTTCCAGGATATAGATGCAGCCGGGCCTTGCAATTGTACAGATCCTGCATTCTCCGTACGTGATATAAACCATATCCAGAACAGCGGCATCTGACCCAGGAAAGCTCTCCAGCAACCCACGGAAAAGCAGACAGTGGCAGACTGAACGAATAAACGAGAGAGGGAGACGAGAGATGAGCCTCCAGACAGTGTGACCTACATTAAACATCGTCTGGAGTCGAAGACAGAAGAGAGAGAACGAGAGACGGAGGCTGAGAGAAAGGGGAAAAGGTGTGTAGAGAGCGAGCAGAAGTACATCCTGGGGGAGTGAAATAGCACAAAAGATGTGGTACAGGAGGAAGGACAATCAGGAAATAGAGAGAAAGCTGATCCAGATCTGGCATGATTCATTTCCTTCTGTCTCTCCTGCCTTTTCTCCTTTTCCTCCACTGACAAATCACTTCATTCTCTTGTCAGCCCCATTGTGTTTTTGTCCTTTTGTTTGCTTTTGCTTCATCGTCTTCTTTAGTCTCTATTTGCTTTTGCTTGATATGCTTGAATTCTTCCAGCTCCTAAACCAGCATCACCCCCCCCCCTCTCTCCCCATCTCTTTCGTCCTTTTACCCCTCCTCTGTTGCCATTTATACATCACAGGGTAGCTCCAGCAGTATTTTAACGTGGATTACTTTGCCTGGTTCTTATCTGGGGTCACCGGAGGGGACGAACAGCACCAACCCAGCACCAGCTCTGTCTGTCTCCGCGTCCGTTAGCCTGCCTCGTGAGCTCGTCTTCATATCCGGGCACCTTATGGATGGAAAGCTGTCAGTCTAAAAACTGGCGGCTCTCCGGCTGGTTCTCACAGCTTTATTTGTAGCTGAGTGTACAGTTGGTAAAGTGGTAAATTCAAGTGTGACTAACTTCCTGGCTGAGCTTTAGTCCATCTAGTTTGTAGGGGGGTTTACGCTGTTTCAGACTGGCGTCTTGACTTATGTTTGGCTTAGTTAACTTGTTTTTGTCTTTAGTCTGCTTGTCAAGCTTTTCATACAAGCACAAATATCTGCTCAATATTCCCCAGTGCGATCATTATTTCTCATCAACCTGAATTTTTCTAGTTTTAACTCACAATTTCCACCCCCTTTCCACTGCATCACTTCTCCCAACACTTACATGTCAGTCTTCAGGGATCACTGCTAAGCACTCGGGTGGGGGATTACAGCTGAAGGAGAGGAAACGAAATGGGTAATAGAGGAGGACACATTGGCATCTGTCAGGAAAAATAAAGCATAGGAAGCAGGAGGAAATGAATTATTCATTTAACAAAAACGATGTTGCTTTCACCTCCTTAAATAAGCTTGATCAGAATCCGGTTTTTCCTTTGAACTCCTAAAGAAAAGGGAACTCACAGAACCCCAGAATCTTCACGAGGTTTCTTTTTGGTGGAGATGCTTCAAAATTAGCAACAGATTAATACAAGCTGTTGGTTTAGCTTTCAAAATCTGTACTTGTTAATATATGTCTTAAGGAAAATAAAAATAATTAGCCCCACATTCAGAGGCACAGCTGGATTGACAGCGAAGGAAATGTTTGTGCCACTATGCCCCCTTTATATGAAGTTGGTTGGGAAATATTTGCTGTTTAACACAGAAATCGATGGCACTGCAGTGAAACTGGCTTCGTACGCATGTATTCATTTATTTCTACGCTGTGGTCTCAGCGAAACATGTCATTTATCCTGGCTCCACATCACCAGCTTCTTGTTTGAACTTCTAAGTGGAGAGTTATTTCTACTTCCTATTGCACTGGAGACGCCTTCATCAACACCGAGTCAGCCTTTCTTTGCTTGTACCTCTGGCAGACACTTGCCTTCCTTCACTGACAAGCTTGTTTAAGCTACTGCACCCTTTTGATTTCGACATAATAAAGTTGACCTTTAAATAAACAGGCATCCAATGAACCGGCCGCCTTCTGCATTTTCCATATTACCATCTTCCCACATCATGACAGGTCCATTATTTGTAAATGGCAACTACACAGCACGGCCCTCGCCTTACACTTGCTCTCATCTTATTTGTGCTACGTGTTCTGTCTGTGTGTGTCAAAATTGCACTCTATTATAGATTTTGTTCTTCTTGCTATTATCTTGTGTCCTGCGGAGGCTTGGTTGGTAAATCTCAGAGATCTTGGGGAAATTGAAAAACAAAGGCAGGCGTTACATCAACACGGTATAGTGCATTAGAGCAGAAGGCAGACGGTGCAGTTGAAAATGTGCTCCTAAATTACAGATTCTTAGAAGCATTTCATAGAAGATGGAGAAAAAAAACACTCTGCTCTGCACATCTTAAAGTAAATGGTGCCTCTTTGTGGAAAGATGGGAGAGAGGTATTGTTGGATTGTTTTTTTTCGCCCTCCGTCTCTGTAATGCTCTATACTGTGTGCTTCCTATTTTGTCTCTTTCAATGTAGAAATTCAAGCCAAAATGAGGAGCCCAGTCTTCTAGCACCAATCTACATTAATAAATAACTTTGATGAAGCTCTTGTGCTGTCTGTTATTGATCGAACTTGTTTCTTTCCTGTGTGACTCGGTGTTTTCTCCATTAGGATCCAATACTGGACGTTGTTTTCACCCCAGCATTTACTGAGTGAAAGTGCAGGGCTTGTACCTGCTCTTGAGAATGCATTGCATTGGGGGATGTAATGATCCATGTTGATGGCTACTAAAGTAGACAGTAAACAACATTTCGAGAGAAGACAAGTCCTGAGAAGACAAGGAGTCGAAAACTATGGAAAGAAAATGGGCAAATGATAAAGCAGTGGATGGAAGCAATAAAGCATTTTTTGGAGAACGCAAAGTTTTTTTCTGTGGTTTAGATCCATATGAATTTCCAAACAGATGGTAGACCTCCAGATCCCAACCCACCACCTACTCTGAGGCACCTAATGTGCATTGACGGAAATACAAATCTCTGCAGTCGCCTTTACAAATAGATGGGTGCAAACGTACTTAGAAACTGTCAGGCAGCTCCTCTAACACAGTCTTGTTAAAAAAAAAAACTATACGTGGTTAAAACAAGTCTTCATTTGTTTTCAAAAATGCCTTGAAGCAAACACGGTAAACAGGCACAGGGACGCGCTGTGTGCTGCTTCCCATGTTTATATGTGCATGTGTCAGGCATCTCCTTGTTCTATCAGGGTCATGTGTAGCACTGCTGAACTCTGACACAAACCAGCATCTAACCATCATGACGTATCCGGAGAGATCAGCATGTAGCTCCCTCTACCGCAGATGTACAGGACAAGACGGGGCAGCCTTTCCCAGGACTGCAATGTGGAGTGTCGATACAATCCCACATCCCGCAGACTGAATGTAAACGACGGATGCAGTCATCAGAAGTAACAAATCGTCCTTCGGCAGACCCCAAGGCACAAACACATTAACTTTTATTATGAAATAAGTCAAAAGTAAGCTGCTCGATCCCTACCTTGTGATCAGAGTGAAAGTAGACAGTTTGAACATAATTTCATTATTTCATTATCCTTCTTGGGAAGGTCTGGCTCTAGAGAGGTCCAGATGGTGATGACCAAATTCCAAAGCTGAGGCTTTACAGCGGTAGTTTTCAAACCAACAGATGACATCACAGCGTCTATATTTTGTTTTCGGTATGTGTTTGATTCCCAGAGCCAGGCTCACACTAAAACGTTGTTGAGTCTAATTTTTCATGATGCGGCAAAAATACAACACAGACATGATTTTTACTTCACGTAAAGTCTGAACTCTAAATCGTGGATGTTATTTGATTTAACAAATGCTAAAATTCCAGAAATAAGACATGTAAAACACGAGGGAGGCCAATATGGCTCATTTTCCATTTTAATTGACCCTTAAGGAGCCACCATATCATTCCCAGAGACAGCATACATTGCAAAACATTGATTAGCATTTTCCAGTCCTGGAAACAAAAGGTCAAACAAGTTTTCTCTTGTCTCACTTGCATTTTTGTTTTTTTAATTATTCAATTTAATTTTTTTCATCCTGATTTCTTAGAAATAATTGGCACCCTGGGAGTTTACTTCGGCTAAGTGCATCACATGCTGAACGGACTGCTGTATATCCTTCCAATCAAGCAACAGTTCATCCACGTTTAAGAGTCATGTCTGAAGCATTCGTTTTCATTTCCTCCCTGTCTGAACACAGCTATACTCTCAGTGGGTGAGCAACATTTCCACATCATGCCTCGTTTTCTTCTCTGCGTCACTTTTCTTCTCGTGAGATATCAATTTGTGCTCTCCAGTCACTCTTCTGACTCAGATCTATGTGAGGGGAATGTTATTATTATTATCATTTGATTACTATTATGTTATTATGTGAATCGTTTGACAGTGACGAGACTGTACACACTAAATTGATTATTGCTTATTTAGAGAAAAAAAAAATTGTCCACACATTTCATGGTGTCTTACTATTGCATTAATATCTTTGAAAGCCTCTGATCTACTATAATGTTGAAATACTATTATATAGTCACTCTCAGTCTTATTTTTTTTGGCGTGACATCATGTCTGATGTAATAAACAGAGCAAGAGGTGAGTCATGCAATATAACAGTCACACTCAGAGGTGCAAGCAGTGACTCACGGTGTATCAGGTAAGTGTGCCAGACAACTTTGCATGTCCAGGCACATGGGGAGATTTTGGAGCAAGGAGAGGCAGCCATCTGACCTAATCCAAGTGAAAACACCAGTTTTTTTTTCCACATTGTAGCCTTCTGGTGGCCATTGCTTACATTAGGTATTCATCCATAAACTGAATATTGAACTTGTCATAACCCTGCCAACGGGAAACAGATAAAAAAATCCATATTAAAAAAACTAAACAAAAAAATTGTATTAATTTCTTCCACCATCCATGAAACATTGGCTGACAAGGATGATTCACGTTAGGTTGTGTAAAAAGAACTGGTTTTCCAAAGAGTGTTTTTGAGGGCAGGACACCGTGCGCCAAATGGGCAGAACGAGCAGAAAGCCGGCCTAAACGCAGCCACCTAAGGTTCAGTTACAGCAAGTTAGCTATTTTATCTTGGCCTGGCTGACGTTCGATGAAACGACTGAAACGACACGTGAAATGAGTTCAAATCGGGACCGTTGGAAGTCGCATTGAGCCGGACTCTCAGCGAGTCGATGCTAAATGACAGCAGCCTTGCAGTCTCTTGGGGCCTCTTCACTCAAGCGTCCTTTTAGTGGTGACAAGAGAATAATACATTACTAATCTTTATTTGTCAGCATATATCTCATCACTCTCATCCCTCATCATTAACCCATCACTAGTTACACCGGGCACACAGCCATTTTTCTGTGCCCAGGGAGCAGTTGGAGGATAAAGGCTTTGCTCCAAGTTCAAGTCCTCTGTTGCCAACCTGAGGACTTGAACCTGGGTCCTCCGGACCGCTGTCACCACTAGGCTACCCCCCGACCCAAATGAATCAGCCTTGCATTCCCCATAGTTTCATCAAAGTTGGGTGTCAGAGGAGATCTGGGCAAAGTTAATTGGGAAAGCTGGAGGAGCTGGGACCCAACTGTGATGAATGCGTGGAAGTGAAAGGCTGTAATTGTTTAGTCGATGCATGGTTGGCACTGGCAAGCTGCTTCCCTATGCCTTGCCTTCGATCCCTTTAAGACCAAACCACAGCCAGTTGCAGTGGTCCCGATAATATGTATCCTCTTTAAAACAACAATGACCATGCACAAAAGTCAAATAACGAAAGGGATAACAGCAAGCTACTGCTTATGCTGGCTTTCAATGAAAAGAGTGGCCCTCTAGTTAAAGTAGTAGTGACTTAAAAATAAATTCACTTCTCGCACAGTTGACATGATCTTCAAATCAAGCTTTGGAGACCAAAACTGTTATTTTGGACCAGCCTGACCCTCCCACGCTAATAATTGTAATTTTCCATTAAAATCATCTCATTTTCATTACATTTGAGCAATATAGAACACAGGTTAGATGTCCAAATTAGAAATATTGCAGACACCATGATAAGCATCTTTTGCTATATCTGTGAAAAATCAATTAAGATCAATAGATTCGGACTCTCTGTGAGGTGTTCATGTCCTCCTGCTGTCGCACATGAAGGCGTATACTCCACCACGACCACTTAAAGTTCTCACCTGAACGAATTAGCACTCTACAGATATAAAGCCGTCTTTGTTATTGTTTCTGCTGCCAGGGTTCTTCCAGGAGATAAGAAACAGGTTTCGTGCAACTGACAGGTCAAACTGGCTTATAAACACTGACTCAGCTCACTGACTCACATGTTGTGTCAACAGATAGGGATAAGACATTTGAACGCGCACACACACACACACACACACACACACACACACACACACACACACACACACACACACACACACACACACACACTATGCCTCATGTATTTAATGGATTCTACACAATATCAACAGAGAGAGACAACAGATCTATTTATCCACTGAAGTTCAGTTAAACTGCTCCAACTGCTGCTTTGTTTTGTGTACAGGAACAATTACTCTCTATTATTATGTATTATAATTACACTTCTCTTTTTGGCATTTGACAAATGGGCTGTTGCATGCATTTGTGATTTATATGGCTTACATGAAAAAAGAGGGGATGAAATTCCTTTTTCGAGAGACCATTTGCAGAGAAACTGGTATAAAGATAATTGTACTTACTGGCAAATGTTTCACATTTAATTAAACTGTTGATAACTGAATTATAATTTAACAAATCAATAACTATCCGACTAATGTGCACGCGTTTGGCTGTGGTTGTATGTTCGTTCTGTTAGGGGAGTTATAAACTCAGGTAAAGGGCTCATTTAGCGATTTCTCACTTGTGCGTTGCCTGCAAACACGTCGCGTCTTTGGAGCCTTGAAAACTTCAGCTCCGCATTGACATGCTGTGTCCCGGGGCTGCAGGCTGAGAAAAAACACGCAGCCGTTCATCAACATCGCTCATATATGTATATAGACACAGAAATAGGGCATCAACGTAGGTGAGCATACACTGACGTATTCCAGTGAGAATGTAAGCACATTGTGTTCAGACAGGTGAAGCGCCAATCAAATTTACAGGAGACACAGCTTGAAGTCACACAAACAGTAAACCCCCCCTCCCAAAAAAAAAAAAAAAAAAAAAAGAAAGAAAAAAGGTCACAAACACGCAGGTTCACAGAGTTCAAACTCCATGGCTTACTTCATCTTAATTTCTCACTCTCCAGGCCTTTCTCACACACAGCAGGGTTTGATGTTTTAAATGTGCACGGATGCAGAAAACCTCCGGCACCCGGGTTTTCCCAGTCAGAGACACGCATGCAGACACAGCAACGCACATGAGCACACACCTCGCCCAGACAGTCCCATATGGACTCATTAGGGGCCAGTCTATCACCACCTGTGCACCGAAAGGCCCAGTGGACTGGCTGTGACACTGACGGTGGACCCGCACAGGGACCACGCACACGCACAAGCACTGACGTTCTGTTTGGATGCACTGTGAGTGTGTGTACAATCATTCACAGTGGCAGACAGCGACAGCTTGGGGACACAATGTACAGTGCCTCACCCTTTGACTTCACAAACATCTATTTTGGATACTGAAAAATTCCCTTTTCACACGTGTATCCCATTTCCTGACTTTTAGAGGGATGGCTTTAAAAAGCAGCAGTGGTTTTCAGTGGTTTAGCTTCAAGCTTTATAAACAATCAGTGTATGTACACACATTTCATTTAATTTGAAATTAGGTACATCCAGGCATTTTGCTGTTTTTCTAATGAATGCAGAGACAAATACAGGTAAATACACCAGTGGACAACTGAACGAATCAAACAACAAATATTGTGCTCACTCGGATGTTTAGTCCTGTTATTTCTTGGCTTTCGAAAAGTCCCTTTGAAATACAGCAAAGAGAGTGGCCAACACAGCTGCCCCCAAAAACCGGTTGAAATCCATTAACATCTCGGTCCACGCAGAAAAACTCAA